>CM076570.1:9181238-9703308 GCA_034641835.2 Pinus albicaulis | reverse complement strand
CCCAACGTTACGTTCAGCGCCTCCCCAGAATGCATTGATGATATTTAGTAACAGTCCATTATCACTAAGTCAGTGTTTCGATGGAGGCGGCAGTGTTTTCCATTACCCAGCGTACATTTAGCTGTGACAGTGTGGAAAGTGGCATGCGATTCCATCCTGAATGCATGCACACAGATTCAAGTTGTATTGGTTTTTTCATTGCAGTAGGATACAGATCTGCCAGGGAAGAGTGAAGCGCTCCATCGAACCAACGCAGCGACGGATATGGAGCGTTATCTCCAGAATGACAGATCCTTCGATGTAGTAGATGAAAAATAGCCTGTTACGAGATAAATGTTCCACCTTCAAAATTATATCAAAGTTGCTGACTCAAGGAGGCCTAGCGTTCGGTGTTGAATTATTATACTCCTATCCCAGCCTATTCGACATTTCTGAGCCAGCCATGTCCACTAGCACCAACCTCCCTCCAACTGATGGCACATCTACTATGTTGGAAATGTTGTCATTGATGGCAAATGAGGTAGCAGATGCAGAGACAGGAACAGTTACAAGGAGACAAAAACAGACAATGAAGGCAGCAAAGAAGCAAATGGAGGAAGCAGAGGCAGAGGCAGAGCGACAAAAGCAGCAGAGACAGAGGCAGAGGCAGAGCCGTTATAATTCTGAGAATCGCCCAACCCGGAGGACAGATATATAATATTCCAAGAATCATTACCCGATGGGCGTTACATATTTATACAAACATTATTCCGGGAATCGCCTAACCCGCTGGAGGATACATATATATATATATATATATATATATATATATATATATATATATATATATATATATATATATATATATATATATATATATCTATATATATATATATATATATATATATATATCTATATATATATATATACATATATATATATATCCATCACAATACATTTAAATGCCGCGCATTTCATATTTTGCAATGGTCCAAGGTATATACATTAGTATATATATTTAAGTGGAGCGCGTTATGATCAATGGAAAGGAAGTAATATAAAGTGGGACCCTCACCCAATCGCATCGGAGAAAAGGTTGGCAGCGGAACATAGTGACAAGAGCTCCGATTGAGTTCCGGACCTGATAAGGCATATAAACAGTGGCTTGATAAGTTTGAAATCCGGCTTAATCGCATCGGAAAGAAACAAACCATCGCAACACATATTAAAAGACTTGCGATTGCGATTTAGAGTTCAGACCCGATGGGTGTATAAACGGTGGTTAATACATATTTGAATTCCGGCCTAATCGCATCGGAGCATCACAGTATGGTCCAATCGGAACATCCAACCAAAAACTTGCGATTGCGATTGAAACCCGAACTCGATGGGCTTATAAATTATGATTAACAAATTTTTCCAGTTCCATGTTCCAATCGCATCGGAGTTAGAGAAGGGAATCGGAACATGCAAACACAAGTTGCGATTGCGATTAATCGCAATCGGAAGAACTTAAAAGTGACTCAATCGCATCGGAGTATTTGAAGTTGCAATTGCGATCAATCGCAATCGGAGCAGGAGCAATCAATCGCAATTGGAGATCGCTGGCGGAGTTAAACTAATCGCATCAGCAAATATCAATGAACAATGATCAATCGCAATCGGAGCAGGAGCGATGAAACGCAATCGGAGGAAATTCAATGCATCGGAAAGCATGAAAAGTGGGCCCTAAAGGAGTTTTATATGTTTTAAAACAGGCTTTATTGTATGCGCTGAGAGTATGTTAAGGTGTATTAAAAGGGCATATTATATGATTAAATCATCTTATAATTAAGCCAAGAGACAAAGTTGGGTTATATATATATGTTAAAAGGCGCTGTCACACACACACACACACACAGATATATATATATAACGCTATTGCGATAAGCCGCGTGGTCCTTAGATCCACGGGCCTCAGCTTAAGGGGAGGGTGATTATTAACTAATGGGTAAGGCACTGTGAATCTGTTGGAACAAGCGCTGAATCTCGCCTGCATCAACAAGACACTCGTGGCATGAAAAGGGTTGGAATTTGTCCAGATTTACTGTCAGCTGATATAAAAGGCGCAGTTACACGTATGTAATAGTTACACCACAGTAGAGGACAGAAAAGACAAACACAGTCAAAGAAAAGACAAATGCGCAGCTAGCCAAGAGGCTGAATGAGTGAGCGGGAGTTCTCATTGTAATATTTTTATTTATATTGTTGTGATGCATTGGCAAGTCTCCGGAGGAAAAACAAAGATACCACTATAATATTAAAATAAGCACCTACAGTTACATTTTTCTGAGTGAGCTGAAAATAAATGAAAAGGCAGAAAGCGAAGAGGTATGGCTGTCCATTACAAATTCTTTGAGGAATGCTAACAGTCACAAGAAAAGTCTTATAAATAATATCATCTGGATATGCAAGGTGAGTTTAGAGAGAGTAACTCTAGAGAAGGCAGAGTATAGAAGCGTAAGGCAGAGAAGACTAAAAGAAGAGAAGAAAGAGAAGCTACAGAATAGAGCTGATATCTGAGGTAAATCAGCAAACATTCAGTTTTGGAAATTGAGGAAGTTGGAGCTTCCCTATCAAGTTGCAGCTTGATAGCTGTCAGTTGTAGCTGACTGAGGTTGGAGCCTCCTGTAGGTTGGTGCCTATAGAAAATCGAAGAGAGTTGGTGCTTCCTTGCAAGTTGTAGCTTGCAGAATTGAGGATAGAGCCTCCTGTAGGTTGGTGCCTGCAGAAAACAGTGGTGAGAGGGAGTTGGAGCTTGCCTTTGCATCACAACAATAATAAGATGTGGTTTTCTCCCTTTATGGGTTTCCACTTACATCTGATGTCTTTGTGTGTGTTTCTTATGTGTTGATGTGATTCTTTCAATCTGCTTAATTGGTTGCTGCTCTCAACATAAGTGTGGTGTCACATTAATTTAATATTGGCTGCAACATTTTAAGACTGTTTATAAATTAAGTTGTAAATAAATTTGGTGAAAAATTTGAAAATCTTATGTATGTATTAAACTGATTCACCCCCCCCCCCCTCTCAGTTTAATTAAAGATTCAACAATTGGTATCAGAGCAGGTTCCTTTGTGCAAGTCTAACAACTGAAAGGAGATCCTAGGTTCCCAAGATGGCTAGTAAAGAAGGATGCTCAACCAATAAAGCCCCTTTCTTCACTGGTGAAAATTATGCTTTCTGGAAAATCAGAATGAGGACATACATAATGTCTCTAGGAATAGAAGTCCTGGCTGCTGTGGAATTAGGATATGCCCCGAAGGCAACTGACACAGAAAAGGACTCAAAACAAGATTTTGTGGCTAATGCAAAAGCCATGAATGCCATCCTGAATGGATTATGTGAAGCAAAGTTTATTAAAGTAATGCACAAAGACACTGCCAAAAAAATATGGGATACTCTCGAGAACATACATGAGGGAGACCAGAAAGTAAAAACTGCCAAAATTAAAGTATATAGAGCCCAGTTTGAAAACTTAAAAATGAATGATGATGAAGACATTGCGAGTTTCTTCCTAAAAGCTGCAGAAATTATTAACAATATGAAAGCTCTTGGAGAAAAAATGCCAGAAAGTATAATTGTGAAAAATATTCTAAGATCTCTTCCATCCAGGTTTAATCTGTGTGGCCCCAATAGAAGAAATAGTCGACCAGGGAGACTCGACCATGAACTATCGTACTAAATTTGTACAGCCGAGAAATGAGGTTCTACAAAAGCGTGCCTAGGGAAGTGTACCAGAATTAAAAGAAGAAAGGGAAGAGAGAGAGAGAGAGAGAAGAGGGAGACGTATGCTCTTGCTCGGATGAAGAAGAGGCAAAGTTTGTCAAGAAATTGGATAGAGGCTCAGGTAAATACAAAGGTAAACTCCCCTTCAAATGCTTTAACTGTGGAAGAGTGGGACACTATGATGCTAAGTGTCCTCACAAGAAAGTAAGAAATCAAGCTCAAGAATCAGAGAAAAACACATCAAAGAACTGGCAGAAAGGAAAGAAATTCAGCAGAAAATCCTTCTATGCTCAACAAGACAGCAGTACATCTGAAGACTCAGATGAATCCTCAGGAGAAGAGGGAACCTCTGAATTTTTGCTAATGGCCATAGAAGATCTTGAGGGACTCCTACTAGAAGATGAAGAAGAAGAAGGGGAACTCGACCTTGAGGGGGAGCTAAGAAGTGCACTGGAGGAGATTGACAGACTCAAACTGAAGTGTAGAAAACAAAAGGATATTCTTCTCAAGTATGTAAGAGAAGAACAAAACTCAGAATTCCTCATGCAGCTGAAGGTATAGCTTGAAGAAGCTAAGAAGATAGAAGACATGTTACTTCAGCAAATCAAGGATAAAACCCTAGAACAAGAGAAACTGGAAGAAGTAGTAGTATGCCTCAGGAAGAACCTAGAAAATGCTCAAAGGAAAGTGGTTATAAACTCTTCTCAAACAACAAGCTCTAGTAAGTTGAATGAAATTATGGTTGCTCAAAGATCCCCAATGATAAAAACAGGAATAGGCTATGAAGGAGAATCGAGTAAAGGCAAAGAAAAGGAAAACAAAAATATAATTTTTGTAAAAGCAAAGAAGACTGATGAAGCAACCCAGTCAATTTCTACAAAAGAAGAAACATGTAATAAGGATGACAGAGATCAGAAGGAATCTCTAGTAACAAAGAATGCAATAAATACTAAAATGACAGAAAAAGAATCATATGCCCCAGAGTATGTCAAATTTGGAAGCCATCAAGGGAGATTCTTCCATCCCATGAATAATACCACCTGTTATGTCTGCCACAAGCCGGGACACATTGCTGCATATTGTTATGCAAGGAAGAGTAATTCAAACCTGCAAAGGATGCAAACAGTGAAGAGACTGTCTCAAACAAACAAATGGAGAAAAAAACCTTACATCAGGTATGCAAAAAAATTCTATGGTTATTGTTTTTATTGTAAGGAATTTGGCCATAAAATTATTGAATGTAGAAAGTATGGACAAAGATTGATGTTCAACATCTCAAGGAGGTTTATGAATCAAAGAAATTTTGTTCATACTCGCAATTCTGCAAAAACTATGATCAAATGTTGTATATGCAATCAAGTTGGACATATGCCCTCCAAATGTCCTCTGAAAGGATGTGATTCATCAACTCACAAAAGACACCAAACAAAAGAATGCCTCCAGTGGATAAAGAAGGAGAATAAATTTGACTTGGCTCTAACAGCTCAAGACCTGAAAAGCCAGTGGTACCTGGATAGTGGCTACTCAAAACACATGACTGGAGACAGAAGCAAGTTTATAACTCTTGATGAAAAGAAATCTGGCAATGTTACTTTTGGCAATGATAAATCAGGTAAGATCAAGGGAAAAGGCTCAGTCAGCATAGACAATGGCAGAGGAAAGGCCCAAGATTTACTATATGTATATGGGCTGAAAGAAAATTTGTTGAGTGTCAGTCAGATGTGTGATAAAGGCTGTGAAGTTCTCTTTAGAACACAAGACTGTGAAGTCAGATCAAGTACAACTGGAAAGACTCCGCTCAAAGGTGTCCGAACAGAGAGTAATGTGTACATAGTGAAAGAGGAGGATGAAGCTTGCCATCTTAGCAAACTTGAGGAGTCATGGTTATGGGATAAGATATTGGGACATCTCAGCTTCGACCATATCATCAGACTGAGTAAGAAAAAAGATGTCATAGATATGCCTGAAATAAAAAGGCCTTCAAATACCATATGAAAATCTTGTCAATTAGGGAAACAGACTCGCACATCCTTTAAATCTAAAGATGAGTTATCAACAAGAAGACCACTCCAGCTTATGCACATGGATCTGTGTGGACCTGCAAGAACTAAAACACCAAGTGGAGAATCCTACTTCATGTTGATAATAGATGATTTCTCCAGAATGACGTGGGTTGCTTTTCTCAAGAATAAATCGGAAGCTCTGGAAAAATTCAAAATATTTAAAGCATTAGCAGAAAATCAGACAGGATGCAAGCTAAAATGCATCAGATCAGACAGAGGAGGTGAATTCACTGATTATGACTTTTTAGACCTATGCAATGAACATGGCATAAAACAACAATTTACTATTGCAGGGACACCTCAGCAGAATGGAGTAGCAGAGAGACAAAACAGATCTATTTAACAAATTGCCAGAGCCATGATGCAAGAGAATAATATTGCTCAAACCTTCTGGGAAGAAGCTATACACACAGCATTACATATCCTTAATAAAGCTCACTTAAGGCCAAGCAGTGACAAGACTCCCTATGAACTGTGGCATGGAAATCCAGCTTCAATCAAACATTTCAGAATCTTTGGAAGTAAATGTTACATAAAGAATAATGATGAAAATATTGGAAAATTTGATGCAAGAGCAGATGAAGGGATCTTTCTAGGATATTCTTCCAAAAGTAAAGGGTACAGGTGCTACAACAAGACTCTTCGGAAAATAGTAGAAATTATTGATGTGAGATTTGATGAAAAACTTCCAAACAATACACAAAATACAAACTGCTGCAGTCCATCAGACAACCATGAAGAAGAAATCCAAAATTATGAGGAAACAAGCAAGACAACAGAAGATACAGAGCTGAGTTCTAAAGCTCCCTCAAGATATACTCGGAAGAACCATCCTGAAGATCAGATCATTGGAGACAAGAGAGTAGGGGTCCAAACAAGAAGGCAGCTAACAGAACAAACTAAAGAGGTATACATAGCCATGCTGTCACAAATAGAGCCAAAGAAATTTGAAGAAGCCAGCAAGGACAAGTATTGGGTAAAAGTAATGAATGAATAATTGGACCAAATTGAGAAGAACAATACCTGGTGTTAGCCACCTATATTTTTCAATCATATCAGCTGGTGGCTAAATTTTCTTTGCAGCCTTCAAGAAACAAGTTTAATCCTGAAAATTGTTGGTACTTGAAGTCTGTTGGTAAGAGTCTGAATTGCTGTTGGTTCTACATATTCTCCATCCTCTCTGCCTCTGATGTACCATGAAAATCCTAATCAAAATGTTGCTGCATCCTTCCCCTTTTTCCTCCCTCCCCCCCTTCTTCCATTTTCCCTTCATTTCTTCAAAATCTCCTTCACCCACAAAAACTCCATCAAACCCTTGTATATTCCTTTTCCTCCATTTAATCTCATTTCCTAAGGTTAAAACCCACTTTTTTAACCTATCGGAACCTTTCTCCTCTCGCAAAAATCATTCAAAAACCATAGAAAAACATGTGTTTCTATGCGTTAGGTTCTAGCCCCTTAGGCTAAGCCCCTGCTTTCTCTCCATCCATTTGTCCCCCGCCGGAACCGTGTGCAGAAGTCCGCAGGGCGCTTAAACCCTCAGAAATAATTTATCGCCCGAAAACGTTAAAACCTTTGTAAAACGCAAAGTCGGGTTTATTTTATTTCTCCACCAAAGAAAATCATATTAAAACTCCGCCGTCGATCTGTCCCACGGATCAACGGTGCGGAGTGTACCGTCATCTGGTGGGCCCCACCCCTTTTTCCGCCGCGCTGTTTTTCATTTCCGCCTGTTTCGTGCCCGCACCGCCTGTCGTCCGGAAGCAGTTTTGTGCCGTCGGCCAGCGATTCCACACGCTGGCCGACACGTGTTCTCCACCTCACCCCCAAAACCGTTGTTCCGAGTCTTTTCCCCGCGCGTTAAACCTTGTCCTATGGCCATGCAGCGGGATTCATTCCCGCCGTCGGATCCGGGCCCTCCCATCCGACGGTCCCCGATCACCTTTTCCCGCTCGCCCTTTAACCAATTCGCTCATCCGTTAAAATTGCCCCGGCGCATTTAAAACCCAATCCCCACCGTCGATCTCTGTAGATCGACGGTCTGCATTCCCTCTCCCGATTCCATTATACGGTCCACTTTCCTCCGCGTTGACCGTTCGATTTGCTCCCAACCGTTGATCGCGATACGATCAACGGCCCCGATCTCTCCTTTCTCCCGCACGCCCTCCAATGCAGTCTATCCATATAAACGCAAGGATTTCCTCATTTTTCTTGTTTTTTGCAGGTTTTCAAAGGTTTTTCCTTCGTATTCTACGAAATCTAAAGGATGAGGGTGACGACTCCAATCCTTCCGATTTGTCCAGGGAATCGATCATACGGAGAAGAACAGTGATATTTGCAAAATTTCATGAGCTCTGGTTGCCTCACGTCCCTGTAAAGCTCGGGAAATGCCATCGATATCAGAAGCAGAGAAAGAGTATCCGGTTTTGAAGACAGAATGAACCAGAGCAGCAGTTTTGTGAAGATTGGCGGGGATTACGGCTAAGACGGTTATCAAAAGCCTAATCCCCGGCTCAGAACATGGATTAAAGAAAAAACCTAAAAGTGTTCGGCAGACAGATCGCCTCCACCGCCATACTTTGAGGTGAATTGATTCCTCAACCACCACAGTGCCACCTATTGCCTCAGGAAGCTCAATCAGAGGATGAATTTATTGAACAAGATCAGATATTATGCCTCGAACAACCAAAGAAGTTATTACTGCACCGAATTTCAATGACAGAATGTTTGCAGAGTAACCCTAAGAGTACGCAGAGCCTCAAAGGTCAACATAAGCTCTCTTCGAGCTTACTTCTTAAGTATAAACGCATTAATGCAATGTAACACTTGTAGAATTTCTTCGTCGAACCTCACGGGGTCAGGAAGACATTAATTCTGCATTGAGTGTGTTTGAGATCTTTTAATAAGATCTCACCTCCTCATTCTTCTATAAAGACTTCAATAGAAGATGAGTGAGGGGTTGGTTTTTTGTTAGTTGGTTGTCAATGTAATTGCTGAAGTGCTGTAGCTATTTCTGAGTGGAGAACTCTTGACTGTAAATAGTGGTTTCATGGGCTCTTGGAGCTCTGCTTGTAACAAATAGGTTAGGTTGTGAAGAGAGATGTATTAAAACATTGGACTTGAAGATTGTAACCGGTTTGAAGCAATCAATACAAGTTGATTTATGGGATCCTGGTCTATGCTGATGGTGATGTTATTCTCACTGTAACTTGTCATTTTATTTCAGTTTTCAATTTGTTTCATTTTCCACTATAAAGAACAGTTTAAACAGTGTTAGAATTTGCTGTATACCAGTGATCTTCTCTGGCTGAAAAATCTTTATCTCAATGTTTTCTTCTTATTGTGTTATTTAGAAATGATTTAATTCAATGAAGTTAGATGTCGGCGTTCCTCGATTCCTTTTTTCGTCATCAAGAATGTTGTTTTTTAAATGTTACTTTCATATATGTAAGGAAATGAATTGAGGAAATCAAATTAGCCCCGAGTCCCTTCTTTGTTTGTACTAATCTATTGGCTCTGTTTTAGATGGCCAAAAGTCGACTAGTTTCAAAGCACTTATCGCATCTTGTATTCTCGTGTTACCTTGTGATTATTCAAAGAACCTCAGAAAGGAGAACTAAGAGTGAGGAGCAGGGTGGTGAGCCCCCGTTGCCGCTCCCAAAAGGTTGCCTCTCGTGTTTCCCGCTTTAATCGTTTATAAGAAGTGGTCAGCAATGAGAAGCCAAAGTACTCTACTGATCCCAGTTTGCTTTGCTTAAGTGCCCTTGCCGTATCGGCTAGTTTCAAAGTACTTACCAGATCCTGGGCTGCTCTTTGTTCTGCATCTGTTAAATTCCCTTTCTTTTTTGTATCACCCCATTCCATAAATCAAACTTCAAAGAGATCCTTAGGCCTAGATGACTTGCCCCATAGATTACTCTTGAACTTGGATGTTTCAATTAAATTCTCTTATGACTCCATAGCCCAATGGATTGAAAACTTGCCATCATCTTTCTTTAGAATCAAAGCTTATTTTGTTTACTTGCAACTTCTCACCTTTGAACCTATTTGCATATAGATCTTTCCGCCTCAGACAGCAACTATGTTCAACCATCCAAGAAAACCAAACAAAACCCTTGGCCTTCATAACTAGCCTAATATCATCATCCTAAACCTCAAAGACAATATCCATCTTTGTACATATTGGAGAGATCCCTCTCCGGATTCAGGAGGGCTAGATCCTAGAATCCCAAAGTTGGTTGAAATGATGTTAACTCTGTAATTGGACTTTGCCAATCTTGCTTGTTACAGAGACCTAACATTTCTGGCGACTCCGCTGGGGAGAACTTAGAGTCTTTTACATCCAAATCTATTTCAAAACTAATTATAAAGAGGCTTGCGGTCCAAACCCAGAAACTCCTAATACCTTGAGAGTCATAAGCAGCCTTTTCAAGCACTACCAAGAAAATGGTAATTAAGATAAAGATCAATTGAATCAGTGACAAACTAGGTCAATCCTTGGGTTCTTTTAAGTTTTATCTAACCTTGGAAAATCAGCTAGCTTAGCCACAAGGATAGACTGTCTTTGTTTCATAACCGTAGCTAAGTTTTGAGGCAAAGCTAGGACATTCTTTTAAACCACAAATATAGACAATTCAGAAAATACCAAAAACATTTCAGATTGGTAGTAAAACACTAGTTTTGATATCTTGTCTACGACTTTGATGTGTTTTACCCTATACTCTTAGACAGAGTCTGGAAAGGGCTAGGTAGCCTCTGGATCTCATCCTCTTAGGGGGTGACATATCTGGTGAATGCCCTCCCAGTCAACCTCTGGTTAGAGTTTGTTGTGTCTTGAGATATCTTTGAAAAAGAATGTTTCACAAGCACTGTGGTGGACAGTGCATTCCTTTGAAAACACTCTGAACCTTCCACCTGGCGACTCCACCATCCTGAACAGACCTTAAGACTCCACTGGGAAGAACCCTTATCATTATAAAATCATTCAAACTCAGTTAGAGGACTGTAAGATTCAAACTGAGAAAACAAATTAGTTAACCGTCTAAAGGTTGTCATATCTGGTTGAACTTTTCTTGTTTAGATTGGGTCTAATCACATAAACATTGTGGCTCCTAAAAAGATTCACACTAGAGCCCATCCTGACCCCGATCCCCCTGAAATAGTTGACAACCCAGAAAGAATTCTTAGGAAGTCTCCTAGGATACAATCTTCAACTATCTTCAGACCAACCCTAAGAGCCAATTCAGTTCCTGAAAACCTTTCAGCTCTTCACGAATCACAAATTGACTTATTAAACCCATTCAGAACTAGGTCATTTGGTGATTTAGATCAGTTAGATTCTGATCCTACCCTTTCATCTCCCGAAACCAGTGAGACTCTTGGGAATAGAGAATCAACACCTCCTGATTTACATTTCTTACATAATCTAGGTGTCTCTCACCCGAGATCAGCTCAGAGACCCATTGCTGTTCCATCCGCTTCTGTCCATCCTTCATCCACTGTTCAAACCACTCCACTTCAACCCACACCTCCACTTGTAAACCCACCCCCACCACATATCATGGCAGCATGGTATGCTCCCTTAGTCCTTCCTGTACCATTAGTCAATCTTCCACAAGATTATCAGTCCAAAATTCCATTATATGATGCTAATAATACCATAACAGCATCTCAACATGTGGACAAGATGAATGACTACTTTGACAGAAATGAAATTGATAATGAATCTGTCAAAATCAGATTGTTTGCTCAGAGTTTTGGGGGAGATGTGAGAAAATGGTTTAAAGGTTTAACCCCCCATAGTATTAACGACCTTCAAGCCTTCCATCAAACATTTTTAAACAAATGGGAAGTAAGGAAAAACCCTCTCCAAGTCCTTGCTGACTATAACAATCTCCATAGGAACCCTGGGGAAAGTGTGCAAGCTTATTGTACTAGATTCAACATCGTGTATAATGCACTTTCCCCTGAACTGAAACCCCCTCAGGGTTCAGCTCTGAACAAATTTCCTGAAGGGTTTGATCCAGACATGACATATTCACTCAGAGAAAGAGTCTTTGCAACCCTTGAAGATATGCAAAGAGGTGCCCTTTCTGTAGAGGTGAACCTTATGGAGAAAAGAGCAAGGATGAAAGCTGAAAAGAAAGTATCTTTTGGAGAGGAATCCACCCCTTCCACTTCAAGCTCAAAGATGGAAAGAATGATGGAAGAAATGATGAAGAAAATGAGCATTCTAGAGAGAGCACAAGCGAGTCTAAATCAAAATGCTCCTCAAAACAGAAATCAAAACCAGAATCAGAATCTTAGAAGAAATCAGCCTCCTAACAGACCCAGGGAAGATGATCAGCAGATCATTCCTCCCTTTCATCAGAACTTTTTAAGTGAGGTTGAGCAAACAGATCAAATAACAGAGGAAGATGATATAAACCTGTTTGGGATAGATGATGATGACTTTGAGGTTCATTATGATGAAAAACAAGGTCTTTATACGCCTTGTGATGACAGAAGAGATGATAATCAGAATTACTATCAAAACATGGAAAACGCTGTCACAGAGCCTTTAAAGGAATATGAACTCAGAAGTAAATCTAATCAACAAACCCCCAACAATAAAACCTCTGACAAACCTTCTCAAAACAGCACTGCAACCAAGTCTAAAACAATCAAACAAAAGGACAAAACGGTGGCTGTCGATTCTGGTAATGGTAAAGAGAAAGACACTCAAAATATTGAAAAACAGAGTGAAAACATTAGTAGTACTAGCACCTCAGTTAGTACTCCTGCAAAGACAACTGTTTCAACTGTAGATAAACCAAATCAGCAAGCTGTTATTGCTGATAAAGTGGCAGTAAACAAGGCCGAAGTCAATGCTCTGAAGAATCAAAACCTTTTCAGCCTGGAACAGGAAATCTCAAAGGTCAAAATCTCTGTTCCTTTGACTGAGTTAGCTGCCCAACGTGTATATAGGTCCAAAATTTTGAAGGCTTTGAACTTAGAAAATAATGAAGATACCCTCAATCTTAATGATGACCAACCAGAGCTTATTTTTGGTCCCGAGATTGAAGGAAAGTTCCAAGAGGGTCCTATCCCTCCCTTTTATGTAAGCTTAAACGTTCATGACAAAATTCTGCACAATGCTATGCATGACTCAGGCGCTTCCCATAATTTAATGCCGAAAGCTGTAATGGAAAGCCTGGGTCTTGAGATTACCAGACCTTACAAAGATTTGTATTCCTTTGACTCCAGGAGAGTTAAATGTCTAGGTTTGATAAAGGATCTCTGTGTTAACTTAGCCCAGATCCCAGCCAAATGTTTAGTCATGGATGTTGTTGTGGCTGATGTCCCCCCAAAGTATGGAATGCTTTTATCAAGATCTTGGGGGGCTAAGTTACAGGGGACTATGCAAATGGACATGGCCTATGCAACCATCCCTGTCTTCAATCAAACTAGGAGGCTTTATAGAGAATCTCACATGAAATACACAGTAACAAGCCAGGAGCGGCCTCAAAACTCCCCTCTCTATGCTATAAACACTAGCCTCGATTCTTTCATCATGTTCAATGATGAAACACTTATGGGACAAGCCATTTCAGAGGAAATGATGACTGAAACAGAGGGAGAGGAACACAACGCTGAAATGCCGGAGCAGTCTATTGTGTCTGAAGATCCTAGCAAACTAAACATGGATCTTGAACTGCAAGTTATCCATCCTTCAAACTTAAATTTTGGCAGTCAGGGAGACAGTCCTCAACCCGATGAAAAACTTGAGGAATCAAATGATACAAACTCCATTCATCAAACTGAAAATCTGCCTCTCTGGACTATGTATTTTTATGGGTCATGCACCAAAACAAATGCTGGTGCAGGAGTCTGGATCACTAACACTGAAAACAATCATACAGAATGTATCTCATGCAAATTAACCTTTCAGTGTTCCAACAACATAGCAGAATATGAATCCCTTCTCTTAGGATTACATCTTTTGAAAAAACTAGGTGCCAAGAGAATCGATGTATATGGGGATTCTGAATTAATCATTAGGCAAGTCAATGGGAAGTATAATGCAAATCACCCCAGACTTAGGGCCTACAGGAATGACGTCATTGATCTTTTAAAAACATTTGAGGAGTACACCTTATCTTTTGTCCCAAGGAAAAGGAACATCGCAGCCCACAATTTAGCCTTTGCTGCTAGAACTTGCCCAATGCTGTATGATGACACCTCTCAAATGAAATTCAGACCAGCTATTCCAGATAACAAGAAATATTGGCAGGTATTTGGTGGAGATAAACAAATAGAAGACTTCATGCAATTCAGAAATGAGTTTGAACCCCATAGTTCAGATTCAGACTATGATACGGACTGCAGTGAAGAAAATTTTCTTGGTGAAGAAGAGCCATCTCCACAGCTGGTAGATATAAACCTTTAGACTATCACATCCACACGCCAAACAGAATTAAGTCCGAAACCTCAAACAGAAGAAATGGAAACTCTACATTCTAAAAATGATAGTCTGCCCAAGGGTTTGGCCCCTCTAGAAGAACTGTTTGATTTTGATGATGTGGCCAACAAACCGAAACTGGAACCTGTAGAAACCGAGGTGGAGGAATGTAACATAGGCAGCGAGGAAAAACCGAGATTGATCAAACTGTCTAAAACTTTACCAGCTCACATTAAAGTCAAATACTTAGAGCTGTTTAGAGAATTTTCTGATGTGTTCGCATGGAGTTACGAAGATCTTAAATCCTATGACACTGAAATAATACAGCACAAAATCCCTCTTAAAGAAAACCAAAAGCCATTCAAACAAAAACTGCGCAGGATCAACCCTGCCCAGCTGCCATTGGTTAAGAAGGAAATTATGAAGATGCATGATGTTGGTATTATTGTCCCTATTAGATATTCTGAGTGGGTATCTAATCTGGTGTCAGTTAGGAAAAAGACTGGAGAAATCAGGCTTTGTATAGACTTCAGGAATTTAAACAAAGCTTCATTGAAAGACAACTACCCTTTGCCCAAGATGGATCATATTTTGCAGAGGGTGGTAGGGTCTAAAAGAATTTCTTTGCTGGATGGCTATTCAGGGTATAACCAAGTCTTAGTCCACCCTGATGATCAGTTAAAGACATCTTTTACTACACCATGGGGCACTTTCATGTATGTGAAAATGCCTTTTGGTTTAATGAATGCTGGAGCAACCTTTCAGAGAGCCATGGACATAGCATTCTCGGAAGAATTAGGCTTCTTCATCATTATCTATCTTGATGATGTAACTGTGTTTTCAAAAACTGATGAAGAACACCTATAACACTTGAGGAAAGTTTTCGAGAAGTGCAGAAGGTTTGGGATATCTTTGAACCCTAAGAAAACTTTATTTGGTCTCCAAGAAGGTAAGCTTCTTGGACATATCATTTCGGAAGAGGGTATAAAGATAGATCCCATGAGGATTGAAGCCATATTGCAAATCTCTCATCCTCGAAATATCAAAGAGTTGCAGTCTTTCATAGGGAAGATTAACTTTTTGCGAAGGTTCATCCCCAACCTGGCCGAGCTCCTTAGGAATATCACAAACATGTTAAAAAAGGAGCAAGGGGTAAAATGGACCGCAGAAGCAAAGACATCTTTTGAACTGGTTAAACAAGCATTAACCAAAACACCAGTTCTCATAAGTCCGGATTTCTCAAAAGATTTTTATATCTTCTCGTTTGCATCAGAACATACTATAGCCGCTGTCCTTTTACAAAAAAATCCACAAGGACAAGAGCAGCCCATTGCATTCTTTAGCAAGGCATTGAGGGATGCCCCTTTGAGATATAACATTATGGAAAAACAGGCTTTTGCTTTGGTAAAAGCTTTAAAAGACTTCAGGGTATACATCCTTCACTCACACATCATTGCCTTTGTCCCAAATTCAGTTGTTAAACATATTCTAACCCAGGATCCAGATGGTAAGAGAGGTAAGTGGATTGCTGTTATTCTTGAATATGATTTAGAAATTAAACCCACTAAGCTTATCAAAGGACAGGGTCTAGCTAGGCTAATGGCTGAATCAAATTGTGAAGTTCTTGATATTAATATGATTAATGCTTTGGATGACCAAGAAGAATTCTCAACTCCCATTGTTGAAGATTATTTTGCGAATTCTCCTTGGTATACTAATATTGTTTATGTTTTGCTTAATTTAAACACACCTCCTGGTTTATCCAAAACAAAGGCAAGATTCCTAAAGTTAAAAGCTGTAAACTATTGCATTATTGATAAATTTCTTTATTGGAAAAATGATAGTGGTATATTGCTTAAATGTTTGCCTGAGTTTGATGCAGAAAAGATTAAGCAGGAATTCCATGAAGGAGAGTGTGGAGGCCATTTGTACTGGAAGTCAACAGCCAACAAAATTTTGAGGGCTGGTTTCTATTGGCCCACTCTTTTTCCTGATGTACATAAACTGACAACCACTTGCCATAAATTCCAATTGTTTGAGGGCAAGATAAAATTACTACCCCTTCCTCTGCATCCAATTACTGTTGAAGCCCCTTTTCAGCAGTGGGGACTTGACTTCATAGGAGAAATCCACCCATCATCCTCTGCCCAGCATAGGTGGATCCTTACCGCCACAGACTATTTCACTAAGTGGATAGAAGCCATTCCTTGTAGACAGGCCAATGATTCAGTTATCATAAAATTCATAGAAACCAATATCCTTTCCAGATTTGGCTGTCCTACCAAGATCATTACAGATAATGCTGCAGCATTTGGGTCAAAGAAAATGGTTGAATTCTGTCATAAGTATCAGATAACGATGGGACACTCCACATCCTATTACCCTCAAGGTAATGGACTTGCAGAATCGTCCAACAAAAGCTTAGTGAACATAATAAAGAAACTGTTGGAGAAAAACAAGAAGTCTTGGCACATAAAGCGGGTCCATGCACTATGGGCTGACAGGTTAACATTGAAGAAATCCATTGGTATGTCGCCTTTCCAGCTTGTATATGGTACAGATGCAATTTTTCCTAACAGCCTTGGTGTACCAGTTATGAAGTTGATTCAAGAGTTGCAGACTGAAGAGAATGACATAATCAGAAGGATAAATCAGACCATCCATCTTCAGCAAACCAGAGAGGAAGTGTACCAAAAAGCCTTACAGAAGCAAGACAATATCAAGAAGATTTTTGACAGAAGAACAAAGGCCAGTAATTTCAAAGTTGGGGACAAAGTTTTAAAGTGGGACTCCAAAAGGGAAGACAAGGGAAAGCATGGTAAATTTGAAAATCTATGGCTTGGCCCTTACTCCATTCATTCAGTTGCTGGGAACAATGCATTCTTCTTACAAGAACTGAGTGGAGCAGAATTGTTTGGGGGTCCTGTCAATGGCAGGATGCTTAAGCATTACCGGTCTTAGATTATTCCATGTTTGAAGTCTTTTCATCTTTTTTCCACTATAAATATTTCATCCACCATTGCATTTAAGTTATGAAAGATCAAAAAATACAAAAACAAAGAAAGAAAGAAAAGAGGGCAGAAATGAAAACAAGAAAGGCAAAGCCCCATGCCAAAAAGAGAAATAAATCTGAAAGTGTGCAAGCTTAAATGCCACTCCTTGAAACACTCTTCTAATTGGTCAAACTGTTTAATCTTGACTAATTAGCTTTCAATTTTCTGCTGATAGGGTAGCAAATTTGATTTTCCAAACTGTTTAATCTTGGCTTATCAGTAGATAGATTAGGGTAGAAATGAAGGTTCAAACAAATTCAAAATATGAACCAAAATTTCCGAAGAAATGACTCCAAACTACACCAATTTCTGAGTCAACAAGAAAATACCTGGTTCTAATTCGCTCAAAACTTGAACCAGAAGAGAAGCAAAGATAGCTCACTGAAAAGAAAAACAGAGCTGTAAATATGAGAGAAGGCCATGGCAAGAAACTTTCGGATCTTAAGCCTTCTGTTTTGATTTTAGATTTGTTGCAAATAATAATCTATGTGCAGCTTGTCTTTATGCCATAGATCATAGCAAGTCAAACAGTTCAATCTTGGCCTGGCTATTTTTAAATTTCTATTATAGAATTTAGAGAATGAAAGTTTGTTGGACTGTTTAATCCCAACAAACAGTAGAATAGGTAGAGGAATATCTGAACTCAACTGTTTAATCTGAGTTCAGGGAGAAATAAGGAGTAGAAGTAGATTAGATTTACTGCTTTCAAAAGAATAAAATGTTGTGTTAAGAGTTTGCCAATCCAAGTGCACTCTGATGAAGAAAAAATGTTAGATCAGTAGGATTGGGGTAGGTAGAAGCTGTATTGATGAAATTCATCTCTTTTTCATGACTGACATCATTTTGACCAGAAGTAAAGCAAGAGCAAGTGATGGGTCAGACACCAGTCAGCATCCCAGAGAAATCAAGTCTGAATTCTTGATGCCTTCAAGAAGGCACCATCCCCAAGTGGAGCCACTGTTAGCCACCCATATTTTTCAATTATAGCAGTTGGTGGCTAAATGTTCTTTGCAGCCTTCAAGAAACAAGTTTAATCCTGAAAATTGTTGGTACTTGAAGTCTGTTGGTAAGAGTAAATTGAGAAGAACAATACCTGGTGTTAGCCACCTATATTTTTCAATCATATCAGCTGGTGGCTAAATTTTCTTTGCAGCCTTCAAGAAACAAGTTTAATCCTGAAAATTGTTGGTACTTGAAGTCTGTTGGTAAGAGTCCGAATTGCTGTTGGTTCTACATATTCTCCATCCTCTCTGCCTCTGATGTACCATGAAAATCCTAATCAAAATGTTGCTGCATCCTTCCCCTTTTTCCTCCCTCCCCCCCGTCTTCCATTTTCCCTTCATTTCTTCAAAATCTCCTTCACCCACAAAAACTCCATCAAACCCTTGTATATTCCTTTTCCTCCATTTAATCTCATTTCCTAAGGTTAAAACCCACTTTTTTAACCTATCGGAACCTTTCTCCTCTCGCAAAAATCATTCAAAAACCATAGAAAAACATGTGTTTCTATGCGTTAGGTTCTAGCCCCTTAGGCTAAGCCCCTGCTTTCTCTCCATCCATTTGTCCCCCGCCGGAACCATGTGCAGAAGTCCGCAGGGCGCTTAAACCCTCAGAAATAATTTATCGCCCGAAAACGTTAAAACCTTTGTAAAACGCAAAGTCGGGTTTATTTTATTTCTCCACCAAAGAAAATCATATTAAAACTCCGCCGTCGATCTGTCCCACGGATCAACGGTGCGGAGTGTACCGTCATCTGGTGGGCCCCACCCCTTTTTCCGCCGCGCTGTTTTTCATTTCCGCCTGTTTCGTGCCCGCACCGCCTGTCGTCCAGAAGCAGTTTTGTGCCGTCGGCCAGCGATTCCACACGCTGGCCGACACGTGTTCTCCACCTCACCCCCAAAACCGTTGTTCCGAGTCTTTTCCCCGCGCGTTAAACCTTGTCCTATGGCCATGCAGCGGGATTCATTCCCGCCGTCGGATCCGGGCCCTCCCATCCGACGGTCCCCGATCACCTTTTCCCGCTCGCCCTTTAACCAATTCGCTCGTCCGTTAAAATTGCCCCGGCGCATTTAAAACCCAATCCCCGCCGTCGATCTCTGTAGATCGAAGGTCTGCATTCCCTCTCTCGATTCCATTATACGGTCCACTTTCCTCCGCGTTGACCGTTCGATTTGCTCCCAACCGTTGATCGCGATACGATCAACGGCCCCGATCTCTCCTTTCTCCTGCACGCCCTCCAATGCAGTCTATCCATATAAACGCAAGGATTTCCTCATTTTTCTTGTTTTTTGCAGGTTTTCAAAGGTTTTTCCTTCGTATTCTACGAAATCTAAAGGATGAGGGTGACGACTCCAATCCTTCCGATTTGTCCAGGGAATCGATCATACGGAGAAGAACAGTGATATTTGCAAAGTTTCATGAGCTCTGGTTGCCTCACGTCCCTGTAAAGCTCGGAAAATGCCATCAATATCAGAAGCAGAGAAAGAGTATCCGGTTTTGAAGACAGAATGAACCAGAGCAGCAATTTTGTGAAGATTGGCGGGGATTACGGCTAAGACGGTTATCAAAAGCCTAATCCCCGGCTCAGAACACGGATTAAAGAAAAAAACCTAAAAGTGTTCGGCAGACAGATCGCCTCCACCGCCATACTTTGAGGCGAATTGATTCCTCAACCACCACAGTGCCACCTATTGCCTCAGGAAGCTCAATCAGAGGATGAATTTATTGAACAAGATTAGATATTATGCCTCGAACAACCAAAGAAGTTATTACTGCACCGAATTTCAATGACAGGATGTTTGCAGAGTAACCCTAACAGTACGCAGAGCCTCAAAGGTCAACATAAGCTCTCTTCGAGCTTACTTCTTAAGTATAAACGCATTAATGCAATGTAACACCTGTAGAATTTCTTCATCGAACCTCACGGGGTCAGGAAGACATTAATTCTGCATTGAGTGTGTTTGAGATCTTTTAATAAGATCTCACCTCCTCATTCTTCTATAAAGACTTCAATAGAAGATGAGTGAGGGGTTGGTTTTTTGTTAGTTGGTTGTCAATGTAATTGCTGAAGTGCTGTAGCTATTTCTGAGTGGAGAACTCTTGACTGTAAATAGTGGTTTCATGGGCTCTTGGAGCTCTGCTTGTAACAAATAGGTTAGGTTGTGAAGAGAGATGTATTAAAACATTGGACTTGAAGATTGTAACCGGTTTGAAGCAATCAATACAAGTTGATTTATGGGATCCTGGTCTATGCTGATGGTGATGTTATTCTCACTGTAACTTGTTATTTTATTTTAGTTTTCAATTTGTTTCATTTTCTACTATAAAGAACAGTTTAAACATTGTTAGAGTTTGCTGTACACCAGTGACCTTCTCTGGCTGAAAAATCTTTATCCCAATGTTTTCTTCTTATTGTGTTATTTAGAAATGATTTAATTCAGTCTAAGCACAGAGATGCTGGCGTTCCCTCATCTTTTCGTCACCGCTGAATGTTGTTTTTAAAATGTTACTTTCATATATGTTGTGTAAGGAATGAATTGAGGAAATCAAAGGTTAGCCCTGAGTCCCTTTCTTGTTTGCTCAACTATTTGTCTGTTTCCCTTAGGATGTGTCAAAAGCTGACTAGTTTCAAAGCACTTATCAGATCTTGGGCCATTCTGTGTGATCTTGGTGATTGTCTTGGAAATAACTAAGTAAAGAAGGACTAAGATGAGGAGAAAGGTGAGCCCTACCCGCTAGTTCCTGCTCCAAAGGTTGCTTTTAAGTTTCTCTTTGTTTTAATCTGTTTTCTATTAGAAGTGTATCAAAGGCTGGCTAGTTTCAAAGTACTTACCAGATCCTAGTTTGCTTCTATGTTTTTCTTAAGTGCCTGGTCAAAGGCTGGCTAGTTTCAAAGTACTTACTAGATCCTGGGCTGCTCTTTGTTCTGCATCTGTTAATTCCCTTTCTTGTTGTATCACCCCATTCCATAAATCAAACTTTAAAGAGATCCTTAGGCCTAGATGACTTGCCCCATAGATTACTCTTGAACTTGGATGTTTCAATTAAATTCTCTTATGACTCCATAGCCCAATGGATTGAAAAATTGCCATCATCTTTCTTTAGAATCAAAGCTTATTTTGTTCACTTGCAACTTCTCACCTTTGAACCTATTTGCATATAGATCTTTCCGCCTCAGACAGCAACTATGTTCAACCATCCAAGAAAACCAAACAAAACCCTTGGCCTTCATAACTAGCCTAATATCATCATCCTAAACCTCAAAGACAATATCCATCATCGGACTTTGCCAATCTTGCTTGTTACAGAGACCTAACACCTGGGAACTAGTTCCTAGACCAATTGAGAAGAATATCATTGGTTCAAAATGGGTATTCAAAAACAAAATGAATGAGCAAGGACAAGTAATCAGGAATAAAGCAAGGCTGGTCTGCAAAGGATACTCACAAATTGAAGGACTTGATTATGAAGAAACATTTGCCCCTGTAGCCAGAATGGAAGCTATCAGAATGTTTCTGGCATTTTCATGCTATCAAAACTTCAAAGTATATCAAATGGATGTAAAATCTGCATTTCTGAATGGAGACTTAGAAGAAGTAGTCTACATGGAACAACCAGAAGGATTCTCATTGACAGACAAAGAAGACTATGTGTGCAGACTGAAGAAGGCCCTATATGAACTGAAACAGGCTCCTCGTGCTTGGTACTCAAGACTGGATAAATATTTTCAAAAACAAGGCTTTAAGAGAGGTGGAGTAGATAGCAATCTATACATAAAAGCCCATGAAAATGAACTCCTAATTGTTGTAGTATATGTTGATGACATCATGTTTGGAAGCAACAAAGATGAACTAGAAAAAGGGTTTGCTGATGAGATGAAAACTGAGTTTGAAATGTCTATGATTGGAGAGCTCAGTTTCTACTTGGGACTGAAAATTCAGCAAAAGAACACAGGTACATTCATCTCACAAGAAAAATACTTAAAGGAAATGCTAAAAAAGTTCAAAATGGAGGACTGCAAACCTGTGTCAACTCCCATGACCACAGGTTGCAAGCTGTGTGCTGATGATGGGTCTGCTGATATAGATCAAAAACTCTACAGATCCAGGATAGGAAGCCTGATGTATCTGACATCATCAAGACCAGAAATCATGCTAGCAGTAGGACTAGTGGCAAGATATCAAGTAGCACCTAAACAAAACCATCTTCTGGCAGTCAAAAGAATATTCAGATATCTACAAGGAACAACATTGTATGGACTTTGGTATCCTAAAAGCAAAAACTTCACTTTATCACCATACATAGATGCAAATTGGGCCAGCTGTGTGGATGACAGGAAGAGTACAAGTGGAGGTGCTTTATATCTAGGAGAAAGTCTGGTGGCATGGTTACGCAAGAAACAAACATCCATCTCTCTGTCTACAGCTGAAGCAGAATATATAGCAGCAGCATCATGTTGTACACAAGTCATGTGGATGAAGCAAACTCTTCAAGACATGAAGGTAAGCATTGATGAACCTATTTCAATCAATTGTGATAATACAAGTTCAAAAACTAAACATATTCCAATCAAGTATCATTTCCTCCGAGAACAAGTGGCTCAGAAGATAGTAAAGCTGGAATATGTACCAAAAAAAGAACAGACAGCAGATATATTTACCAAACCTCTTGCTAGAGAACCATTCCAATATTTGAGAGATAAACTAGGAGTAGTATCTACAGATGCTACTCTCTGATATAAAGAGAAAAGCACAATTTCAGGGGGAGAACAAAAACGAAAATATCATTTCAGGGGGAGAAAAGCCAGCAAGGAAAGCATGAATCAGGTCCTCAGGATCAAAGGATTAAGGCAAAAGAACACCAAGTTATTATCCTAAAGTTATCTGCATTATTCAAGCATCAAAAGGTCAATTACAGAGCAAAAGGATCAATTCTGAAACATTATATTAAGAATCTGAAACATAAAAACGAGTAGTGATTATCATTTTATGCCTCTCAGCATTTTAGTTGTTGACTCCAATCATACATCTCTGACTAGATAAAGCCGATCCAATGTATTCTATGAAGTATCATTATTCTCACTTTTAGCTCTGTACAAGTGAAAGAACTGTATCAATTTACAGTGTATATTCAAATTCGATAATCCTCAAAGAGTTCTCTCAACAAGTCTTATACATCACTATGGAGCAGCATGGTACAAAGTCAGCAGAAGAGGGTCTAAACATAACTTAGAGAGAGGAAATGCATAAAGAAACCCTTTTCCATTAATGTCAAAGGGGGAGGAAGAGAAAACAACAGGATAAAGAGGAGGCAAACAGATAAAATGTATTGCCATCAATGCCAAAGGGGGAGACTGTTGGAAATCTTGTCATTGATGGCAAAGGAGGTAGCAGATGCAGAGACAGGAACAGTTACAAGGAGACAAAGATAGACAATAAAGGCAGCAAAGAAGAAAATAGAGGAAGCAGAGGCAGAGGCAGAGTGACAGAAGCAGCAGAGACAGAGGCAGAGGCAGAGCCATTATAATTCCGAGAATCGCCCAACCTGGAGGACAAATATATAATATTTCGAGAATCATTACCCGATCGGTGTTACATATTTATACAAACATTATTTCGGGAATCGCCTAACCCGCTGGAGGATACATATATATATATCCATCACAATACATTTAAATGCCACGCATTTCATATTTTGCAATGGTCCAAGGTATATACATTAATATATATATTTAAGTGGAGCGCGTTATGATCAATGGAAAGGAAGTAATATAAAGTGGGACCCTCACCCAATCGCATCGGAGAAAAGCTTGGCAGCGGAACATAGTGAAAAGAGATCCGATTCAGTTCCGGACCTGATAAGGCATATAAACAGTGGCTTGATAAGTTTGAAATCCGGATTAATCGCATCGGAAAGAAACAAACCATCGCAACACATATTAAAAGACTTGCGATTGCGATTAAGAGTTCGGACCCGATGGGTGTATAAACGGTGGTTAATACATATTTGAATTCTAGCCTAATCGCATCGGAGCATCGCAGTATGGGCCAATCGGAACATCCAACCAAAAACTTGCGATTGCGATTGAAGCCCGGACCCAATGGGCTTATAAATTATGATTAACAAATTTTCGATTCCATATTTCAAATCACATGTGATATTTGAAGTTGCGATTGCGATCAATCACAATCGGAGCAGGAGCAATCAATCGCAATCGGAGATCGCTGGCGGAGTTAAACTAATCGCATCAGCAAATATCAATGAACAGTGATCAATCGCAATCGGAGCAGGAGCGATGAAACGCAATCGGAGGAAAGTCAATGCATCGGAAAGCATGACAAGTGGGCCCTAAAGGAGTTTTATATGTTTTAAAATAGGCTTTATTGTATGCGCCGAGAGTATGTTAAGGTGTATTAAAAGGGCAGATTATATGATTAAATCAACTTATAATTAAGCCAAGACACAAATTTGGGTTATATATATATGTTAAAAGGCGCTGTCACACACACACACACAGATATATATATATAACGCTATTGCGATAAGCCGCCTGGTCTGTAGATCCACGGGCCTCAGCTTAAGGGGAGGGCGATTATTAATGTAATACAATTGTGATATATGTATGTTCCGGCCTGCGGAACTCGCCACATCAACAAGACACTCGTGGCATGAAAAGGGTTGGAATTTGTCCAGATTTACAGTCAGCTGATACAGAAGGCACAGTTACACCACAGTAGAGGACAGAAAAGACAAACACAGTCAAAGAAAAGACAAATGCACAGCTATCCAAGAGGCTGAATGAGTGAGTGGGAGTTCTCATTGTAATATTTTTATTTATATTGTTTTGATGCATTGGCAAGTCTCCGGAGCAAAAACAAAGATCCCACTATAATATTAAAATAAGCATCTACAGTTACATTTTTCTGAGTGAGCTGAAAATAAATGAAAAGGCAGAAAGCGAAGAGGTATGGCTGTCCATTACAAATTCTTTGAGGAATGCTAACAGTCACAAGAAAAGTCTTATAAATAATATCATCTGGATATGCAAGGTGAGGTTAGAGAGAATAAATCTAGATAAGGCAGAGTATAGAAGCGTAAGGCAGAGAAGACTAAAAGAAGAGCAGAAATAGAAGCTACAGAACAGAGCTGATATCTGAGGTAAATCAGTAAACATTCAGTTTTGAAATTTGAGGAAGTTGGAGCTTCCCTATCAGTTGTTGTTGACTGAGGTTGGAGCCTCCTGTAGGTTGGTTCCTGCAGAAAATCGAAGGGAGTTGGTGCTTCCTTGCAAGTTGTAGCTTGCAGAATTGAGGATAGAGCCTCCTGTAGGTTGGTGCCTGCAGAAAAAAGTGGTGAGAGGGAGTTGGAGCTTGCATTTGCATCACAACAATAATAAGATGCGGTTTTCTCCCTTTATGGGTTTCCACTTACATCTGCTGTCTCTGTGTGTGTTTCTTATGTGTTGATGTGATTCTTTCAATCTGCTTAATTGGTTGCTGCTCTCAACATAAGTGTGGTGTCACATTAATTTAATATTGGCTGCAACATTTTAAGACTGTTTATAAATTAAGCTGTAAATAAATTTGGTGAAAATTTTGAAAAGCTTATGTGTGTATTAAACTGATTCACCCCCCCCCCTCTCAGTTTAATTAAAGATTCAACATACTATAATCATGCAATGGCTGCGAGAGCTCCTCTCGTTACAATCGGTACTCTTCACAGCACGTTTTTTTCTCCACCACTTGTATTTCCCGAACAACATCCTCCACTTTCTTCCCACTCACTGAACATGAAATTTTAACCTTTCGACCCCACAAATCCAATCTCTCATGCCTTCTCTGTTATTTGAATTCTTATTCCGCCACTCTGCTGAGCATGCCTCATGCATCCAATCACTTCCACTGGGTGTTCTTCTTTCTTCCATGGAATTCGCCCCCCATTGTTGTTGTTGCTCATGCTTCTAGTTCGGTTCCTGATTCAACTTTTGGCATGCTACCACCCTTTAGCTTATCATTTTATTTTTCAAATCATAGAGCCTTTGGGTTTGGAAAAGGCTGCAAGTTAAAACAAATTTTGTTGACATGACCAAAAAATGCTTCATATCTGTGCTGCCAAAGAGGACGTGAAATGAATAACTCAAATCTCAATGCGTGCCCAGCAGATCGACATTGGAAGACTAGTTTTTCTAACATCGTGTGAATATAGCATGGCAATGGTGATTTTCTGCTTATAACCTGACTTGCCACCACGAAGACAGAAGCTGTTCAGAGTGTGCTCCTTCCTGCAATTACAACCAGATCGCACGATCGAACAGCTCCTCCATACGTAAATGCCACTCCATTTGTTGAATGAAAGAAAGATTCAATGCAGGAGAAGACATTTCTCCTAAGCTAAACGATAATTGCATGATGAAGACAACCATGCTTTGAGGTCGTAGGTCAACCCAGGTCACTGAGTCGCAAACCTGGGAGGCTAGCGCAGATTTCGACTTGATGGTATTTGTGACCCTGCAACCTTTTTGAAGTCGTAGCCCAACTCGAGATGAATTCGTGCGACCCCTCCAGGTCACTGAGTCGCGATGCAATGTTTCTGGATAGGAAATGCGACCATGCGACTGTGTGACCCCTCCGAGGTCGCAAGGTCGTAGAAAGGTGTGCCTAAGGGAAGTTGCGACTAGAGAGATTCTCCCACTGCGCGACCCCAGTTACAAAATGCAATTTGTCTACGACAACCATTGAAGATGCGAATGAAGAAGCTCATGCCTATCAAGAAATTCAATCCAAGAGGAATTTTGTGCATGGAAGAAAATTTATGATCCTAACAAAGAAAGGGCACAGCGAAAGCTTACCCCAACCACTCTCTCCGATCATTCAGTAGCCCCACACTTGACCACACAGGGGTCTAAGTTTATTATTTTCATTTTTGCAATTATTTAAAAATGATCTTAGTATCGATATCAGATCATGAAGATGTGTAACCTAAGCCATCTGATTGCAGGTGGAGGCTGTGGGTTTGCACGACGAGTTGGAGTTTTTTCCCAGCAAGCAAGAGGACCGGTTTTCAAAGCAAAGAATGTGAGATAAGGGACACTGCTGAAAAATCCGCAGATCTGCAAACCTTTTGAAGCCGCAGGTTGCAAATCCCAGGAGGTCGCAGGTCACAGATCTGGTGAGGTCGCAGGTCGCATGTCTACCGAGGTCGCGAGGTCGCAAATCCCAGCAGGTCGCAGGGTCGCATTTCTGATTTTTCCCGAAAGTTGCGACCCAGCAACCTAGTCGCGAGGTCGCAAGGTCGCATGTTCATCTTTGTTTCATGATCCACGATCCGCAACCCTGTGACCCAGTCACAAGGTCATAAGGTCGCACCTTGGCCATTTTCCTACAACCTGCAACCCCGCAACCCAGTCAGGTCGTAGGTCACAACAACAGCTCAGGTCGTAGGTTGCAAAAAAGACTGGGTTGCAAGGCAGCCCAACGGTCAAGAAGATGAAAATTCAAGGAAGCCCAAAGGGCAGGTTTCGTATTATAAATACTCCTTCGGGAGCTTGTAATAGGGATCTTTGGT
The DNA here is from genome assembly GCA_034641835.2 of Pinus albicaulis. Taxonomy (NCBI): domain Eukaryota; kingdom Viridiplantae; phylum Streptophyta; class Pinopsida; order Pinales; family Pinaceae; genus Pinus; species Pinus albicaulis. Next base: position 9,675,442 of record CM076570.1, on the reverse strand, counting down.
TTGGGACTAGAGCTGAGTACATTGTATTACCAGTAGATTATACATTTAATGATGAATACAAGCATTTTGTAAAATCTCTTTGTGGATCTGGTGTTGTTTTATGTACGAGCACTCTTGAGTATTATATTTTCAGTTTCTGAACATATTTAATTTAAGGGAACTGTATCTTTAATTCAGTTCACAGTTACATAACAGTTTGCTGAGTATGTTAATGGTGGTTGAGTTATTTCACTTTCTTAGCGAATGTTGATGACTTTGTTTATCTGTGTTTGTGTTACATTTAAAGCTTTTAGGAATTGAAGGGTGTTCTCGCCATGAGGAACTGTTTCTTTCATGGTCAGAATAGCTTACAGGCATGAACCTAATGAAGTGTTGCTAACAACACTTCCTTCGGTCTTCATGCTTTATTATTTTCTCTTGCTACTCATAGTGTCGTATGTACATTTAATGCATCAAGCATATGTCTTGTATTAGTCGATTAGGTGTGTATTCACTGTTTTATAGAGTTTAAGCGAGACCCAAAGCAAAGGAGAAATCAGTGGTAGCCAGACCCACACCCCGGACGGGATCCCTATTCCAAACGGTTCAAGGTCTAATTGGGACCTTTTACCGGGGATATCCCCTGCTGTTGGCCGGACAGATTTTCCCGTCAATAGCACCCTAATACTACAGGTCGTCCCATGTACCCGACTGATTTTACTGGTGCTATATATGCATACCAAAAGTAAAAGAATCAGTACCACATACAATATTCTAGAACTTTACATGCACATAAAATATTAACAATTTTTCACTTACCATCAGGTCCCCATATTCGACCAGGTGGCAGTGGAAGATCTGGTTCCCCACAATAACTCATCCCACTATAGGGATAGTCGTCTATATACAGTGGCATCTGTATGAGCAAAGAACTCGGGTTGGAACACCCGTCCAACTACCCCACCTGCTCCTCTGCACAGTATTCACCCCCACTGGCACATCCTAGGCTCGCTCGGGCCCCCATCTTGGAGCTGTATGCGAGGTCGAAGGGTCGAAATCTTCTCAAAGAAGAACGAGCACAAAACTATACCATATGCACAATCATGGTTCACTTGCCGCTTGCATAACGATAAATTTTGTTTCAATGACAACAGCATCATCTGGGCCCACCCATAGTAGGTCCCACTCAAAACACTCTCCAAAAGCATCATCTGCCCTCCAGTGATGTGATGGAGTGCCTGGTTTCCCAGTATCCGCAGCACCGTTGTGGCCATAGCACGGGTCTCTAACCTCTCCAAATCCCCAATGGGTATCCGAGTCCCATTGACTTGGAGACCTGGTCGACAATGGCACTCTACAAACTCTATGATTTTTTACCCCCGTGGTAATACTGCTGAGTATTCCCTACCATCCCAAGTGGTGGGAGACCAGTCAAGAAATATATATCCTAGACCGTTAACTCGATCTGGTGCCCCTATACTATAACTACCTCATGGTCCGGGTCCCAATAGCTGACAATCTAGGCCAATAAGGGTTCTCTAGCTCTCATCAAAGGGTTCTCCACAAACTTTAGAACCCCAAACCTGGCCAGTGCACTGTGGACACCTTAATCCTCTCGGATCTCTAACCGTAATGCGCCCAGGTCTCTCTCTCTCCAGTTGATCTGTAATTCTGCCATATCTGCACAAAACCATCATATTTGTTAGCATACATATAGGAAATATTGTATCTCATCATAAAAACCCAGTACTCAGCCAAAAAATTGCACAGAAAAACCCCTCCCTGACAAGTCACACTTTTTAGGCCCAAACCTGGGACAGGTCATAGTTTTTTGCTCAAACCCTGCTACCCAAGTCGCACTTTTTTCCCCAAAAAGTGCGACCCGGAAGTGAAGAGGAGCAGGGGTCTATTCCTGAGCCCTGGGGACCTAATCTGAACTTTCAATCCACTAAAAAGAAAGAGTAGGGTTAAGCCTCTTACCTGCAACTGACAGATCTTGATTCCAACGGTTGGTTTGTCCGCTACGATCATCGCAAGATTTAGGGCCTTCTCTCCTCTCTACACTCACCACAGCTCCACATGCAAATGAGTGAATTTGGAGGGAAAATGCCTTGTTAAAAGAGAAACCCCTGTTTTTTCTTTCGCCTGTTGCGACCCAACCGTAGCTCTGTTTACCAAACTATCCATACCGTTGGAAAGATCTCACCGAGCCCTCAAATGGGTATCTGTTAGTTTTTAGTGATTTGATACTTCACCAGGATACATTTTTTCCAAGAAGCGTCACTTCACCCCTCCTCAAAATCAAATTTCTTCACTTGCAACACTCGTACTGGGGGCACCACTTTTCCTCCATACTTTTCCATGCTCGTGTTGACATTTTTCGTGAGTTACCATCTTGTACTCATGTTCTTATGGTACCCATTGGACCTTTTCTGTGTGGCAACACCATCGAGTCACCCTTTTTTAGAGCATCCGAGTTGAGTCATCATTGCATTCATGGAGTCTATCCCGAGTCCCTTTGCATCCTGCTATAGTCCTCCATCCTTTATTGCTTGGTCCCTCTGTTGTGTCGCACATTGCGGCCTTTAGTCCCACTGTCCCCTATCCCTCATGATGTTGTGTCAGTCACTGCCAGGTCATATATGCCCTTTATGCTCTAACAAGGGAATTTGTTTGTTCGCTACTCAGTACCCCCCATTTCATGATCATCATTGGTGTCAGTCTGTCAGTCTCTTTACTGTTTTCCCTCATGCCTTAGTTGAGGATCCCTTATTGCCTCAGCTATGGTAGACCTCCTTCTGTCGAAATCAGCTCATTCATTCCAGAAGATAGGTCTAGAGGGTGGTATACCTTGGTTCCAGATTCCACTCTTGTTCGGTGCCTCGGATCAGGCAAAGGGACTCCTTATTTCCCTTTGACTTGATTATTTTCTCAGCTCCAACTCCTTTCAGCATGATCGAGATTCGTATACTTGATGGTTTAGTGATGTAGCAGCTGATATCGGTGATTCCTGGGTGTGTGTGAGATGTCCCAGCCCTCATGAGGGGGTGGCCCTACAGGTAGCCCCCCACATACCCAGATGAATTATTCACTTCAGCCTTCGATGCAGCTCCATATATTTGATGATTTTGGCCTTAGCCACTTGCAACGCCTTCTTGATTGCATATATCAGTCAGATTTTTAGAGCCCTTTCCTATTTATAGGGGCATCTAGGTTGTATTTGTATCTCATGTACTCAGATATTATTGTACAAGTCATGGCTGTTATCCCAGGCACAATATGTATGTGGGATTCATTATCATGTTATTTATCTAGCTCATGTTTATGCCAACATATATTATATTGTTCAGTCCCTTGTTTACTGGATGCCTTATTTTTTGTACTATTGCCTCGGAGGGCATAGGTATGCCTCCCCTGCCGCCTATAGCAGGTACTCCCTTATAAAAGATACTTGTCGCACGTGTAAGTCTCACCTCCTCGGGGTCTAGTCCTTTCAACACTTTGGTCTACCTTATGCTTCTCTCTCTTTGACTTCCCCTTCGGTGTCTAGTGATTGAGTTCTTACAACTTACTTCGGTCATATAATTAGCTCCTAACGCTCGCACGCTGGGGGGCAATCTGTTACACCATTTTTTTGGTAATCTAACCTATTATTATTAGATTGATCCAAGTGCACCATGTAAGACCAATTTTACCCTAAGTAAAATTGCTTTCATTATAAAAATAACTTAGTAAACCACCTTTATTAAGTTTTTTATGGTCTAAACTGGAAACCCCATGAGGAAATATTAAATAAATCTACATTTGTTTGATTTTCCTCAAGGAATAATTAATTATACAGCAGTTTGATTAATATTCCTGGTTATATTTAACCCAAAACAAGGAAATTAATTAGATAAATCATTATTTATTTGATTATTACTCAACCACATCCTTAAAATGATAAATAAATAATTTATTTATTTATTGTTTACAAATAAAGGGATTTAACCCAAGTCAAATTCCTTTTCCCTCCAACAAATATAATAAAATATTCCATAAAATTTGGATCTTGATTTGGTTAATAATATTTTAATTATGCACCAATATCTAGACTAACCCAATATTTTGTTATAAATAGAAGGGTTTTCCCATTCATTTACCACCTTTTTTTGCCTAAAGATCACTTTGGATCTATAATTTTGGTCTGACTATTGAACCACCATCATATTCATATTATTCTACCATTTTTGTCTGGGTTTTCTACACCATCAAGGGAGAGGAATTTTAGATCTGAAGTGCTGAGGACTTACAATAACCCATCTCATTGAGGAGAACTGGGAACACCCTCCTCTGTTTTCCTCCCATGTGCCCTTAATACAAAATTCATTCAACATATTCTTGTCTTGTCTCTTGGATGCATGGAGTAAATCTTGTTTTTTCTACTATTTAATGTCTTCTAATGCATAGATCTAGATTTTTGCAGCATTTATCTTGATCACCTAACTGTAGATCTGAAGATATTGAAAACCATATTTTCTGTTAGGGATGTTTGTTATGCACAGCTAAAGTGGTATTTTTTCGTACACTTTGAATTAATATTCATACTAACAATTGCAGTCGTCAATATTTTTATTCACAAAACGCTTGAAAAACCTTTAAAGTTTGACCTACACCTTTCCTCCTTGAAATTCCCGCTATCCCATTTCACACTTCGCAAAATTTTCTGAACAACATTTCTGCCACCCATCCAATTTTTCAATATTGTGAACTGCGATATCGCACTTCACACTTCGCAGCCTTTTCGCAATCACACTTCGCATCATTTTCCATTTTTCTTTAAGACTTACCGCTCCATTTCGCTAATTGTGATATTCTCCGTACTCTGTCATCAGTCCCACTGCCATGTCACCCAGCGCATTTCGCACTTCGCAACTTTTCATGGAAAACATTTCTGCTACCCCTCACAATTTGCATTATTTCGAACTGTGATATCGCATTTCTCACTTCACAGTTTTTATCCCGTTGCATTTTTCACTTCCCAGTTTTTGCCCCTGTTAGTCATCAGTAATTTTTCTATTTTGTAGATGAATAAATACTTGTCCTAGGTTTCTAAAAAATCATAATCATGAATATTTTGAGTTTTAGAAATCTCACTACCTTCATTATCCTTAGGATGAAATTTTCACAATCTCACTGCTCTGCCATTTCCCTGGTTAGCCTACCCTCCTAGAAGGTCCCTCATGGAACTCATACCACTCATTTTCACTATGTTTGGCCACCTTTGACCTTAGCACTCTGTTTTTAACTTGCTTAACCCCTCCACTTGCCGCCTAGGATCACCAACCAACCTACTCATTCTTTTGTTTCCTGGATACATCAAGCATTGATGGTCTCGAAACTATCTCTGTAGGCTCTTTAGATAAATAAAGTACATTGGATTTTGGATCTTCAATACATCAAATTTTCAAAAAAAAAAATTTCATACTTGAAGACCTCAAAGCCAAACTTTCAGTCAAAGACTAAAACCAAAAAGCCTCCTATTAGGTCATGTAGGGTTTCATAAGTTGTAGGATTGTTTTGGTGTTCTAAATCACTGTTTTTCTTATGCCAAGAAGATGAAATCAAATAGAAAGGAGGGTTAGCACATGATTGTCCAAGATAGATCAAAAATCCTTCAAGGAAGGCCTCCTTGGTCAAGCACAAATTCTGCAAAGGACAGCTGCCCATTTTGACATTTCTGCAGGAGTGTCAAGGTGGCTATCAACAGAAAATGAGGTTAGGTAAGAGGCCAAATCCTCACTAAAGGACATCCACAGTAAATAAAATGAAGCATGCCTATGATCAAATAGAACCAGAGTCTTTAGGACTGATTGGCTAAACAGTGTTTCCAAGCAAGAAGCCAATGCAAAAGACCACAAGGACAGAGGCACATCCACACAACCAAACATAAATTGAAGATTTTTGGAAATTATAAATGAAGAAGGGAAAAAGGTGAGGTGAACTGAACATAAATGAATGAACTTGAAAGGGCTATAGAGAACTTAGAAGACAACACTAATTATTTTATCTAACAGCCCTAAAACCTAAGGTTTTGGGAAGATAGGCAAAGTAAGTGAAATGAAGATGATGGGCCTCCATCATGACACCAGAAGGTTTTCAAAAGCTATTGAGGGTGATTTCTATGGTTTTCCAAGGTAAAAATGCTTCACTACATCAAAGGGAAAGAATGCAAAGAGTATCGGTGTGAAGGAGATCAAGCCTCCATTTTCAGTCATAGCCCTCAAAATGGTCAAAGGAAGGAAAGCGTAAGGTTAAGTTTCAAGACAAGAAATCAAGCTAATTATGATTTCTCTATTGAGTAACTGAAGTTTTCAAAATCCAAAGAATGACAAAGGAGACCAAAAACAACTGTGTCATGGAACCTACAACAAATTAGAAGTGGCCAAGAAGAGACATAGCAGGAATATTTTATAATATTTTTCAAAGTGGATGTGTCATTGTCAAAATCAGTAAGAAGGTAAGGAAATATGTTTTCAAGATCACTTACACTCAGAAATGTCAAAAAGGGATAAAACATGTTTTTAGTTTCTCAGTGCAGAAAGAGGTTTGGCAGTGCCAAGACACTTAAACGTTGAAAAGGACCTCTTAATCTCTCTAGCAAGCCATCACCAAAGGAAGAATAATTACCTTGAAAAGTTTTCAAAATCACCTGCAAAAAGGTCAAAAAGGATATCAATCAAATGATAAAGTGACAAAAAATTAGCAAAATGGGTTTTTTTATTTCAATTTATTTTTGAAAGGTATAAAGGCATCTCATTTATCATTTTTTTAGCTCACTTGTCATTTGCAAGGAGAGAAAACCCTTCAAGAGAAATTTTCTAAGTTTTTGTCGAAATCTGGGCAAGTTCACTGGCGTTGCGCGAAAGGAGGTCTCCGCAGTGCAATTTTTACACTACACTGCGCATATACTAGGCAGCGTTGTGCATATAGTTTGGCGCTATGCCCAGGCCGACCGACACACACAGGGGCACAGTGTTGTGCCCACAGGCCAACCTGACACTCATTCTTCCACCTGGCACTGCACGCACAAAGCACCCGACAGGCTCGGCGCTGCGTCCAAGGGCCAGCAAGCCTACACGAGACGGCATTGCTGCGCACAGAGCGTCTGACTCGCCCAACGCTACGCTCAGAGGAACACGACAGGCCTGGCACTGCGCTAATGCAAAAAATCCTCCAAATTGCAAGAAAATCTGCCAAAGGCTCAAGGACACCCTCAAATTTGCCTTCAAAAGTCTGCAAAGGAGTAAAAACTGGTAGGTGGCCTCTTTCCACCTCCTCAAGTGTTTTTGATTATTTAGTGGTTAAAGGAAAGATTAAACCCTAGAGTTTTCAAGCCCTATGTCCTCATAGAAAAATTATTGTTCTGACCTCCAAGTAAACCACTACCAAATTAGAGGGGTGTGAAACTAGGGTAATCACAAGCTGGTTCAAGATAAGACCTTTTTTAAGCTCAAGGAAAAACAGTCATACACTTGCCTCCATATCACTCATTTGTAAAGGTTTACTCACCATCATTTTCATTTTACTCCTCTTGCCCAAGTTTGTCCACAAACAGCCCTAATTACCATTTCAGGAGTAGAAGACAGTAGCAGCAGTGAAAGAGGCCAAGGGCCTATGAGGCCAAACCACAAAGGATGGAAAGTGAATAGATTTGAACCCCAGAGCACAGTGGATATCACCTCATCTCCCATGATCCTCTCATGTTTCCAGAATGTGGGATGTTTTCAATTTTGTGAGAAGGTCAAACAAGTATAACACCACCCAGAGCTTACAAGGTTGTTTGTCCTCAACCTCCACAACAAATAGTTGAATCTTGCAAGGGTGGATTTTGAACTATCAGAAGATGCCATCTCTAATGCTACAGGAATACCTGTTGTTGGTAAGAAATGGTTCAACAAGGAAAGGTTGGACATGAACCATTATGAGTCATTTGTCAAAACTAGGTACAAAGTAGGCTGCAGGGCTATCTTCCCTTTCTCACACCTAAAACAGATATTTGCACCCTTGATGAGGGTTATCATGAAATACTTTACCTGTGAAGGGAGGTACTCCAGGCTTTATTCCTACCATGTTAGACTCCTCATGAATTTCAAAATGGTTAAAATGCTTCATTTGTCTTACTACTTGTATAGAAGCATTGACAAGATGGCATCTATTGTCTAAAGGAGGACTTATACCCAGAAAATGCATAGTTTATTCCATCATTCCTTGATCAAGATGGTGGTATTACATCAGCTGGAGAAAAAGGGCATTCCTTGGGATGTGTTCCTAGCCCATGAAGTCTTCACAAGCCCACAACTTCCTCATCAACCAAACTTTCCCTCATCATCTACACAAGTGTCCTCACCCCAAGAAAACCTCCCTTCCTCCCCTTCTCTTGATGCATAAAATGAAGAAGAAAGTGGCAATGATGAACCAAGTGAAAATGAGGGAGATAATGATAATGAGTCAAATAAAAATGAAGAGGGTGAGAGTGACAATAAATCAGTCCAAAGTGAGGCAAAGACAAAAATTGATGAAGAGGAATAAGAAGGAAATGATGATGAAGAAAGGGGCAGTGAGCATGACAATGATGAAGATGAAAACAGTGAGCATGACAGTGAGAAAAATAGTGACAATATGGAAGAGAATGAAGAGGAAAATGATGAGGCTGCAACAGAAAATGATGATGAAGCAGAGACAGATGATGAAGAAAATGAAAGAGATGACAGTGAAAATGAATTCAGCAGTGATGAAGAGAGCAGCCAGGATAAAGATCAAAACAGTGAAGAAAATGTAGAGACTAAGGACAGTAGTGACACCCAAGAAGCCTGCCTCAGTGATGGACATGATAGCAAAGAGGAAGACACTCATGATAGTCATGACAACAGTCATGACAGTCATGAAGACAGTCATGAAAATAATGAAGGAGATGAAGGGGATGATAATAAAATTGAAGATCACAATAGTAAAGAGGAAAGCAGCTCAAATGAAGAACAAAATGACAATGCAGAAAACAATGAAGAGGATGAGAGTGGTAATGATGTAGAAGACAATGATGAGGTAGAAAATATGATGACTGATGATACCAATAATGAAGATGAAGAAGTTGATGACAACAGTAAGGATCACAGCCATGATAAAGACACCAACAAGACCACAATCACACATATTTCACTCACATACTAGAGAGGGTCAAGGCTTGTGTTTTCTGCCTCCAAAAGGCAAGGGACCATGCCATCCACCTCAGCTCACCCACTTGAAAAAGGAAAAAAAAAGGTAAAAGAAGAAGAAGAAGATCATGAGGTGGAAAGTGAGTTTGAAATCATTCAAGTGGACAGTGATGAGGAGGAGGCAAGGATCTCAAAATTGCTCATTCAAAACAAAAATGCACTCATTGAATACCTCCAAGCCAATATGAATAGGGCCAAAAGTGTGAATGATGCCCTTGACTTGGAAAGCATGCAGCTAGGAGCATGAATTTATATTTATGAGGCTAGAGCCATTAAGGCCTGGAAAGAAGCCCAAAGGGCACAGGTAAAACTAGAAGAGTTCATGGGCACTTATGAAGAGAGTGAGGATGAGGAAGGTCAATATAGGAGGAGGCCTAGAACCATGGAGTTGAAGAAGGCATTGGCAAAGAAAAAAGAACAAGAAGCAGCCCTAGCAGAAAAACTCCCCCTGGATGAGCTGTTGGCCATGGAGATAGCACAAGATCAGGAGCCTTGGTTGGAAAGAGCCAACTTACACTTGGAGGCTAAATTGGAGAAGGCTAACAAGAATCTTGACCACCAAAGAAGGATTACTAAGCATTATGCCCAGAGAAACCAAGTTGCAAGGGCCAAACTGAAGAAGGCCCAAACTAAGATCCAGGCACTAAAAGAAGAAAAAGGCCAAGCTAGACTTGGAATTTTGGCACAATATTTTCTACAGGTCTCTCAAAACCCATGAGGGACACATCAACCAATTTTGAAGAAATTTGGTCAATTTTTTTTTTGTGAATTTGGAGGCCTATAAGCGCAGCGCCACTGGCGCTCCGCTTTTCTCTCAGGCATCCTTAGAGGTAGAACTTTACATTTTTGGATTTATCATGCCTAGTACACTATGCTCACCAAAATGTAGAGCATTTGGAGCATTTTTGACCCCTCAAAAGGTCAAAAAACACCTCATTTTTCACCATTCTGCCTCATTTTCAGGCCCGGCACTGCGCTCAGAGAAATTTTGGAAATTTGACTTTTTGAATAGGTTACATGTGCTCAATCAGAAAACCAAAGGTAGATATGGAAAGAAGACTCAGCAAGATTTTTAACGGGCCATCATAGAGAAAAATCCGACATTAGGAAATTCCCCAAAACTTGGCTGCAACATGACCTATTTTCTTCCTAGGATGGCACTGCGCTTATAGACAACACTTTGTGTTTTTAGCCAAAAGTCAACAAAACACACTCATTTATTGCAAAATGATATTTTTATGTTTTTTGAGGCAAATCAATTTATAATTAGGTGCTAGAAGTTATTTTTGCATTTAGTTCATGGGATATTTTGTGCCTTGGGCCTTGCATGGTCTCTTGGGTATTTATGACATTTATGAGTGATTTTGACATTTTCCAACCCTATCTAGGGTTTTTTCCGTCCTTTTCTAGATAAATAGAGCATGAGTATTTCATTGTAAATGTTGGCATTTGAAGGTTTTTGAGATAAATACATGGTTTTCTCGAGTTTGAAGAAGAAATTGTTCTTGTGGAGTTTGTGAATGGTCTGCTTTGATTGATGATGAAGGAGGATAGCTTGCAGGATCCCTGAGCATGATTAATGGTGATGTGTCTCTGTTAATTCTTTGTTTCCTTATGTATCATTTTGTTACATCCTTCTATGTTATAGAATAACATAAAAGTATAGGCTAAGAAATGTTGTTTGAGGCACCTTAGTCCTTCTTGTTTATATTGTCTTTATGTTTTCCTCTACTGCGTTAGTTTAAGGAATTATTGGTTGCTTCTTAGACCTACCTATGATTTTTTATTCCATGAATGGTTCAATATAGTAGTTTTCAAATATGTTTTATGGTTATTCATGCTTTTTTGATGTTATTTAAACTCTGTTTTGGAATCTCTCTTTGAAGTACTACTTGTTAGGTTTTAGCCAAAGAGGCCATGCTCTGATCATGCCCTTTTTCCATGCTTGAGAATTTTCCTTAAAGTTATTTGTAGATTGATCATAGATGCTTAGGAGTTCCCTCTTCTTTTATTAAATTTATATGTTATCTTGTATGTTTTCCAAACCTTGAAGGTGAAATCACTAGGAGTTAGATAAGTTTCTTGCTTGCTATGGATCACTAAATTGTTCATCTTGAATGCTTGTTTGCTTAAGTATAATCAAAATTTATTGTTTTTCCTTGTCTTATGATTATGTCCTAATGTTGATCAGTATTCGAAACCATCTTGTTTAAAAATTACTTGTTTAAGGATTCTTCATTGCCCTTACACACATACTATGCTCACAAATTTTATGTTCATTTCACTTCACACATGCCTTAAAGATCCATTTGATCATGCTAGATTTACCCTGTTATGCATATTTTTTCATTATTTAGATATCCATGAATTTCATAGACTCCATAGCCCAATGATTTTAAGACTTCTCACTCCACCTATTCTACTTGATCATCTTACCCAACCAACACAAACAACAAACCGTACACTTAACAACTAGCCTAAAATCAAAACCCTAGAAGCAAACAAGTTCACATCCTTTGCATACAATAGAGAGAGTCTTCTCTGAGTCTAGGAAGGCTAGGTCCTAGGACTCCAAATATTGGTCTAATGTTACCTTGTGCATTTGATCTACCAATCTGCCAAATCACAGGACCCTAACATAATGGCAATCACGGTGGGACCTTCTGAGTTAGTGACAATCTAAGTATCCCTTAGGACTCCAGAATCCCTTGTTAAAGAGTATCCAATGATTTATCCCCACCTCATCGCCACCTAACATAATGGCGATCACGGTTGGACCTTCTGAGTACATAATTTCCTGAATACCTCTTAGGACTCATATGACCCTTAGTTAAGCTTAGAAAATCAACTGATAGCCAAGAATAGAATCTAATTGTTTCCCCATTCTAGAAAAATTATGACTCAACTAGACCACACTCATTAGACACCTTATTGCTTTATAAAGAAACTCATAAAACCCAAAAAAATTATCTTAGATTGGTGTTTTGTAAATTTTTGGTGGTGGACCACAAACACATCTCTTCAAAACAGTCAAAAACATCCACCTGGCGATTCCACTAGCCCCAATAGGCCTATTAACTCTACTATTTCTCATTAGACTCCTTGGGATTGTGTCAAATTATCCCTGAGAAGTCTAGAAGCCTAGTTATACACTGTGTGAGTTTAGCAAACACTAAGAGAGGTCAGCCTTTCGAAAAACAGTTATAAAATTTCAGCCTCTCTACATTTTGAATTTGAAATATGGCTTCACAAAGGATCCATACCAGATCTCATCCGGACCCAAATCCTCCTACTATAGTTGATGACCCAGAAAATATTTTGTAGAAAAATTCCAAAACAAAAGATTCAACTACTATCAGGACCATTCATAGATCAAGTTCTACCCCTGAACACCTTACAGCTTTGCAAGACCCCTAGTTTGACTTACACCATACAATGAATCTTTTCAGAACCAAGTCACAAAGTGGGATTGATCATACTGACTTTGAGCCCATAGGTTTGCAGCAAAGTTCTAGTAGAGAAGCCTCTCCTTCAACTCCTCTTGACTTTCAGCTTCTTCATCACTTTAGCACTTTTCATCCCAAGTCTGCTCAGAATCAGTTTACTAGTCCAAGTACTTCCACCACACCCATCCATACCTCCACTGTTCAAACCACTTCACTTCATCCCCCACCACCTCTCACAAATCCTCCCCTTGTAAATCCTCCTTGGATTCCACTAGCCCCCATCATGGTAGCTTGGTATGCCCCCCTAGTTTTACCACAACCTCTAGTACCTTTTCCAAATGACTACCAATCCAAGATCCTTCACTTTACTGGAGTTGAATTCATTACTACCCAACATCATGTAGATAGGATAAATGATGCCTTTGATTACATGGAAATTGAAGAGGAAACCATTAAAATGAGGATTTTTTCACAAATATTAGGAGGAGAAGCCAAAAAATGGTTCAAAGGCTTAACTCCTAACACCACACATGATCTCCCCTCCCTTTACCAAACATTTATAAACAAGTGGTAAATCAAGAAAAACCCTCTCCAAATCATCTCATAGTATAACAACCTTAAGAGAAACATTGGGGAAAGTTTCCAAGACTATTGTACCAGGTTCAATAGTGTTTACAATGCCCTCCCACCAGACATGAAACCCCCACAAGGCTTAGCTTTAGCAAAGTTTCCAGAAGGTTGTTGAGCTGCATCTTTGTCCAAACTTTTATGATTTTTATCAAATAAATACATGATTGTACCTATTATTTTAATCATTGTTTATCCATTATGTTTTTAATTAGAGGCATTTACAATTAAATTACAAATTCTTGTTATTAATTAATTTGAAGGGTGTTTTGTAATAGTTTCATTGATAAATGTCTTCTTGGTGGCAGGTGTATAAGTCCAGCGCTTTTCTGATATGTTTTATCATGGTAAATTCGCTAGATAGAAATAAGGGGACAGATCAAATATCTGAAGTTAAAATATTTATCGATTTTGGCTTCCATGATATATATGGATTGCTCCGGCTTGTCCGAATTGCTAAGGAAGAAACAAGTGATTAAATCGATATAGTAACACTAGCCCTCCTCAAATACTAGCATCAACATCACAGTGGGAAATCACTCTTATCATTCGTAGCCATAGTTACAAAAATAAAAAACACTTAGTGTGACGCCTTATGAGACTTTGTCAAGCCAACTTTATAGGAAGGAGCCAGTTTGTGCTGAGGCAGCTCGCTCCCAGGAGAAGTCTAGCTGCCAATTATATTTTGGGCTTCCACTGCTTCATGGCATAAATGTGTTATCAGACCGGTGTGCTTGGTCATCTGCAAGCACCATCTCCCATGGAACTTCATATTTAAGTAGATTACAAGAGACAAAATTAAGACATTTTCTGGTTGACTGGTTATTGGATCACACCCACATTCCTTTTTGAAGAAGTTTATGGTGAAGCCCATTGTTCTATCTATATTTTGATATACAAAGAGGGACCAAAGAGGTGAGAAGCTTTTGTCATGAATTGAAGGAATACATGCATCCACATCTGAATAAGCAATGGACAACTCTGTTGACGATTATAGAAACTCACCGCTTAATAATAGGGCCAATTTTGCGAAGGAAACTGTTCAAATTTATTCGCGGAGTGGTATTACTAGTTTTGTCTCTGTTTATCGGCAATTAAAAGTAATGAATTGTTGATTGAGGAATTACATTTCAAAGATGGATGGGTAGTATAGTCTACTTCCAAACCAAGGTATAACGATATAAAATTTTAAATGGTGACTTTCTTGAATATGATGAAAAAGGTGAATGCCCGGTAGGAATTTCAGATCTTAAACTCGAGTTTGTGGTTACAAGGTGGGGATGCCGAGTCATGGACCTCTCGAATGACCGCTGCTAAGCACCTTGCTCTTGAATATTTTTGTATAGGTTACAAAATTTGTTCTCCATAGTTGTGTTTTCTAAAAAATTAGAGACAAATCCCACAGATGTTTCTTTGTGAAAACAAGGCCGAAATGGGTAGTTATCATGGTTTTGAAAATCAGAAGTGGTCAGTATATATATTTTCATAATGACAATTCTCTCTCTTTTGGGGACAATCCAATCGGGAAATTTCAACTAAAACTTTTACATTAAGTGGGGTAATGAAAATGTCCATTTTTCAGAAGATAACAAGACAGTGAAGCTCGTCTTAACCAACACATCAGGTTCTGGATTTGGGTCGAAACAAAATTATTTTTTTGGAAACTGTTTGGTCAATTTAGTGTGTCCTAAATTGCTACATTAATTTTTCAATCTGGGATTCGTAAGCTGACGAAGTGTGGCGCACTATATGTGCAAGATAACCTATTTCTTACTTTTTGTCGTTTTTGGGTTTTTTTATATATTTATCTTGGTTGGTTTCCTAATGTGAGATAGAAATTCTAAAAGACAAGTATGGTTATGATTTTTCAAGGCAATGATTTCCTTTATAATGATTTCCCAAACTTCAAACTTCAAAAGGATTTTGAAACATACAATGAAAAAATTAATTCCTAAAAGGAAATGAAAATGTGCCACTATTCTAGTTAAACAAACAGTGAACTATTGATCATGAAAACCATTACCCTTGCTGCTGTCTAAACACAAAAGAAACTGTTACTCAAAGAAAATATTGCAAGTAAAGTAAAACTAAAATCAAATTACATCAACTCATATTCCGACCCCTCACCATTAGTCTCGCTATGGCTTTCGGAGGTAATCATAAACAACTTGAGCAATCTGATATCTAATTTGCAGAAAAATAAACTAATATCAAATTACACACTCATACTTCAATCCCTCACCATTAGTCTCTCTATGGCTTTCGGAGGTAACTGATAATGACATGAGAAATTTAATATCTAACTTGCAGAAAAATAAACTAATATCAAACTACACACTCATACTTCAATTCCTCACCATTAGTCTCGCTATGGCTTTCGGAGGTAACTGATAATGACATGAGAAATTTAATATCTAACTTGCAGAAAATAAACTAATATCAAACTACACACTAATCCTTCAATCCCTCACCATTAGTCTCGCTATGGCTTTCGGAGGTAACTGATAATGACATGAGCAGTTTAATATCTAATCTAACTAGTAAAGAAAATGTACAAAACTGAAATGAATAAAACAGTGCTGGAATTAAAAACTAAGAAAAAGAAATCAGCAGAAGGACAAGATTGATTCCATGTCATTAGTCATTATAAAATGATGTGCAAATGCCCGGGCTGCCTATTGTAATCTGGAACAAAAACACTGATCAGTTAACAACAATATAAAGCATGAAAGATTATGGATAGAAGTAAAACGTAAAGCATGAAAGATTATGGACAAAGATGAAACATAAATACCATGAAAGATGTAATATATATACACGTGAATGACTATGGCACAATGAACGTAAGGAAATGAAGCATGAAACTATACAGTAATACACAAAACCTCAGCGTGTGCAGGGGCCCTCTGCACAAACCTCGGACAACAGCTATCAACCACGAATTACGCTGATAAACAAAGTCTTCTCATATATTCAAAATGCAGTCATAACAATGGAAAAAGTGTTACGGCACAGTGGCTTTCTTTACAGCAGAATTACATTACAAGAACTAACTATTATGCGTATGAGAACGCATTATTTATAACAGAGGGTGATATAACTAATTCCCTAAATTCTGCGCTGATAGAAGACACGTGAACAACCACGTCCAGAAATATAGCATCATGGCTGCCGTGAAGATTAAATCTATGGAAAGTGGCTATTGGATTCGGCTTATGGAGCCGTTTACAGGTGTTGATATGTCTCCCGTGATTTAGAAACGGCCACGCAAGTCTTCACGTGATGAAAAACAGAGTTCTGTCACCGTGGGACTCTACGGTTGACCACCACTTGGCTACCTTTGACCACAACCTTCTTAGGTGAATTCGACTGAGCCAATAGGACTCGATCCATGTCCATGTCATTTCCAACTTGCCCATGTGGCTCGATTTGCCTGAAGACACCTGCAATATAGACTTTAACAAAATGGCTGCGGAAAGTTGCAGCAGCTGTGGAAAGTGACAAGATTCCGCAGCTAAATGAGCAAAAATCTAAATCAAACAGCAGACACAAAACATAGTTAAAAACCATTTTAAATGCTCTTTTACAATTAATATGCAATGATATTGATGACTTAGAAGGTCCAGGTGAATGAAAAAGGTCTAGAAAGGTGTATATGAAAGATGCAGATTTGAGACTCAACATACCCCCACTGTGAAGGTGTTGCATGTCCTCATGCAACCAAAATTTTGATAATCCTTCTTCAATTCATATGCCTTGATACCTCTACCAGTACATCCAGTCCTCTTCTCCTCTTCCTTGGTGCTACTAACATCCTGGGATTTTTCATCAAGCATCTGAATTTGATATTAATCAGTGCTCTACTTAACTTCTGGCATTTCTTCTTCAATTTCCTGTTCTTTTTCTGCCATAGTCCCAGATGTAGCATGGTATTGTCATGAATAATCTTGTCCAATTTGCTTTGTTCCTTTAATGCCTCATTTTCATTTTTAATGTGTATATTTAAAACCTCCAACTCAAATACTTCTTGTTTCAATGATTGGACTAGAGCTTCTTGTGCTGTGTGAGGCTGAGTGGATGAGGTGCTGGGGCCCGTGGCTGTCCTTTCTAAGGATTCTATGTAATCGTACACCTCTTGCTGCTTTGGATCTATCCCAGGTGTCGTTTTCCTTGGGTTGTCCCCAAAATACTGTGGAGGAGAATTGTCTTCAAAATCTGGCTGAAAAGGACTCATGTCAACATCTTGAGGACTAGTTTCAACATTTGACTGAGAATGCGGTGGACTATGTTCAACGTCTGGCTGAGAATGAGATGGAATATGTTCAATGTCTGACTGAGAATGAGATGGACTATGGCCAGCTGGAGTTTTTTCAGGTGTTACTTCTCCCAAATCAATAAAATGAGGTCCTTTTGTCTGTGTTTTCTTCCACTTTCCTTTAAGCCTGGAACTTCTTCTTACATACTGTGGACTACTGTCTTTTTCCTTTTGTTTTTCTTTTCCCCTCTTTTTGGCCATAGATGACTGTTCCTGAAGGTGAACTAGTCTCTGAGATAACACTTGATGATCTTCTTCTGAGGAAGGGGTTTGATGCACAGCCTCAATGCTTCTTTTCTCTTTTGATTTTATTGGCTTTTTATCCTCAGTCTTTTCCTTCTTTCTTTTTGACAGTCTTTCCTCTCTACTAGTTCTTTCAACTGTGTTAGTAGGAGTGCTTTGATTTTTCATTTTTTCTCTTTCTTCTACTTCTTTTTGATGTACTTCCTTCAGGAATTTCTTGAGGTTCTTCAAAGAAATTTCTAACTAAAAATTGCTCCCAGGTGTCCTTTTTCTCCTTTAACTGTTTTTCAATCAAAATTTTCACAAGACCATGGTGATAAAAATGTGGTTCTATGTCCCCTAGATGCTTTTGGACGGTTACAGACATCTTCTTCAAACTGTTTAATAAAAAGTATGGCAGATTGAGGGCCTGGTTGTCTAGGAAATTCATCAACAGTCGGGTATGATACATATACATTGATCCAAAACGTCCCTCACAGGTGATAAACTTTTGAATGACCAACAGTAGACTG
This sequence comes from Pinus albicaulis, assembly GCA_034641835.2. NCBI lineage: Eukaryota > Viridiplantae > Streptophyta > Pinopsida > Pinales > Pinaceae > Pinus > Pinus albicaulis. The sequence continues at coordinate 9,657,066 of CM076570.1, read as the reverse complement.
GCCCACTCTTCTTTTAAAGCATGAACAGGAATTCCCTTTTTAAAAATAGTTACATCCATACCTGGGTTACGTAGGATCACTCTCCAGGCTTCATCACTAATGCTCTTGTTCTTGAACCAGCGTTCACCTTCTTGAGGGAGTTCTGTAACAACTGCTATGGATGCCTCATTCACCGTAAATTTGAGGTCCCCAATTTCTACCTCCAGACCATTGAAAGACCTTGCAAAAGCTTTTGTCACCTCTTTATGGTAGCCTCTAAACTTTTGAATAAACCGAAGCCATTTTGCCTTTTTCAATATATCTTTGACTTGCGGGTATCCTTCCATGAATTTGGGTCCCTCTGGTTCTATTCTCAACAACTGACCCATCCTTTCTTCTGTACTTTAAAACTTGTCTGCGTGAAGAGGGTTTTAACAGAGGTAAAACGACAGAAATGATCAGGGTTTGTGAAGGAGGCCAGTGACTGTACGCGGATATCAGAGAATAGGTACACGGAATGAAGCGGAACAGAGACTAAAATGAGGTGAAAGCTTAAGTCAGCACGATGGAAATGCGGCCGTGAGATCAATAGAATAGTTGGGGGAGTAAAACACATCCGGAAATATTTAAAATTGGGTGGCTGCAGAGTAGATGCAAGCACGTTTATGCAACGGCTACGGATTTTGTGCGGCTAAGAGAAGCCGTAGTCAAATCAACTACGTTTCTTAACTACAGGTGGAGTATCAACGTATAGCTGAACACTAATGAAGACCGGAGGCTTGATTATGAGGCCGTTTAGAAATGAATGCAAGGATTGTGGGGGAATCGTATAGAGATCGTGGGATGGATACGGAGTTATCAACGCAATCATTGCATATAATGGAGCTATGGTTTATAACTATGTAAAAATGTGCTTGAATGCCATTTGAAATAAATTTTTACTCATACCTTGGAATTCTTGCCATTTTTCATTGGTCTTCAATCAGTTGCTCCTCATTGATGTCTTTGAATGCCCCATGTCTTCATAATATTTCTTCATACCTGCATTTTATTTCATGATTGTTGAACTAACATCTGGCTGTACAATTTTTTGAAAAATAGAGTGGTAGCTGCAGAAACTGCTTCTGGCTACAGAAACTGGTGTCAGCTGCAGAAACTGACACAACAATCATTTGGGTGAATGGAGATGGATAGATGATAACTGTCTGAATGAAAATGGTCATGATAGAAAATTTTATTGATGAAATGAAATGAAATAGATGAAATGGAGTAAAGTGAAATGAAGTGGAGTGTAATGAAGTGGAATGAAATGGAATGAAATGGAGTGGGTTGTCATAAAACTTGTGAAATAAGAGAGAGAGAATTTTTTTTTTTTGGAAAATACAGGGTGTTAGGTGTTCCTGATTTTCACCCTACATTTTCTGTATAAGACTGCCAATCAGTGATTGGTTTTCAGGCTTATACTTTTTTTTTTTTTACTTGAAACTGAAAAGAACAAAGGCTAGGCTGATGGAGAAGAAGGATTCTTCTTCACTAGCCTTATTGCAGAATTATCTTGAAATATTTTGACAAATTCCTCTTTTGAGAGTGGCTTATGATAGATCTTTAATCTGTGGCCATTAACAATAAGAGGAGTTTGAAATTCATCAATGGTCTTGATTCTTACCGCTCCATTGCTAAATATCTTGTCAATCTCATATGGCCCAATCCAATGAGTCTGAAATTTTCCTTTAAAATTTTTAAACTTGGAGTCAAATAGCAATGCCCAATCTCCTTCTTGAAACTTCTTCTCTTTGATATATTTGTCATGCCATTTAGCTCTTTGATATTGAACTAGATCAGTTCTTAGAATTTCCTCTTGTCTGATCTCATCTAGCTCATTCAATTGCTCCATTCTATGCTTTTGGGCTTCTGATAGATCCATCCCCAACTGAACTGCTATCTTGAAGGTTTTGACTTGGGACTCAATGGGGAGCAGGACTTCTTTCCCATAAACAAGTTCATAGGGAGAATGTCCTGTTGTATTCCTCCATGTAGTTCTGTAGGCCCACAAGGCTTCAGGAAGCCTTTCTACCCAATCTCTTCTGTGTAGATGAACAGTTTTGGTGATGATACTTTCAAGAACTTTGTTTGTAGACTCCACTTTACCATTTTCTTGCGGATGGTAAGGAGTAGATCTTCTGTGCTTGATTTTTTATTCTTCCATCAGCTTCTCCACCAAGTTGGGTGAATTGGCTTCCCTGATCCGTCACAATTTCTCTTGGAACACCAAAGCGAGTAAAAATATCCTCATGAAGAAAATTAACAACTGAATTTTCAGTAGCAGACACTAATGCTTTAGCTTCTACCCATTTAGTAACATAATCAGTACAAACCAATATATACTTCTTTTGCTTAGATGGTGGATTAATAGGTCCAATGAAATCTAAAGCCCATTTTTCAAAGGGTTCAATGAGTACCTGTGGTTGCAGTGGCATTTCATTTGAAAGGGTAGGTTTCCCTACTCTTTGGCAGCTGTCACACCTTTTGACATATTGTTTTGCATCTTTGAAGAGGGAAGGCCAATAATATCCTAAAGAGAGGATTTTATAGGCTGTCATTTTGTCAGCAAAGTGTCCGCCGCATGGTTCATCATGACATGTCTTGAGGATATCAGGCATTTCATCTTCCCTGACACATCTTCTGATCACAAGATCTGGCCCTGTTTTAAACAATTCGTTAGAAATCCATGAATATTTTGAACTCTCCTGAATAATATTTCTTTTTTCTCTTGGAAATAAATGTGAAGGTAGTTTCCCTGTAACCAAATAGTTAGCAATATCTGCATACCAAGGGGTCTTAATAGTTACTGCAAACAAGTATTCATCAGGAAATTTATCTTCTACAGGAGAATCTTCTTTAGTATTCTGAATCCTAGACAAGAAATCGGCTACTGTATTCTGTTTTCCTGGTCTATCCAACACAGTAATATTGAATTCTTGCAAAAGTAAAAGCCATCTTGTCACTCTGCCATTAGTAACGGGTTTGTTCATTAAATATCTAATTGCAGAATGGTCAGTATGAATAAAAGTTTCATAGCCTGTTATGTAATGTCTAAACTTATTAATTGCATGAACAACAGCTAAAAACTCTTTTTCAGTCACAGTATAGTTCAACTCGGTGGGAGTCAAATTTTTACTGGTATAATAAATGGCATAAGGAACTAAATCTTTTTGACCCAACACAGCTCCTAGAGCTGTATCTGAAGCATTCGTAGAAATATGGAAAGGGAGTTTCCAATTTGGTCCTCTCAAGATAGGTGCTTCAGATATTCTTGTTTTCAAAGTTTCAAAAGCTGATTGACAATCAGGATCCCATTTGAATTCACAGTCTTTTGTAAGCAATTTGAAGAGTGGAGATGCTATTTTAGTAAAGTTTTCTATAAATATTCTATAGTATCCAGTAAATCCTAGAAAACTTCTAACATCTCTTTGACAATTTGGAATAGGCAACTTGGAGATGACTTCAACTTTTGATCTATCAACCTTAATCCCATCTCCTGAAAGATGATGCCCCAAAACAATACCTTCAGTAAACATCATAAAGCATTTTTTATGGCTTAATGAAAGGTTTGTTTCTTTACATCTTATAAGGACTTTTTCCAAATTTTCTAATGCCTCTTCAAATGAATTACCATAAACTGTAAAATCATCCATATAAACCTCAACACAATCATATTGGATTAGATCAGAAAAAATTCCTAGTACTACTCTTTGGAATGTTGCGGGTGCATTACATAACCCAAAAGGAAGCACTCGATAGGCAAAAGTTCCCCATGGACAGGTAAATGTGGTCTTATCTTGATCTTCAGGTGCTACCTGAATTTGATTATAGCCACTAAAACCATCCAAGAATGAAAAGTACTTTTTACCTGCTAATGTATCTAATACCTGATCGATAAAGGGCAAAATAAAGTGATCCTTCAAAGTTGCTTTGTTCAATTCCCTGTAATCAATGCATACCCTCTATTTACCATTCTTTTTAGGTACTATAACCAAAGGAGAAACCCATCGGCTATCTTAAATTGGATAAATGAAGTTTACATTGAGTATTTTTTGGAGCTCTTCTTTCACTATCTCCCTAAGATTTGGATTCATCCTTCTCTAAGGTTGTCTGATTGGTCTAATGTTTTCCTCAATATAGATATGATGGATGCAAGTCTTAGGATCAATACCTTTCATGTCAGTATACTCCCATGCAAATGCAGTAGAATGTTTTTGCAATATTTTGGTTAGTTCTTCTTGTTGTGACTTTTCCAAATGTTTGTTGATATTCAATGTTTTTCCTGGAAAAATCTCAATAGTAGAGCTACCAAACTCTTCCATAGAGTAAAGAGACATTTGTCTTGATGATAAATATTCTATGTCAGATTCCAACTGAAATTGTGTGGGTTCATATTCTGAAGATGTCTCAAAATTTTCTAATGTGTTCAGAATTTGACTATCCTCACTGATTTCAGAAATGGTAAAGACAGGTTGTATAGTGTCCTCATCATCGACCCATTCATTGTCCCCTACTTCTGTGATTGCTTTTGCTGGAGGATACAAATTGAATTTCTTTGTCGAATTACAATTAGAAATGTACATATCCCCAGATCTACAACTAATGAAAGCATCAGCTGTGGCTAGCCAAGGTCTTCCTAAGATAAGTGGGTGCCCTCCTAGATTACTCTTGGGAGTCAAAAATCATAAAATCTACTGGATATTCCCAAGAATCTAAGGAGACTGAAATATCTTCTAATACACCATCTGGTTTAATAATTGATCGATCTGCAAGTTGCAGTAAAGTAGGTGTAAAAAGAAGGTTAGGAAGTTTTAGTTGGTCAGGTGTAAAAAGAAGGTTAGGAAGTTTTAGCTGGTCCATAGTCTGCCTACTCATAATGTTAATAGCAGCCCCTAAGTCAATCAATGTGTTTGGAATTTCTATCCCATTTATATGTGTCTTGACAATTGGACTTCCTGGATCTACATACTTCTGCATGGTAATTTTTCCCATCATAATATCCGCAATTTTTCCTACCAGGTGGATTCTTCTTGTGTCTTTTAGTTTCCTTCCTGGTCTTTTGAGACTCAACTCCTTTATTGTTTTTGCTAGAATAGGAATCTCTCGAATGGCTTGTAGCAAGGGAATCTTGATACAAACATTCTTCAATTCATCTAGAAAATCATAGTTAGGCAACAATATTTGTTTTTCCACCCCCTTGTCAATTTGTAGTCTTTCAGGAAAAGGAGGTGTAGATGAAGATGCAGGTTGCTCAAATATAGGAGTTGTGGGTGTTAACTTTTCTTTTTCTTTTTGAATATTTGAGTTTTGAAGAGATACTTCTTCAGAACCCTTATTGGATTCAAGAGAGTCCCCCTCAGAGGTATTCTAGGTCATCTATAGAAGGTTTTTCTAAAACTCTACCAGATCTGAGTTGTACATCATTGAGAGGAACAATCATATAGGTAGGAAATTGTTGTCCTTCTATCATGTAAGTATTCTGAGGATTTTTATTGTTAGGATTTGGCAATGGCTGAGCTGGAAGTTGATTTGTCTTTTGTTGGAATGGAAGCATGAGTTGAGAATTTGGATTTTGTTGAGAAGGTTGTTGTTGTGAAACTGGCAATGTAAGTTGTGGATTTGGGTTTGGAAGTTGTGGAGCTTGTTGTGGAAATGGTAATGAAAGTTGTGGATTTGGGTTTGGAAGTTGTGGAGCTTGTTGATTTTGAAAAGATGGAGGATATTGATAAAATTGAGCAAATCTCCCATAAGGATTTTGCATACCTTGTACCCATGACTGATATGAATTTTGAGGTTGGGGCCAAGGTTTTTGCCAAGGATTCCAATTTGGTGGGGGTTGAGAATTCATAGGGTTGTTAAACCCTTGAGTTTGTTGCCCCTGCCAAGGTCTTCTTGCAACAAAACAGAGAGATTCTACTGAATCTGGATCTTCTTGAAAGACAACTTTGAGTCCATGAATTGAAGGAAAATCCTTGGTCTCATGATTCTCTGAGCAAATCATGCATGTTTCTACAACTTTTGCATCCAAGGGACATTCCCTTAAAGCATGTTTCTTCCTACATTTCGGACAAAAGATGGCTAGAGCATCTGTTTCTGCTTTCTGCTTGTTTTGGATCTTAAGGGTGTCTAGTTGTTCACTAAGGCTCCCTAAGATATCAGTTTTAAATTCATCAAGCATATTGCCAATCTCTTCCCTACTTACTGATCCAATTGCAGATTTTTTAGCCCTGATAAGAGAAGGATCCCTAGGCCCTTTCCCTGTTTTAGATTTTCCTCTTGAGAGATGGACACATAGTTCTGTTATGTCACGAAGTGGAAGTTGAGAAATGTCTCCTTTCCCCATCATGTTTAAAATATCTATCCATTCATCTCTAATGGCTTTTAATATGAGGGCTTTCAAGTTTTCATCATCTAAGTTGCTCATCTTTGCTCTTTTCAAGTTGTATTGAAATATTTCAAGTAAGTCTTCCAAATTTTCATCTTCTTTTTGCATCATTTTGAATACCTCATCCTTGTGATTGGTGGGCATACAATAGTCCAAGTATCTATCCAAATTTTTTTTTTTCATATCATTCCAAGTCCTAATAGATTGAGTGGCTAATCCCATGAACCATTTCAAAGCAGCTCCCTTCAATGTTGAAGGAAACAGTTTGAGTTTTTGAGAGTCTTCCATATAGTCATAGGTTCGGCACATGACTTCAAACTCAAACAAAAATGTTTCAGGATCCTCACTTCGCAATCCATAAAATTTAGGGAGGAAATATGGTGAGATAGTTTTCATCATTGTATGAGTTTCCTCATCAACTATAGGGAATCCAAACAAGTTTTCTCCTTCCCTATTTCTTCCATTATTACCTTCACCATTGTTGTCTCCATTGTTTCCTCCTCCTCTACCTCTACCTCTACCTCCAAATCCATCTATTATTTACTCTGCCATGATAGTTTCTTTAGAGTCCTCAAAGTCCTCTGGTTCTTCTATCAAGGGAGGATGAGAGGGAGTCTCTTCCTCTTCTAAATGAGATTTGGTAGGTGGTATAGGAGAATCCTCTAATTCAGCTGCTCCTTGAATTCCAAGAATCTTAAGGCTAGGGTTAGATGGTGGTGAATCTTGTCTATGCCTCGAAGAAGATGGAGTTGTGAAAATCGAACTCTTGGCTCTAGCTATAAACCTTCCCCTAGAATCTCTTGCTCTATGCATGTCATTTTTTTTTTTTTTAAAGTTGGGCTAATAATTCTCTTTCTGATCTTCCAGGTCACACTAGGTGCAAGAAGAGAGCATACTTAAGAAATTACTGAACCAATAACTCTCTTTTCTGATCCTCCAGGTCACACTAGGTGCAAGAGGAGAGCATACTTCAAGAAGTTATCAAGTTTTCCCTTCTTTTATTATTATTAATTTTTTTTTTTTTAAGAAATTGGCTACCTAGTTACACTTCCCCGGCAACGACGCCAAAATGTTTGATCAATTTAGTGTGTCCTAAATTGCTACATTAATTTATCGATCCGGTATTCGTAAGCTGATGAAGTGTGGCGCACTATATGTGCAAGATAACCTATCTCTTACTTTTTGTCATTTTTGGATTTTTATGAAATTCTAAAAGATAAGTATGGAGACAAATATTCAAGACAATGATGTCCTTCTAATGATTTTCCAAAATTCAAAAGAATTTTAAAACACACAATGACAAAATTAATTCTTCAAAGAAAATGAAATTGCATCACTATTCTAGTCAAACAACAGTGAACTACTGAAACTTGCAAAAAGTAAACTAATATCAAACTACACATTCATAATTCAATCCCTCACCATCAGTCCAGCTGTGGCTTTCGGAGGTAACTGAAGATGTCATGAGTAATTTAATATATCTAACTTGCAGAAAGTAAACTAATATCAAACTATACATTCATAATTCAATCCCTCACCATCAGTCCAGCTGTGGCTTTCGGAGGTAACTGAAAATGATATGAACAATTTGATATATCTAAATCTAACTACTGAAACAAATGTGCAAGATTGAAATAAACAAAGCAGTACTGAAATTAAACAAAAACTAGGAAAAGTAAATTAGCAGCAGAACAATATTAATTCCATGTCATTAGTCAAAAAGTTATGCAAATGCCCGGGCTGCCTATTTATAACCTGAAACAAGAACACTGATCAGTTAACAATAACACAAAACATGAAAGACAAAAGTAAAATGTAAAGCATGAAAGATTATAAATAGAAATGAAGCATATACACTATGAAAGATGCAATGTATAAACATATGAATGAATTATGGCACAATGAGCTTAAAGAAATAAAACAAGAACTATACAATAATGCACAAAGCCTCAGTGTGTGCAGGGGCCCTCTACACCAGCCTTGGCAACAGACTTCAAGTACGAATTACGCTTGGAAACATAGTCTTCTTATATATTAAAATGCAGTCATAACAGAAAGGTGATATTACGGCACAGTGGCAACGTAATTACATTACAGAGCTATCTGGAGGCTAATGGAGACTAATAAAAACTAACTCTTATGCGTATGCAAACGCGTTATTTATAACTGAAGGTGATGTAACTAATTTCTTAAAGTTTATGCTGATACAAAACACGTAAACCATTACGTCCAGAGATCTAGGATCATGGCCGCGTTGAGGAGTAAATTTATGAAGAGTGGATGTTTGAATTCGGCTTATGGAGCCATGTACAGATGTTGATTTGTCTCCTGTAATTCAGAAACGGCCATAGAAATCTCCACGTGACGAGAAACAGAGTCCTGTCACCATGGAACTCTACGGTTGACTTCCACTTGGCCACCTTTGACCGTAGCCTCCTTAGGTGAATTTGCTTGAGCCAATAGGACACGATCCATGTCCACATCATTTCAGACTTTCCCATGTGGCTCGTTTTACCTGAAGACACCTATAACATAGAGTTTCAAAAAATGGCTGCGGAAAGTTACAGCAGCTGCGGAAAGTGGCAAGATTCCGCAGCTAAATGAGCAAAATCTAAATCAAACAGCAGACACAAAAATATAGTTAAAAACCATTTTAGATGCCCTTTTGCAATTAATATACAATGATATTGACAACTTGGGAGGTTCAGGTGAATGAAAAAGGTATAGAAAGGTGTATGGAAAAGATGCAGATTTGAGACTCAACAGAAACAAGAACAGAGGGTTTGATGCAGACGTTGGCAAAACTATATGAAAAACCCTCGGCCTCAAACAAGGTATTTCTTATGAAACGACTATTTAATATGAAGATGTCGGAAGGTGGATCTGTTGCAGACCATTTAAATGAATTTAATACAATTACCAGTCAGTTAAGTTCTCTAGGGGTAAACTTTGATGATGAAGTTAGAACTTTGTTATTCTTGTGCTCATTGCCAGAGAGTTGGAATGGTTTAGTAATGGCCATTAGTAACTATGTCTCTGGATCTAGTAATTTAAAGTTTGATGATGTTGTTGGTGGTATCCTTAGCGAGGAAATGCGACGGAAAAGCTCCGATGAGACATCAGGTAATGCTTTGAGTGCAGAGTCTAGGGGAAGAAGAATGGAAAGAGGAAAGAACTCAGGATATCGCAGTAAATCAAGGAAAGGCAGATCCAAGTCCAGATCAGGAATAGTGTGCTGGAATTGTGGAAAGAAAAGACACCTAAAGAAAGACTGTAGATCTCGGAAGGGAAAATAAGGAGACACACAGCAAGAAAACAATCATGAAGCAAATTTGACAGGGGATGTGTTACAAGATGCTTTGATTCGTTCTTTCGAAAATGTTACTGATTCTTGGGTTGTAGATTCAGGGGCTTCATTCCTTGCCACACCTGATAAGAAATATTTTCATGACTATGTTCAAGGAGATTTTGGACAAGTTCGTTTGGGTGATGATAAACCCTGTAAAATTGTTGGAATGGGTAAAGTTCTTGTAAAACAACAGAATGGAAACCAATGGCTACTAAAGGAGGTAAGGCATGTTCCAGATCTGAAGAAAAATCTGATTTCAACAAGGCAGTTAGGCAGTGAAGGTTGTGTGACAATTTTCACATATAAAACTTGGAAGGTCACCAAAGGATCACTGGTAATAGCAAAAGGTGAAAAGGTTGGTACATTTTATTTATGCAATGGTATTTCTAACTCTGTTAATGCTTTAACTTTCAAAGGAGCAGATGCAACATTATGGCATCATAGGCTCGGACACATGAGTGAGAAGGGGATGAAAATTCTTCACTCAAGAAATTTGCTGCCAGGTTTGAATAATGTTGATTTGGATTTTTGTGAGAATTGCAATTATGGAAAACAAAAGAGAGTAAGATTTCTCAGAGTTGGGAAAGAAAAGAAGAGCGAAAAAATGGAGCTTTTGCATACAGATGTATGGGGACCTGCTCAGGTATCATCTCTCGGTGGCTCTCGTTATTATGTTACTTTTATTGATGATGCAACTAGAAAAACATGGATTTATTGTATTCATAATAAATCTTATGTATTTGATACTTTTAAGAAATTGAAAGCTTTGGTTGAGATTGAGACAGGAAAGAAGTTGAAGTGTCTCAGATCAGACAATGGAAATGAGTATTGCAGCAAAGAGTTTGATAGGTACTGTTCAGAGCATGGAATTCGTAGAGAGAAGACAGTTCCAAGAACACCACAAGAAAATGGTGTGTCAGAAAGGATGAACAGAACAATCATGGAGCGTGCAAGGTGCATGAGATTGCATGCATGATTGCCTTTACAATTTTGGGCAGATGCTGTAGATACTGCTGTTTATCTAATAAACAGAGGGCCTTCAAGTTCCTTGGATGGTGGTATTCCAGAGGAAGCATGGACAGGTAAAAAGGTAAACTACTCTTTTTTAAAGCCTTTTGGTTGCGAGGCCTTTGTCCATATTAATAAATAAAATAGAACAAAGCTTGAGGCAAAATCAAAGAAATGTACCTTTATTGGATATGGTGCTAATGATTTTGGTTATCGCTTATATGATTATGAAAATCACAAAATCATTAGGAGCAGAGACGTAATATTCAATGAAAAGGTCTTGTATAAGAATCATTTGCAGGAAAAGAAACAAGAAAAAGAAAGCAAGGAATACACGGTTCTTGATGAGATAACTGAAAAAATAAAGGTGCCTGAAAATAATAATAATCAACCACCAGAACAGCAACAAGCACCTCAAACACTGAAAGTGGTTTTAGAAGATCTACCAGGATAAGTAGGCCCCCTGAACGATACTCTCCTTCATTATATTATTTATTGTTGACTGATTCTGGTGAACCTGAATGTTATAAAGAAGCAATGCAGGTTGAAAGTAGGAAGAAGTGGGAGCTAGCCATGGAAGAAGAGATGGACTCCTTAATGCATAACCAGACTTGAGACTTAGTCAAGTTGCCTGCAGGTAAAACTGCATTGCAGAATAAATGGGTTTATAGGCTGAAGGAAGAAGATGGAGGAAAACAGAGGTATAAAGCTAGACTTGTGGTGAAGGGGTTTGCACAAAAGAAAGGTATTAATTTTGATGAAATATTTTCTCCTGTTGTTAAGATGAATTCAATCAGAACTATCTTAAGTCTTGTAGAAGCGGAAGATTTACATCTTGAACAGTTAGATGTAAAGACAACATTTCTCCATGGAGATTTGGAGGAAGAGATATACATGCAGCAACCGGAAGGATATGAGGTAAAAGGGAAAGAAAAATTGGTGTGCAGGTTAAAGAAGAGCTTGTATGGTTTAAAACAGGCTCCAAGGCAGTGGTATCTAAAATTTGACAAGTTCATGTCTGAACAAGGTTATACTAGATGTCACTCTGATCATTGTGTTTATATAAAAAGGCAAAATGATGGCAGCTATATTATATTGTTATTGTATGTAGATGACATGCTTGTTGCAGGGTCTAACATGCAGGAAATAAATGTGCTCAAAAGAAAATTGGAAAATTCATTTGCAATGAAGGATTTGGGAGCTGCAAAACAAATCCTTGGTATGAGGATAACTAGAGACAGGAAAAATCACAAATTAACACTGTCTCATAATGAGTACATAGAGAAGGTGTTGAAAAGATTTAATATGCAGAATGAAAAACCAGTTAGTACACCTTTTGCTAGCCATTTCAAACTTAGTAAGGAGATGTGCCCAAAGACCCAAGAAGACATGGATTATATGTCTAAAGTTCCATATGCATCAGCAGTTGGAAGCTTAATGTATGCAATGGTCTGCATAAGGCCTGATATTGCACATGCAGTGGGAGTTGTAAGCAGGTACATGAATAATCCAGGAAAAGAACATTGGATGGCAGTAAAATGGATTCTCAGATATTTAAGAGGTACCACAAATCAAGCATTATGCTTTGGTGGTTCAAACATTGCTCTACAGGGATATGTTGATGCAGATATGGCAAGTGACAGAGATAATAGGAGGAGCACTACAGGATATGTATTTACTGTAGGTGGAACAACTGTCAGTTGGGTTTCAAAAATCCAAAGTGTTGTTGCACTTTCAACAATAGAAGCAGAGTATGTTGCTGCTACAGAGGCTAGTAAGGAAATGATTTGGTTACAAAGGTTTATGGATGAATTGGGTAAGAAGCATGATATGGGCACGTTATACAGTGATAGCCAAAGTGCCATTCATCTTGCAAAGAACTCAACATTTCATTCCAAGACTAAACACATACATCTCAAGTACCATTTCATACGGTCAGTATTGGAAGATGGAGAGTTGAAGCTGGAAAAGATACACACTAGCCAGAATCCCGCAGATATGCTAACAAAAGTTGTAACCAGGGAGAAACTGAGAACATGCTCAGTTTCAATTGGTCTTCAAGGATGACGATGAAGATGAGAAATAGCCAGGTCCAAAGAGGAGTCATTTTCCAGCAAATGAAGCAGCGATGGAGTTGCTACAATCAGTCTCCAAGTGGGAGATTGTTGGGTGTGGAGCCTGATTATCTTGTTTACTTTGTATCACAGCATTGGACCCCTGTACCTTAAAAGGGGCGGCAACGCTGCTCGTAATTAATCGTTGCCATGGGGGGTCCAGGGGGGGGCGGCAGCGCTTTTCGGAGCCCCCCCCCTGGCGGGGGTTTCGGGGGCAGCGCCATCGAAGCTAAAAACAAATGTAAAATTGCCTTGTAAAAGTATAGTAATTTCTAGTCAATCTGGGCCGTTCATTAGGCAAATGATTTGACGGTAGAAGTTATGTTTAAATTAGGTTTTTTTGCCCTAGAAGGCAACCCCTCACTTTTATGAGGGCATTGTATTGCGGCTGTGTATTGTATGTGTATTCTCGGAGCGAGAAACAGAGAGGGAGACTGTGAGAAAGAACAGAGGATATTACATCGGATCTGCTGTAGGTTTTGTCTTTTCATTTTGCTAGATAATAGAAAGGAAGAACTAGCTGTTCGGGGCGGACGTAGCCCAAACTGGGTGAACCACGTATATCTGTGTCTCTCTGGTTTTATGTGTTTTTTGTGTGCTTGTATTTTCCACATATTTTATGTGTTGCATTGATCCATAATATTTAATTTTCTAACACCATGGTATTGATGGTACCGGTAGTGGTGTGTAAAACACAAGCTTCCTATTGCTAGGCTTGCTTGTTGCACACATAGAACAACCTCTTATAAAACACAACACACTATCTATCATGCGAGGCCCATAGAAATACCTTTTTAGATGTGCCACTGTTTTTCTTACCCCAAAGTGTCCAGCAATAAGAGATGAATGAGCTTCTCTCATGACACTTAGGCTCTCTCCTTGTGGTGTACATAGTTTTCCCAAATGAAACAATTTTTTTTTATGCATGTGATAATCATTTTCTTCAACTTGATTCCCTTCAGTCAAACTAGCATACACATCTTGAAAATCAACATCATGTGCATATTGTTCTATGTAGCTCTCATGTACAATAGGATCATTTTTTAGTAAATTAGAAGCACTTATAATTGGTCTTGAAAGCATATCAACAACTTTATTGAAAATACCTTTCTTGTACCTTATAACCAAGTGAAACTGTTGAAGAAATCCCATCCACCTAAAATGTCACGATTGCTACAATTTTGTTTGTGACTGCAAGTACTGTAATGGTTGATGATTGGTATGTATAATCATCTCTTTACCCCTCAATTAGTGTTTCCACTTCTTAACGCTTTGTACCAACGCACACAGTTCTTTTTCATATGTAGGATAATTAGTTATAGCACCATTGAATGTTTCATAATGAAAAGCGATAAGCTTAACATGCTGCAAAAGAACTGCGCCCATGGCATAATCACTAGCATCGGTTTGTATCTCAAATGGTTGTCTCAAATTCAATAATGCAAGGACTGGAGCTAAACTGATCTTGTCTTTTAAAGCTTCGAAAGCTTTTTTTTTTTTGCCTCCCCATTGGAAGCCTTTCTCCACACTTGTCACTGCATGCATAGGATTTATGATGGTAGCAAAGTTAGCAATAAACTTTCTCCAATACTGAGATGCACCTACGAAAATTCTTTCCTTTTGTTTTGGGAGTGGGCCAATTCACAATGGCTTCCACTTTAGAGGATCAACTCTCAATTCGCCTCCTCCTACAATGTGTCCCAAATAAACCAAATAAGTATTTCCAAACTCACACTTTGACATCTTAAGAAACATTTTATCTTTATTTAAAACATCAAGCACCCTATTCACATGCAAGAAATGTTCTTCTCTTGTTGTGCTGAAAATAAATATGTCATCTAAGTACACAATCACAAAGTCATCAAGAAATGGACAAAAAGCACTATCCATAACACGCATTAAAGTCGTTGGTGCATTAAACAAACCAAATGGCATAACTAACCACTCAAAGAGTCCTTATTTGGTTTTGAACGCAGTTTTCCATACATCAATTTCTGCAATTCTTACTTGATGATATCCACTTCATAAATCTAACTTAGTGAAAAACTTTTCTTCTTTCAATTGATCAATCAAATCATCTATCCTTTGGAGTGGGTATCAATTCTTTACCGTTATCTTGTTCAAAGCTCTGAAGTCTACACACATGCGTCAAGTCCCATATTTCTCTGGAATCAATACTATTGTTGAACCACATGGCGAAGTGCTTGGCCTTAAGATTCCTTTGTCCAGCATCTCCTTGATTTGCCTCTTTATTTCAGCATTCTCCATTATCAACATGCGATACATTCCAATATTTGGAAGAAGACAATCTTGTTGCAACTTAATCTCATGTTGAATCCCCCTTTTTGGAGGCAATCCTGTTGGCTCCTGAAACATCTCATGATGTGCATCAACTACATCATATAAATATGACTTCAACTTAGGATCACAATCCTCAAATGATTCATGATTATCATCAGCTTTAGGCTTAATCATTAGAAGAACAAAATTCTTACTTGAATTTACCAGCCTCTTTACCTGTTCAACATTTACCATAACAATGTTTTTCTTCTTGCGATGTGCTCTAACAATGTACTCCTTTCCATATTTGAATAAATGGTATTTTTTCTCATGGAGATGAAAGATTGCTTTCCTTTCATACAAGTAAGGGCTCCCCAACACAATACCTGTTATGTCAAGAAGAACCACATTTAATTCAACTGTGTCAACAAAATGTGCAATTATTGCAAACCACAATATACACTTCTTTGAAACCTGTAAATTTGCATCCTTACAAATTCAACCAAGTGGATATGGTTTTGGATGTGGTATGGTCTCAATATTAAGTTTCTTGACCAACTATTCAGAGATTAAGTTTTCTTGTGACCCCCTTTCAAACAATGTTTCAATGTTAGTATGTTTGGATATGACCCTCGCATGAAACAGTTCATTTCTCTCTACTTCATCTGGAGTTTGATGTACTAGTATTGGGTTTAGTTTCAATTTATTTCCCCTTCATGTTCTTTAATCCCATGACTATAATTTTAGATTCATCACCTAAATCCTCTCCTAAATCATTTTGAGTTGTAGTTGCAGTTTTCTGTTTCCCTTTGTTGTTGAAATGTTTGGGCCTCTTTTCAGGATGTAATTTCCAACAATGTTTTTCATTGTGGCCTTCTTTTGAAAAATGTTTATAAACCACTTTTTCTCCCTCTTTCTTAATAGATGCATTATTTTTTTCTTTACCTTTTGAGGTATTCTCTTTGTTTTTACCCTTAAAATGTTTGTTCCTACCCTCATTAGAAATGTTTTTCCCTCTAGCTTCTAGATGTGTGGCTTGAACACATACTTCATCTATACTTGTGGGGTTAAACATGAGGATAGTGTGTTTGAGGTAGCTATGTAACCCTCCTATGTACTTGAGAAAAGTATCTTGGCTCTGCAAATCTACCCCTAATAAGAGAGCTCTTCTCCTAAATTCTTGGGTGTATTCTTGCACATTCTCATTAGGGGAATTATAAGGTCTAAAATGGGCCTCCTAAGAAAATTGTACAACCAAAATAAACGTTAAAATAAATAATAGGATTCAAGATGATGATGTCAACCATGGGGGATGATTATCCATTTTTTAATTAAAAGGGTAAAAAAATTAAAAAATAATGAAATAATAAAACTACTTTTTCAACTCATATTTTCAACTTATCTCCCAAATTGTTTACTCAAATTTTGAGCAGGAGTACTCATTGGATGAAAAATTTAATTTTGCATCCAAGAAGTACCCATGTTACATACTTTTGATGGATCCTACAACACGAGAAATGAGAAATACATTAAAAAATGTGATTGCAATCATGTTTTTCCTGTATTTCTCATTTTTCGTGTAGTAGGGTCCATCGAAAGTATGCAACATGGGTACTCTTTTGATGAGGAATTAAATTTTTCATCGAACAAGTACTCTTGCTTAAAATTTGAGTAAAAAAATTGGGAGATAAGTTGAAAATACGAGTTGAAAAAGTAGTTTTTCATTTTTTCCCTCTAAAATTTGATGATGTAATCAAATATTATTTTATTATTTCCACTATTATTTTATAATTTCATTAGGAAGCCAATTTTAGACCTCA
The DNA here is from genome assembly GCA_034641835.2 of Pinus albicaulis. Lineage (NCBI taxonomy): Eukaryota > Viridiplantae > Streptophyta > Pinopsida > Pinales > Pinaceae > Pinus > Pinus albicaulis. The sequence goes on along the minus strand of CM076570.1, from coordinate 9,640,089 downwards.
AAAATCCCCTAATGGTCCTTTCAATTGTCTAAAATTTTTCCAGTTCATTATGGCTTTCTGCATATGAGCCAATGGATAAACTGTCATTTTATTGCAGTAATTAAATTAGTCCACGATAGAATAATATTACCATGCTTCTTGATCTCCTCATTTGTCTTGCCTTCCCACCAAACAAGTGTTATGCCTTCCATTCTCAATCAATCTAATTGGATTTTGGTATCATCATATTGAAGGTTCTGGATTCTCAAATAGACCTCCAATTGCCTAATCCAATTATCAAGCTTTTCTGCATTGACTTCACCATTAAAAATTGGCAATTCAAACTTAACATAAAGTTTTAACAAAGGACTTTTACCAGTGTTCTTTGACTTGTGTGACTGATGTACTGAAAATGAAGTAGAGGATCATGATGATGAGGGTGAGGATGGTGACTTTCCACTGCCTCCATTTCCTCCATTGCCCTTCTTTGGCTTATCTTCATCATTGTGACCTCTTGATCATCCCTCTTGATAAAGGATTCTAACCATCTCAAACAAGTCAAGAAGTTGTTTTCTGAACACTCTTTCTTCCTCTTTGGGATCCACTTATTCATGGATTTCTTCTTCCTTTGGAGGCATGCTTAATGCTACTTCTTCTTCCTTAGGAGGTGAAATAGGTGGTGGAGATTGTGGCAATCTTTCTCTCCTTTGTTGTGGCTCACTTTGAGACCCTCTTGCTTCCACCAATTTGCCTTATCCTCTCTTTAGCTTGAGTCTAGTAAGCATGTGAAACTTGCAAACAGTTAAACAAATATTTACACAAAACAACACCAAAGAATAAACTCTAGCTCTGATACCAACTTGATCTGAAAGAACTGTATTAGTTTGTTGTGCTAAGTGTCTTTTCAGTTATAAAACATGTGCATACTTGTCTCCATAGTTTTCTTAAGGATTGAGAATTTTAACCATGAAATTTAGATGATTTTTTGAATTAGAAGCATGAAAATAAGAGTAAATAACATTGAAAAATAGTGTATAATAGAGAAATAAAACCACACATAACATTTACACAGCAGGCATGATGAAGTAGTTCACCCCTCCTGGGCTACATTTGTTGGTCTAGCTCCCAATGGCATGTCCATCTTTCATTATGCTCAAAATTTGCAAATACATGTGTTTACAGGCCTCTAATGGTTATTTTCTCTGCACCAATGGCTCTAGAATGCCCCAATTAGTCTAGAATGACTTTTCATTCCCTCCATTTGGGTGAAAATTGACCCTCCAAGTCATTTTCCCAATAACTCCTAGAAAACCTCCACTAATTGTGGAAAAATCCACCTAACTGCAGTTAAAAATGGACAAAACCCAAAAAAATAGGGGTGCGCTATCTATTCCACCAGCATTAACAATAAAATTTAATGTTAAGGGGAGGGGGTGGCCACATGCCAACCCCTAAAACCCCGCAGTTAGAGAAAATTTCGGAACTTAACTGAAACTGTCGGCGCTCCCAATGCAATGTGATAACGTTCCAATGTAACGGTTGCGGTGACTGCAGAGTTTGAAATCTGTCAGATAACAATTGTGGTTGCATTTTATCATGTGATTGCTCTGTGAGGCCACTAACGGGTTGGGATCGCCAGCGGCCCTCAACCCCTGCATCCAAAGTTATTAAAATTTAAATATTACTCAAGCCCCTTATATGTTAAGTCTTAATGTGTAGCTCATGCGGTGTGGCTGGTGGCTATTCTGCCGGAGGTTACGGGGTCGAACCCGACGGCCTCCATAAAAATTTTAATACACTATTAAAGGGACACGTGGCGGCCTTGGGGTTGGCCATGTGTGACCCATCCATTGGCTTAAAATAAATAACGTACAACCATCCAACGAATGAAATCACCCCACTTGTCATCCTCTGACTGGCACTGAGAAAAGGTTATTCTTCAGAATATTCCTTTTTTCCGACTATGCACCCTCATGCTGACTGGGCATCCCAGTCAACCTTGTCGCAAAATTTAGTTGTTTGGGAAATCGATCAGAATGTGATATCTCCCTCATACGACATCGTTTTTTCGAATTTTTCGAGGCATCGGAATCATGAAGACGAGATCTACACGACCATATTGGTTTCAACCCATTCCTGTAACTTTCAAGTTTTAGCAAAATTTATGAACTCCTAATCAGAAATCCTTAACAACCTTCAATTTAAATGCTCTTCTCTTTTATTTTTCCATTTCTAGAGGACAAAAAAAAATTAATAAAAAGTACACTATATCCTTATACCAGTTGGAATAAAATATTTCAGGATAATCATATATAACTTCTTTATCTATTTCTTCAGCTACCTCCATGTTCAGATTTAGAGATTTGCAATTTGATTCTACCATCAAGCGGGCTAAGCCCTATCCCTTTATCAACTTAGTAGGTTTGATTTTAATGTCAAATTCCATAATCTTTGTTAACCATCTTCCCCTCCTGCAATCTGTATCTTGCTACAACAATACATCCTTGACAGTAATATTTGGCATAAAAGCAGTGACTTTTGAATGCATAACATAAAATCAAAAAGAATTTAAATCCTTTACCAATGCATATGCATGTTCTTCAATCAAGTTGTACTTTAACTCAACATCTCTTAATGCATGACTGAAAAAAGAAATATGTTGCTCCAAGCCTTATTTTTTCTTTTGAAGTAAAACTGTTTCAATAGTTTCCTCAGAAGCATATGAAAAAGTAATAAAATCCTTCTCAAAATTAGGGTTGATTAATACTGGGGATTGTTACACTAAATTTGTCACCACGACATTTATATGTCTATATGGGTTCATCATTACCTATATTATGCTCCCTTAGAGGTCCAAAAACATAAATTTCCTAAATCAAGTCTTGGAATTAGAGAAAATCTCATTAAAACCCTAAAAAGCCTAACTCCACACTTTTTCTAGTCCTTACCTGCGGTACCACGGTTTCTTGCTCTATAAACTGTGTCACATCTCGCATGTTTTACTTATTAAAACTGCGGACCCTCGTAAAAGGTAAAATAAAAGAAAAATTAAGTTCTAGAAGCCCAGTTGTTCAAATATTCTACCAGCTGGAGGCTTCTAGAAGCGTAATCAGGTCGAGCTTCGCCCCTTCATTCATGAACCTCTATCCCTTCAATAATGGAGATTATCCCTTGGTATTTGGAGCTAAAATCCCTTCATGAGAGGAATTTATCCCCCTCTTTATGGAACTGAAAGCTCCTTCATTATCCTATAAATTGAACTCATGTTTCAGTCTCAAGGGTAGATTGGAGACTGTAGATTGGTAGACTATAGCTTGCATAAGGTGAATTTCTGAAGCAATTATACTCTCTATACTTGGCATCAATGGTATGAGAATGATTACATACTCATATCCATGGTTTTATGCTAGTTCAGAGAGGATAAGGCTTGTCAAACCGATGGAAAACGACTATTCAGGACCCCGGAAGAACCTGTATGACATCAAGGCGACAAGGTTGTAAGGTTACTTCTTATCACACAAGTTAATACAAATGGATTCTATTTTCTCATTAAGTTGTTCATGTATCTATTTGAGTAATTTAATTCTTGGATTCTTTAATCATTGAGATAGATTATTGTTTCTAAATTATTATATCTTATAGGTTCTTTTAATCCTTTTTCCTGTCTTTGGATGCAAGTCTTACATGCTGAATTGACCTATTTTGGAGCGACTGGATTAAATATTACAACAAGCATTGGACTTCAGGTAGGGGTATGTCCTCATACTTTGTTGTTTAATAATTTTGAATCACGAATGATCTAGAGAAAATGGTTTTCATTTGGATGTTTATTTCTAGATATCCTTAGGATACTAGGGAGATCGCTCTTGTCAGCAAGAGGGATTAATCCACCTAACAAAATGGCGACTCCACTGGGGAATAGAACTTAGTTTTCCTTTTTATTTTTGAATTTGAATTTTGAGTCTTCTGATTTTGATTAGTATTAAAACAGGGTTGGGTAGATAACTTATCAGAATCCCTAAGAAGAAAATCTAAATTTTTATTTTTTCTGTATTTTCTTGGCCTGCGCGGTTTTTATTTAAAAAAAAAGTGCGGTAGCCTCCGCAGTTTTTAGTCCAAAACAGTGCGGTACCGCACTGTTCTCCATTAGAAAGTGCGGACTTTTGGAAATTTTTTGAAAAAATAAATATTCTCTTTTTAGGAGCCAGACCACATGATTCTCTATGTTTGCCCCAATTTTTTGACTGTCAAAATCTTATGTGTGAATTTCTTTATAGTCTCATCAGTCTCCGTTAAGTTAATTGGGTGTTTTGAGTCTCTTTTTTGAGAAACTCTTAGTTAGATTTCCTTTGGTCATTACTTCTAGGTGTGTCTCAGTATTTTAACAAATTTTCATCTTTTTTCTTTTGTTTTTGCAAAAACAATTTCCCCCTCATTCGCCGGGGAGGATAAATTGTATCTGAGTGTTAATCACCTTTAAGTGTTTTTATTTTTTGACCTTTGGAATTCTCACCCAATTTTCTTTACTTACACTTGATTGGTTCTTTATATTACATTGGAATCATCTTTTTTTTTATAATTATCTTGCATAGATTACATTTTCATAATTATAATTCTCATTTTCAGAATATGAACAAAAAATGTGCATAGATTACATTTGCATACTTTTCAAGTGAATTCTGCATAGATTACAACTGCATAGTTTACATCCTGGAAAAATCAATTGTAGATTTAGATCAGTTTCTCTGATTTGAGTTTACATGTTTTTATGCTTGTTTTAAAAACATAAAAATAAAAATTGGAATTGAAAAAGCATTAGTTTTTCTTGATGAAATTAGTGCATTAGAGAATTTTTTATATTTTCTCTTATTTATCAATCTTTGAATTGTTGGAAGTGAATGGAACCTCTTTCCTTATTTTAATTAGGATTCATCGAATTGAAAATATTACATTATCATATTCGATTGCATTCAGTTTTGGGTCAAGTCATAACACCATTGGTTTCATATCCATTTACCCGTTTGAGTAATAACAGCCAAATAACACAATGCTTAATTAAAATTCATCTAGAAATTTTTACATTTTCTAGGGCTCTTTTCACCAATCTAGCTTAGGCTAGTGCTTTGGAATAGGTTGTAGTTAACTTTCCAAAGAAACTAAAGAAACAAGTAGCATCTTGTGGTAAGGAAAAATTCCAATTGTTGCAATTGTGCTCTGGGAAGCTCTTCTTAAAAGAGTCAAGCACGAGATCATGTCGGAAACAGTGAGGTAATCGTACCTATCTCATTGGGTAAGATAGCAGATGTGCATGTATTAAAAATGGTAAACCTAGGATAGACCATTGTCGAGGAGCCTGGGGTCACTTGTCGGTAAACCTTGGATTATATTAAGGAGCCTTCAAGGGGATTGAGCTTGTTACTCTGCCTTTGCGTGTATATCGGATTGTATATTGTTCCCCCAGGTATAATTGTCTCAGTTGGTGACCTTTGTGGCTATAATATTTAGGATTTTTCCTAAGGTGACGGTGGAGGGAAGGTCCCACTATACCTGGAGCAAACGTCAGCTAGATTCACTTGGACTCTCTGGAGGGTTCTCTTCACTCTATATGGTGTAAGTGGAGAAACTTGCACCAGTCTGTTTCATTAAGCAAGTTGTTGGGGTAACTGTTCCAACCGCCATTTCTGTATTAAAATTCTATGATCTTAGATTTCATCACCAACTAGTGTTTTTAGTGCGGGAATCTACTGTTTGTGTGTGGTTTGACTCCTAGATTTGATAGCACGTGTTCATTTGTTTTTTTTTACTCTTTAGAGACCTTAGGTGTGAATTGTGAATTTTAATTGTTAGGAGTGAATTTTGAATTGTTAATATTTTTAAATAAGTTCACTGAAGTTGAATATAATGGAAAATGTTCCAGAATTTACCAACTAAGGAATCCCTCTTAATGAGAATCCTAGTACTTTTCCTTGCTTAGGAAATGTTGGTCCTCTTTATATGGCTACATTGTCATTACCAGGATTTACCATAGGTTTACTGGTATGGTTATTTTCAACTTCGTTGGCCTTGAATACTCAAATTGTTCCAGCTCAACCAGATGCTTCACTTCAACAGAGTTCACCATCTCAACATCACCAACCTCATGTTGACCCTTTACCTTCTTCGCCCAACATTTCTTCCTCCCTTTCTTCCTTTTTGCTTGGTAAAAGCCTTGGCGCTAGTAACCAGGTGTTACACAAAATTTTGTCACCGTCCCTGCAATCCCTCATCCCGCATATTGGAGGATCATTCCCGTGACCTATGAACAATGTCATACTCTGCAAACACACTCTTTGCATCCTTCTGCATAAGGACATCATTTCTCCTGTTGAGCATTTCCTCAAACAACACACAAAAACCTATGATTTGGCTTTGGCGCGATTAGCCAGTACCTCCATAGAGCCATTGTGGACAAAGGTGCATCCACTTGTGTCATGTCATCTTCTTGTTGGAAGGCTATTAGTTCTCCAGCCCTAAATTCATCACCCAATGCCCTTGAGGCATTTGATGGAAGGGAATCGAAACCCTTGGGTGTTCTCGCCAACTTGCCGATCACGTTACAAGGAAAGACGGTCAATGTCGAAGTAGAAGTAGTTGACGCTAAACTCAATTACAATCTTTTACTCGGTCGCAGTTTGACTCACGCTATGTTGTGCATTCCGTCCACCCTATTTCGTCTTTTAAAGTTTCCACATGAGGGAAAAATCATTACTATCGATCAGTTGTCATTCTTTACCTCGTCTTCTGAGAACAACGTTCCATACGTGGATCAAATTCATTCTCCCCTCGATAGCATAGGGCTAGGTCTTTTCAAAGACCTCGCCCTCATGGGTATCTTTCCCCTTCCGCCACCAAATAACGTTCAAGTTAATATGATCTCTCGGTCGGATGACCCCTGGATCGTCCCTTTACCTGAATAGGTTGATTAATTTTGGAATTCAATGCCGCTTACTCCAATTGAAATTAATTATTGCGAGCTTGTAGTTGCATCATATTCTCCCCCTTTTGAAGATGCTCCTTCGAGCATGTCTCTCGACGTTTATTCTCAATCCCCCTGGCTCGGCAATTTAGATTCGCCTGATCCTTTGAAAGAAGTGCTTCCATCCGATGAGTCCATCGTGGAAACCATGTCTCTTGAGGACTTACTATGGAGCAATGGGCATCATCGTTCCTCATTTATGCCTTGCCTCGGGGCAATGTCTAACCGTCTTGAGTGTTTTTTGACTCAAGTTCCTTCTTCGCCACTTCAAACACCTATCTTGACTCATGAAGTTTTCAATGAAGGTAACTTGAGTAACATCACCAAGAAGATGCCAATCGAAATTTCCGTGAAACCGGGAGTTGTCAAGAACATCCATGTCGGAGTCACCTGTTCTTCCGATGAAGTCCAAGTGTACACTAGCCTCTTTCGTGAATTTTGTGATGTTTTCGCCTGGTCTTATGAAGAGATGCCTGGAATCGATCCCAGTATTGTGGTGCACAATATTCCCACCTATCCCAGTGCGAAGCGTGTTCACCAGCGTCTTCGTCCAGTGCATCCTCGGAAAGTCGCCGCCATAAAATCTGAAGTTGAAAAATTTCTTAAAGCGGGTTTCATTTATCTGATCCCTCTAATAGAGTGGGTTTCTGACATTGTTCCTGTGGATAAGAAGCAGGGAAAAATTCGCATCTGTGTTTACTATCACGATATTAATCGGGCCTGTCCTAAGGATAACTATCCCACCCCTTTCATCGATTAGATCATTGAAGATTGTGCGGGGAGTGAGATTTTTTCCCTTATGGACAGATTCTCTGGCTATAATCAAATCAACATTCCCCCATCTGATCAGCACAAAACCGCTTTTATCTATCCTTGGGGAACATTCACGTATAAGAAACTCCCTTTCGGCTTGAAGAACGTTGGCGCTACGTTCCAGCGCGCGATGTCTTATGCCTTTCACGATATTCATCATATTGTTCAACCATACATGGATGACTTTCTGGCTCATTCAGCTGTGCGAAAATACCATCCGAACCATCTCCGCCAGATCTTTCTTCGCTGTATACACTACAACATTCAACTCAGTCCACATAAATGCATCTTTTGCATCAATTCCAGTAAACTTTAAGGTTCGTTGTATCCAAATATGGAATTCGCCTTGATCTGCTTAAGGTTGAGGCTATTATTAATCTCCCCTCTCCATCCTCGTTACACCAGCTCTAGAATCTCCAAGGGAAAGAAAATTTCTTACGACGTTTTATCTCAAACTATGCCGAGGTAGCCAAGGGGTTCACACGAATTTTAAAACAGGACGTCCCTTTTTTCTGGCATGAGATTGCTTAGCAATCTTTTGATACGCTTAAGACGTTGCTTGTCAACACTCATCTATTACGTCCTCTAGATTATCATCATGATTTTACCCTGTATCTAGCCGCCACCTTTAGATGCCATGGTTTTGGTTCAAGACGATGATGACGGTAACGAGCATGTTATTTACTACTTGTCTCGAAACCTTCTCGACCCTGAAACACATTATGCACATGTTGAGAAGTTAGCGCTGGCTGCAGTCCAGGGCATCCAGCATTTTTTTCATTATATCCTTTTACGGACGGTAGCCGTGATTTATGATTGTAACCCCATGACCTATATTCTGTCTCGACAGTTGCTGGGGGGAAAATAATCGAAGTGGATCGTTATCCTCCAAGAGTTTGATTTGGAGTTTACTACTACCAAATCAAAGAAATCACTTGCTTTCGCTGATCTGATTTGTTCTCTCCTCGCCGACTCTGCTCCTTCTTGTTCTGAGGATCATATTCCAGAAGAAACTCTTTTCTTGATTAGCACCCTCGATCCATGGTACGGTGATATCATCTTGTATCTCCAGACTTCTACTTCTAGGTCTGAGTTGACGAAATATGCCCGATGCCGCATTCGACATCAGTCGCAACCTTATCGTATTATCAGAGATACACTCTATCATGTTGGAGTCGATTCTGTACTCTGTCGATGTCTGACCCTCGAGGAAGCTGAAAAAGTTTTAAATGACTGCCACAGTGGCGCCTGTGGTGGTCACATGTCTGGTTATGCCACCACACAGAAGATCCTTCATGCTGGCTATTTCTGGCCGTCCATTTCTAAAGACTGCATTGTCACAGTACGCAAATTCCATGTGTGCCGGATCTATCAACGCAAGATGCGTGCGCCACCTGTTCCTTTACACCCTATCATTACTGTTGGTCCTTTTTCCAAATGGGGCATCGAATTTATGACGTGTAACCCTCACTCGGCTGGGGGACATGCCTATATCATCGTCGCCGTCGATTATTTTACGAAATGGGCTGAAGCAATGCCTATACTGGCTGCAGACGGTAAGACAACAACGTAATTCATATTCAATCATGTTATTGTTCGGTTTGGTGTCCCTCAAGCCATCATTACTGATCATGGTTCACATTTTCAGGACTATATGATGGCGGAGCTGACGTCTAAGTTGGGTCTGTGCCACGACAGCTCAACGCCGTATTACCCTCAAGCTAATGGTCAGGTTGAAGCCATAAACAAAGTTCTTGTTACGATGCTTCAACGAAAAATTGAGATCCATAAATAAAATTGGCATCTCATGTTGTTTTCAGCTCTATGGGTTTACCGAACGTTGATTAAGAGTGTAACCGGATTCACCCCGTTTCAGTTGGTGTACGGTCTGGAAGCTACTCTTCCAATTGAATGTGAAATCCCTTCACTCAAACTAGTTGTGGCATTACTGCCTAATACTTCACCTGAGGAAGAGCGTCTCCTCTATTTAGAGAGATTGGATGAAACTCGTCGCTTAGCTGCCTTGGTCATCGAAGCACAGAAGAAGCGAGTCAAAGCTCATTTTGACCAAACAGTTTCCCCTCGTTCTTTTATCGAAGGCGACCTCGTTCTCTTGTACGACCAAGTTCATGATAAGCTGGGGGCAAGTAAATTCCAACCCATGTGGCATGGGCCATACATCATCAAACATGTATTACAGAATGGGGCTTATGAGCTTATTGATTATGAAGGTTATCACTTAGCACAACCCAGAAATGGGTTGTATCTAAAAAAGTATTATGCTTGAGTCAGTCATGCATGATATGTGTAAATATGTGATTTTTTCATTTTTGTGCATGCTTTGATTTGATGTGCTTTATAAGTTTTTTTCTGCTTATTGGGTATTTTTTGTTATGCAGATGTCTATTTCCCCTTATGTTGGTTTTGCGGATGGTGCTTCCAGCAGTACCAGGAAGTTGTCTTTGGCAGCCTAGGTAATTTATGATCCTGTTGGTGAGTTGATTAACTTACAAGGTATTTTTCTAGGACCAACTACAAAAAATGTCGCTGAATATAGTGTTGTTTTGGAACTATTAACCGAGGCAGTTAACCTCAGCATATGCGCATTGCTTGTGAATCTAGATTCACAACTTGTTGTTCTTCAACTTAACGGTCATTATTCGATTCAAAACCCATGCATTTTGAGATGTATTTGCGTATTCGTTTACTTGAAATACATTTTGATTTCATCACATATCAACATATACTAAGAAAAATGAATACATTAACTGATTCAATAGCTAACATTGTGCTAGATAGACATTTGCATAATTATAAAACATCATCAAATGTAAATAGACCCATGTAGAAAATAGATGTATATATATATATATATATATATATATATATATATATATCGATTGTTTGCAACGTGTGCATCATAAAAACCCCAAAAATATATATGTATGTTTCAGTTACATCGTGAGACAACATGTCTCTCAAAATGTGCGGAAATAAAAGCCTAAGTTCCAAATTGGCATGGTGCTCATGAAAGCATGTCACCGCCTGTACCAACCACCTCAGCAAGCGGTGGATACAACTTGGCACCCCTACATTGTGACTCTGATAGGCTTAAGGAACATCATCAAAATGAGCATAGTCCGGAATCCCATAGGTGATGCCCTCCAGGTTTTGTACTATCTCCTCATCACTGCCCTCACCATGAGGATCAAAATCGCGAGGAGCTCGCCTCGCTATTGGCGACATACCTACAGGTCGCTCTGGGCCAACATCTGCATACATATAAGATTAACTGTCAGAACATGCATATATACCAAAAAATCATAAAACTCATGAAAATAAAAATGAGTCTCACCTAGCTCTTTGTCCAAATCCTCTCCCTCTGGGAGCGAGAGGTCTGGATCACCAGTGAAGTCTGTACCAAATTAAGGTCAATCCTCCATGACAATCAGTTGTCATCGGAGCCAATAAAAAAACTTTGGCCTCTAGGACATTTGTTGGCCACCCCCTGCTCTAGGCATCAGCGCAGCCCATTGGGCCATCTGTGGTTCTCTGGGTGGTGGCATCGGGACAATGACCTCCTGACGTTGGAATATGGGTAGTCGTTCCAAGAAGAACGATACCAAAATATATCCATACCCAAACTGCTTCAGTTTGGTCTTCTTGCACTTGGTGAGTTTCCGCTTAATGTTAATAGTCATGGCCTCTGCCTAGTTGAAGAGAGTCAGGTTCATGCATTCTGAGGCAAGAAGAATTTATGTCTTTGTGGCCTCATGCAGTGCTTTCGATCCTGCAGCCTGCGTGATAGTGTGTAGTACTACTTTTAGTTCCAGATTAGGGATGGTTTGGATGTCAACTTTTCCACTCCCTGTTCCTTTTCGTGACCCTCGGCACACTCTGTCGATCACCATTCCCATGCTTTCCCTGGAAGGATGGGTACCAGTCCAGATAGGGACTACACCCCTACGTGACAATCCTGTGATAAAATACACATCGGAGACTTCGAGTTAAAGTTCCTGATCCCGAAGCACAAATTTTTCTTGATCCTTATCCCAAATGCTTATCAAATATTGAAGCAATTCCGGCTGAGCCCGGAGGCACGGTGTTATGAAGAATTTCTTTAGCCCACAGTCTCTGAGGGCGTTCATGCATTGTTCATTCTCCATGGCCAAATCATCCTCCTCACTGTGTTCTCTCCCCTTCCACTCAATCACCATTTTTCCTGCTTGGTACCTGCACACATTTTTCATATGAACATTGTTAGTGTACTTGGGAATCGAAATTTGCAAAAAAATGGTTGTATTTTTCTTAAATTTAGGCGGATTTTTGGATTGCACAGTTAGCGTGACTGTTTCGCTAATAGTCGCGCCAATGGGCGCGACCCCTATGTAAAAAGTGAGCGATTGGCGCGGGTCCGTGCCCGAAACCCACGCCAATCGTGATGCCCTATATTTTTCAAATCCCCCTCATTGGAAATCAAAATGACAAATAAAGGTAATGAAATATAGCTTAAAATATGGAAAATGGTGTCGAATCTTACCTAAGACTGACGGAATCACGATTGGTTCACTGGATCACTCGCAATCGTCGCCACAAGATCGCAAGGTAAATGGGTCATTGTTGCTCCACAAAGAGGTAAAAGTGAAAAGTAAATAATTTTTACCACTTATGGCATTTTATAACTTTTCAAGATCTTAAATTAGGAGTTGAAAACATATTTTTCGATTATTTCATCATATTATTGTCGAGAAATACATTTTACACGCGTCCTTTTGTGCAGGGACAGGTTTTCACATAGTTATGATGAAGAAATGAGTTGTATTTTATACTTTTTCGGACTCGGTAAAAACACGAAAAATTCACTACTGGAGTCATATTTCATCTCTTTTCTGACTCTCTAAAACTAAAAATATTGTTGAGACGATTATCATTTTGAACTCATTAAATGGTTGCGAAACGATATCTACCTAGTATACGTTTACCCCTTTTTCGAGCTGGGATAGATTATTTACGAAAAAGAATACCTTAGCCTATCGTGACTAAGAGGTTCTCTCGGATATTGTTTTCTACCTTTTTGGATCTGAGAGACTATTTATGAAAAGGGCCTTGCTGGGGTTTTATTTTCCGCTTTCTTTTCAAACTCTCTAAACATGAAAATATGTCGAGTTCTCCTTTTGTCAGACTCGTTAAAAACTGATGACATCGGACTCCGTCGTTACGACGTTACTCGAGTTCCTCCTTCTTAGGGCTCGTAAAATGTACTAGGTTGGATTTTTCTGAAGGAAAAACTTACATCGCAAGCATATGATATCCCCTTCAAGCTTGTTTTCAAAAACAATTGGGGTAGTCGCCAAAAAAGGTGTGGGAAAATGGAACCAGATTATAGTCGTGTTGGCAGTATGTCGCTCTTGAACATGACACTTGTTTGCATTGGTGTCGGGTTGGGGATATCTCACTTCGTCATTTTTTTTCCTCCACAGGTTTGGGTAATCTCTTTTGACCACTCATCTGCTCTTTTCCACGTCACCATGATCTCAGATCCCTTGATGTCAAATACTGCCAAATCCAGTGTTGTGCCGCCGATATGTTCAAGAGAATTTTTCCTCTAAAATTTTCAACCTCCCTCTGATTCTCTATTGGTCTTGATTCCCAAACATTATATCCCTCTGTCTCGTATTGGTGATTTGGAAAAAATTATGCCCCACCTTCGATTAGGTCACTTTCTATCGACTTTAGCTCATTATCTAGGAAGCCAATATAGAGACTCCCTTCAGGTACCTTGGAGCTTGCATGCCTCAATGGCAGGTTCTTCGCATTCAACGCAAGGTTTACATCATTTGCCTTCAATCAGATGATTCTGTGGGTGTTCGATGCCAAATCACTATTCACATTCCATGGATTGTACCTCTCATACCTTGAGGACCATTGTCATTACTGGTGGTTTCTCTCGCGTCTGTTAACATATCTCATTATTGGTTGGTAATCAGACGATTTTCTTGCATGTTCAACTTCAAATCACATATTGGCATGCTCGAATTTGTACTTTGTTCAGGTCGAGATGGAGCGCAAGACCCTGGGTTTTGTCTGATGAAATCCAGGATGCGAGTTCTTTGTGGATTACTATGACTTATTGCATGACTATTCTGATTGGATGGCTACAACCATACCTGAGTCTATTTTTTGATCCCCATTGCTGGATGGCTGTGTCCATACCTCGGATCTCACTTTTATGTACTTTATTATGGATGGATGTGCCCATACCATGTATCATGTATCATAAATATCAGTTGTATTTTTACTTGCAGGTCTTCTGACAATAGTGTTTGGGTCGAATGCGTTCTCATAAAGAATTTCATCCCTCCCTCTCTCTCGGACCTCATGCTTTAGGGGGCATCTTTTACACAACATTTTGTCACCGTCCCTGCAATCCCTCGTCCCGCATATTGGAGGATCATTCCCATGACCTGTGAATAATGTCATACTCTGCAAACACCCTCTTTGCATTTTTCTGCATAAGGACATCATTTCTCCTATTGAGCTATTGAGCATTTACTCAAACAACACACAAAAACCTATGTTTTGGCTTTGGCGCGATTAGCCAGTTCATCCCTCGCTCCGATGTGGAAGATTTGTGCCACTTGGCACTTTGTCCCAGTGTATTGCCTGTGCCAGCTATTTTAGGAATGTTTTTTAACAAATAGAGGTGGAAGTTTCCTTATAACTACCTAAGGGATTACTCATTAGAAGTGGTTAAAGTTGATGAGCCACGGATCTCTCCCTTTAGGTAGTGGTTTTTTACCTCCCATGGAACATTCCTTGAAGATAAGACTCCCTTCCATGATTATAGGGATCCTAACCTCTCCCTCTCCCTCTATATAAACATGCCTTCTCCCTTTATGAAAGCTAGCTGAACATATAGCGAAGAAGTTGAACTTGGAGAAGAGATACTATAGCTAAGTAATTGCTATTGAGAAGGTAGAACCAAGGAGAATTCCGTAGAATAAGCCCCGTTCAAATTCCCAACGAGCCTTTGTGAGATGCGCTCCACTGGAACCCTTTTGGAGGAGACCACAACGTCGAAGCTTGGTTGTACTCTTCCTTTCTTTCATTAATATACTCGACTATGGTGTTGGTTCCATCATTGTGTTATGTTGATTATTGATGCAATTGATTTAGTCTTCTTCAACTGACTGATAGTTACGAATGTGAAATAGTATGTTGTATATCGTCGTTTTTTCTTGTGTGTGTGCATGTATCCGAGCGTGAAAGCGAGCAGATCGTGATCTATCAACCTAGGAATGAGAGGCAGCCACTCTTTCCGACGACAACAACAATGTAGGACCTCCGGTAAGTCATCTATCAAATCTCCTTCCATTTGTTAACTAGGAACCAATATTATAGCTTGTCTCGTTTGTGGCTAGACCCACTTTAGGGCTAGTGGGATCGCCTCTGTCCACAGAGGGGATTTACCTCACCAACACCAGGTGGCTAAGAAGAAGAAGAAGAAAGATAAGAAAGAATTCAACCAACCAATCATGGTTGTGGGTGTTGGTAGTGTTGAGGAAACCTCCAACATGCATCGTAAACCCAAATACCCTTGCAAAATTTGTAAGGGTGACCAATTCCTTATCAATTGTCCTGGTATTCCTAAGGTCTTGGAAACATGGTCAGAAAGATATCATCGACTTACTGTTGATCCATCAACCATTGATTTTCAGGTTCCTAGGAAAAAGGGTAAAGTTAGGTTTCCTTGTAGGTTATGCAAAGGGAGTCATGAAACTCACATTTTCCCTCACATGGATGAAGCCTCAAAATTGTTGGAAAACCTTACTGTTCCATAGAAAAACTTCCCACTGGTTACCGTAAACTTTCTCCCAACTTACCATCAACTAACGAAGTGATTGATCTAATTCCAAGTACAGTCAATCCCACTCTTCCATTGGAGAGTGAAACTCATATCACTCATGTTGATGATCCATTAGTTGATCAAGTGTTTTACTTGATTTCACATTTCGTCGATGCCACTCTCCCTGAAGAGAGTGAAATTCATATTACTCAGGTTCTTCTTGTTATATCAGATTCTTCTATGCCAGGGGGCATTTCAATTGTTTCTATAGAACCCCCTCCAAGTACTCAAGTCTTTTCCTTTTATTGGAATAGACTTACAGAACCTCATCTTCCTTCCTCCATCCCTTTCCAAATCATTGTGAAGGTTTATGGTAAAAATGTGCATCGCACAAATATAGATGAAGGTGCTTCTGTTAGTATTTTATCCTCAACTGCTTGGCAAGCTTTGGGTTCCCCTCAGCTTGTACCTATTACCCAGAATTTGTCAGCTTTTAACAGAACCATTAGTGAACCTTTAGGGATCCTTCCAAATTTTCCTATTACCTTGGAAGGCAAAACTGTATGTATTGATCTTATGGTAGTCTGAGGCCCTTTGGATTTCAATTTACTCCTTGGGCGAGACCATATCTATGCAATGAAAGTTGTCGTATCGACACTCTTTCGCATGATGTCTTTCTCTCACAATGGAAACATTGTGACTGTTGACCAACTTTCATTCATTATTCTTGATTCGACTACCAATAATCCGAAACCCCTACATTTTCCTTATCCAAAAGTGGTATCTACCCCGCCATGGGTTAATTATGTGGCAACCAGTCCCATGTTTTCAGTTACCGATGAAAGCAAGCCTCTCACTATTTTCTCGTATTCTTTTGACTTAGATCCGGTAATTGACATGGTAAACCCTATGGGGGTATCTGAATGCAATGTTCTTATCCCTATTGAGTCCCTTGACATGTGTTCCTTCCAGAGAACTGTTCTTCCATCTGATGAAGACCTCTTGGAAGCCATGATCGAGGTGTGTCCTTTGACATGTGTTTCTTCCAGTTGGAAGCCATGAACATGTCTATGAGGATAGTTCTTTTATTGTGTCAACCTCGTTAAATAATGAAACAAGTTTCCTTGAGGATAGTTCTTTTCTTGTGCCAACCTCGTTAAAAAAATGAAACAAGGTTCCAGGAGCATAGTTCCTTTTCTTGTGTCAAGCTCGTTAAAAAATGAAACAAATTTCTTTGAGCATAGTTCCTTTTCTTATGTCGAGCTCATTTAAAAATGAAACAAGTTTCCATGAAGAGAGTTCATTTTACTGTGTCAACCTCATTAAAAAATGAAACATGTCTTTGAGGATAGTTCCTTTTCTTGTGTCAAGCTCATTAAAAAATGAAACAAGTTTCCATGAGGATAGTTCTTTTACTGTGTCAACCTCGTTAAAAAATGAAACAGGTTCCCATGAGGAGAGTTCCCTTTACTGTGTCAACCTTGTTAAAAAATGAATCAATTCATGATGAGGATATTTCCCTTTACTATGTCAACCTTGTTAAAAAATGAAATAGATACCATGAGCACAGTTCTTTTCCTGTGTCAAGCTCATTAAAAAATGAAACAAATCCTCTCCTAATTGAGTCGAGTCTTTGATTAGATCTCGTAAGTGTTAAGTCGAGTCTTTCCTCTGATCTCGTAAATGAACCTTCATTCCATCCACCTATTAGTAACCAGTAGTCTACTTAGTTGAATGAAACGAAGCTTGGGGGGCATATGCTCTTGCAGGTTACGCTTGGGGGGCATTGAAACTTATTTCAAGCATGATTTTTTACTTTGTTTCAAGCTTGCGTAAAAATGAAACAAACCACTCTCAAGCACAATTTTCCTACGTTTCAAGCTTGTGTAAAAATGAAACCACTCTCAAGCACAGTTTTCCTACATTTCAAGCTTGTGTAAAAATGAAAGAAGTCTCAAGCATAATTTTTCCTTTGTTTCAAGCTTGTGTAAAAATGAAACAATCATATTTCAGGCATAGTTTTCCTACGTTTCAAGCTTGTGTAAAAATGAAACATGTCTCAAGCAAAGTTTTCTCTGTTTCAAGCTTGTATAAAATGAAACCTATCATTAAGTCCATTTCGGTCATTATTTTCAAGACTCGTTAAACTCATGAAAATCTTGAGATTGTTTTGTTATCTTTCATTCTTGTAAAACACATGAAAATGCCAAGTTCTTCCATCTTTTCTTGCTCATAAATTAAATTGAAAGTCGGCCAAATGAGTACACTTTTATCACTTTTTCGAACTCGTTAAAACTTACGAAAAATTGAAACCATCGAGTATACATTTATCACTTTTTCAGGCTCTGTAAAAATACGAAAAAGCGAAACCCTAGAGTTCTCTTTTAAGCCCTTTTCAGACTCTCTAAACATGAAAAGATCACCGAGTACTTGACTGTTCGAACTCGTTAAAGGAAATGAATAGTCGTCCCTTCAGTATAAGTTTACCCCTTTTCCGGACTGAAATGGACTATTTACGAAAAAGGTATATGTTGACTAATCATGGCCAACAAAGTTCTCTCCTGTATTATTTTATCCTTTTTCGGGCTTGAGAGACTAAATTTATGAAAAATTACACTTACGGAGTTTTCTTAAGTTTTTCTTCTGACTCGCTAAAACTGAAAAACACCCAGTTTCTCCTATACTAGACTTGTTAAAACTTAACAGTAAAGGACCTGTCGATTACAAGCAGGAACGAACCACTCCTTCTTAGGATTTGATTTTTATACTAAGTTGGACTCATCCAAAGGATGAGCTTACACAACAAGCAAATGTTATCCTCCTCAAGCTTGTCAAAAAATAAAGAGGTACTTGCCAGAAATGGTGGGGGAACAGAGAGAAAATGAATCCACTTGTCACGCTTTGTTTTGAAATGTAGTATACCACTCTTGAACATGACACTTTTTTTACACTCATTTGGGTTGGGAAAATACTTTGTCTAAAATTTAATCAAACCACATTGAAAGTATTCAACCGGTTTCTGGGTATTAGCTTTAGGTCAATTGTCACCAAACCATCTGCAGTGTCGTTATGTGTTCAAGAGAAAGTTCAAAAAAAAAAAAACCATTCATTAAACCATTCATTGCAAACATTTGTTTCCATTCGCGTTGACCATCCCTGAGTCAATCCTTGCTAAAAAAATTTCAAAACTTGATCTAATGGTTTCGTGTATGGGTTTTCCTGCGACGGGTCACTTTCTATCGACGATAGCTCATCACCTAGAAAGTTGATCTAGAATCCTATCAGTACCTTGGGATCTGCATGCCCTAATGGCAGGTTTCTCACCTTCGATGACAGGTTGCATCATTGACCTTCGATCGAATGATTCTGTGAAGTGTTTGACTTCCAATCATTCATTCACACTTCATAGATTGTACTGAGTACTTTGAGAGCCATTTTCATTATTGGTGGTTTCTCTCACACTTGTTAACAGTTCACATCATTGACTGGTAATCAAGTGGTTTCTACCATGTTCAACATCGACACAATCAATCGCATGGATAGAATCGTACTAGTTCAGGGAGCGGAAATCAAGACCCTGGATCTAGTTTCCACCATCCAAGCTGCGAGAATTTTTATTATTCACGATACAGTAGACTACTGATGACAGATGGCTACGTCCATGCTATGTCTACTATTGATGTAATTTAAAATCATTTATGTACCAGAACATGCAGTTAGTTTTGATCTGAGTATGGGAATGCCTACCTCAGCAATGATATACATATATATGTTTGCATTGAATGTTTTTACAAGCTTTAGACTGGTATATCTGCAACCCAATTCTCGGAATGATAAAGCACTTCACTCTTCAGAACTACTTCACACTTCGCACTTTAGGAGGGGAATTTTTTACAGTAAAATTTGTCACCATGACATTTTTTTGTCTATATGGGTTCATCATTACCTATATTATGCTCCCTCAAAGGTCCAAAACCATAAATTTCCTCAACCAAGTCTTGGAATTGGAGAAAATCTCATTAAAACCCTAAAAATCCTAACTCCGCACTTTTTATAGTCCTTACCTGCGGTACAACAGTTTCTTGCTCTATAAACTGCGGCACATCCCGTAAAAGTTAAAATAAAATAAAAAGTAAGTTCTAGAAGCCCATTTGTTCGAATATTCTCCCAGCTGGAGGCTTCTAGAAGCATAATCGGGTCGAGCTTCGTCCCTTCATTCATGAACCTCTATCCCTTAATTAATGGAGATTATCCCTTGGTATTTGGAGCTAAAATCCCTTCATGAGAGGAATTTATCCCCCTCTTTATGGAACTGAAAGCTCCTTCATTCTTCTATAAATTAAACTCATGTTTCAGTCTCAAGGGTAGATTGGATACTGTAGATTGGTAGACTATAGCTTGCATAAGGTGAATTGCTGAAGAAATTATACTCTCTATACTTGGCATCAATGGTATGAGAATGATTACATACTCATATCCATGGTTTTATGCTAGTTCAGAGAGGAGAAGGCTTATCAAACTGATGGAAAACTGCTGTCCAGGACCCTGGAAGAACCTGTATGACATCAAGGTGACAAGGTTGTAAGGTTACTTATTATCACACAAGTTAATACAAATGGATTCTATTTTCTCATTAAGTTGTTCATGTATCTATTTGAGTAATTTAATTCTTGGATTCCTTGATCACTTAGATAGATTAGTGTTTCTGAATTATTATATCTTGCAAGTGCTTTTAATCCTTTTTCCTGTCTTTGGATGCAGGTCTTACATGTTGAATTGACCTCTTTTGGAGCGACTGGATTAAAGATTACAACAAGTGTTGGACTTCAGGTAGGGGTATGTCCTCATACTTTGTTTTTTAATAATTTTGAATCACAAATGATCTAGAGAAAATGGTTTTCATTTGAATGTTTGTTTCTAGATATCCTTAGGATATTAGGGGGATTTCTCTTGTCTGCAAGAGGGATTAATCCGCCTAACAGGGATTCAGTCAAGGCAGATTTGATTGCTATGAAATATTTTTTTTTATTCATCTTTCCATTTGAACTCTGCATCTTTCTTCAACAAGACATTTGTATGTTTAATTAGTTTTGCAAAGTTCGGAACAAAATGCCTCAGAAAATTAATTTTACCCAAAAATGACTGTAACTCTTCTTATTTCTAGGTAAACCAATTTTATGTATAGCTTCAAATATCCATGAGTCAATGCAAATAGCATTTTCTGTCACGATGTGTCCCAATAGTTTTCCTTCTTGAACAACAAAGCATGATTTCTTTGGGTTTAAAGACAAACCAAATTTTATGCACTTATTAAACACTTGTTGCAAATGTTTTAAATGATCCTCATCATATTTTGAAAAGACTGTAATGTCATCCAAGTAAATGACTACAAGGCTGTCCTTTTCCCCTAAGGCAATATCCATTTCCCACTAAAACGTTGCACCTGCATTTAATAAAATTAAAGGCATCTTATTGTACATAAATTTTCCCTAGGGTGTAGTAAAAGCTATTTTCTCCCTGTCTTGTTTATCAACTGAGATTTGATTGTACTCTGAAAACCCATCTATCATTGACAACCTCTTTGAGCCTACAACCTTCTGCAAAATATGGTCCATTTTGGGTAAAGGATATTTATCCTTCAACGAACACCGGTTCAAATTGAAAAAATCAACGCAAATCCTTATTTCATCATTCTTCTTTCGAATCGGGACTATATTAGCTACCCAATTGGAAATTATTTTGGCTTCCCATATCTTTCTGATTTCCTTTTCAATGATAGGGAGCAACATGGGATTAATATGTCTTATCTTTTGCACAACAGGCTTTGCTTATGATTTAAGAGGAATTTTATGTTCCATTATACTTCTATCATATGTCTTCAAATGACTGTAGGACCATGCAAAAATGTCTACATATTGATTCAGCAAATTGGCATATTTAGTTCTAGTTTCTTGAGGAATAAATTTAGAAACTTTAACATATATAGGCTGATTTTCTGTACCAATATAGCAGTCAATTATACTCTCTCCATTTATTTTAATATCAGGCTTGAAAAGGACATCATTATTGTCAAACAGCCTCTCTAAAGGAACAAATCCTTTAGGAATAAAGTTTTTTTTTAGATCAATAATGTCTTTCCCAACTATAGTCTTTTTAAATGGCTTGTTGTTCTGAATTTCATCTGTGTCTTGCTCATTATCAATCTGAATGTCTAAAAATTCCTCTACACATTCCAAGAATTTCTGAATTTCTTTATCATCTTCAAATACTTTCCAGTATTTGATATCGTCAGGAATGGAAGGTCTGTTTTTAATCTACACATCATATGTTGCTTTAACATCAAGAGGAACCTTAATATTACTAGCAACTATGCCCAATGAATCTTCCATTTGATTTTCTTCTCTGGAAACATAATTCAAATTGAATGTTGAAAAATAATGTTCAATTAAATCCCACAGTTCATTTATGTAATTATTCAATTTTGAATTTTTCACTTAATAATTATCTCTCACCTGTTGTACCACCAATTCTGAATCACCAAAGACAATCAACTGTTCAGCTCCCAAATATTTTACTGCTTTCATACCCAAAATAAGGGCTTCATACTTCACAATGTTATTGGTAGTGAGAAATTGTAATTTGTATCATAGAGTCACTACTTGTTGAGTAGGAGAAATAAGAACTACACCAACCCTTAATCCCTCTCTGGATGAGGCTCCATAAAAATATAATTCTAGATCTGCCCTACTTCTAAAGTATGCTCTTTTGTGACTTGAAAATTCCATTTTTTACTGATTTCAAGCTAAAAATTGTTTTCATCAACAACACGGTGTAATATGGATGACCCCAACTCCTTCTCTTCTACATATATAGGATGAATAGAGGTATTTTTCTAATCACTTATGATATAAGCCATTTTTGTTTCCCTATACAATCTCCTGAATTCTCCTCCAAAGACTGGGATAGTGGCATATGTTATATCCATTTGAAGAGTGCCAGATCTGGAAAGAAGCATTCCAAATATAGATGGTATGTCTCCAACCACTATTTCCATCACTATACTTTTCATATAAAGCTCAGTCAGATAAATTACCAAATCTTTGATCACTCCTAAACACTTAACCCTTTTATAATCGAAATTGTAAAGGTCATGGTATTGTTTAGTGATTTCCAGTCATAATTCAACCATCACTTTCTTAGGCATTAGTTTGTAAGAGGCCCCAGAATCTAATAGGAAGTTATGCAATAGTTTGTTATGAATATTGAGTGAAAGATAAAAAGGTGGAGAATTATCATCATTCTGATCTTGGACATGGTTGCCCAAGTAGATGGTAGGATGTTCATCCTCTAGATTAACTGAATTAGGAGCAAGAGATGGATGTAACATACTTTTAAATGACTCTTTGTAGGCTAGATTTTTCAACAATTCAAGGAGCGAAACGAGAATCTTAATTTTATTCAATTCTTACTTAAAATTGAAATTGACAAGAGCCAAATATTTGTTTTCTGCAACAATTTTCATGATTGGGGAACGGTTAGGTGATGGAGGAACATAATTAACATTTTCCTTTTGTTTGGAAACATGTTTTTCAGAATCTTGTTTTTGTTGGGGTTGTTGAACAACCCCTTTAGATCTCAAACTATAATTTCTTGTCTGATTTTCAGCCTGATTTTTCTCATTTTGGACATGAATATGAAGATATTCATCATCTGAAAAGAGATTTAACCTAGACTGATCTTCATACTCTTACAAATTCAAACAAGTTGACTGTGATGTCTCCCCAACTAAATTTATGTCTTCATCTTCCTCTTCTTGTTCTTGCTGATTTTCTTCAGCAAAATTATTCATTGAGATTTCTTATTGGGCATCATAAAAAAAATTGAGTCTGAAAGGGTCTCCTAAAAGGAGTCCAATTTCTATTTCCTTCATTTTGAATGGGCTTAACAACATGCCTGTTTTCTAACTCTCGTTTTGTCATTTTGTAAGAAAGATCTTTAATCAAAATAGATTCCATCATCAGGTGTGCGTATTGACAATGTCTATAGTGACTAACTCATAGCAATGGATTTCATGGAATGCTTGTCATTTATGTGACTGATCGCCGATGGAGAAGAATTTTATGATCTACCACTGATGAACAAGCATTTTATGACCTATTTCATAGTTGCACGCACGAAAAGAATTATATATAAATGAATTCATGGTTGCACCACTTACAAGCATTTCATACAACACATTTCATAATGTTGCACAGAGGCCAGAATCAAGAACCTCGACGTCAATCCTCGTGTGTGTTTTCTTATCTCACTATTGTTTATCTATGTTCTTCATCTATCTAACTAATGGTGATGTTGGATGTTGAATTCATTTGTTGGGAAAGTAATTTCCCCTGCTAACTGGACATATATTCCATATCTAGCATGGAGGAAAACATTTAGCATTTTGATTAAACAATGGGAATTTAGAACAAGGAAGTTTACAAAAAAATTCACAAAAACCATATTGATAATCTGATTTTAGAAAATAATCATACCACACCTGAGTACTAGAGAATTTTAAAATACATAGTCGCTTAGTGACATGGCTACCATTTAATAAATATTGGATCGGATTGACCATACTTTATTTAATGCTTAATTTTTGGTTTTAGAGGTTATAAATATGAATACAATTGTGCTCTGTGGAACAATTTTATAGAATAATCATTTTATGTTAACTTACATATATGAAAAATATATATGAATCTTCATTAGAGAAATTTTGAGGTATAAAATGGACTTCAAAACAAAAATGTACAACCAAAATCAAACTTATAAGAACCAATAAGATTCAAGATGTGATTTCAACCATGGGGGAAGATTTACCAATTTTGGAGTAAAAAAGTAAAAAGATTAAAAAATAAAAACTATTTTTTCAATTCGTATTTTCAACTTATCTCTCTATGATTTTACTCAAGTTTCGAGCAGGAGCACTCAGCGAATGCAAAATTTAACTCCTCATCCAAGGAGTACCCATGTTGCATACTTTCAATGGACTTTGTTACATGAAAAATGAGAAATACATGAAAAACCATTAGGAGAATTTTGAGGTCTAAAATGGGCCTCCTAAGGAAATAATAAAATAATAGTTAAACCAATAAAATAATATTTATGAATTTTCAATTCACTTTTTGCACCACAATCCCTGTAACCATAGTTGAATTCAATTCAAAAGTTGTACCAAAATAAAATTAATAAAAAAATTGTATTAATGTGACTATAAATAAGAATGAGTTTTTTAAGAAAAAATCATTATCATTGAACAAATAATACATTTGTCCTTTGTACTTAAATAACTTAAAATAAAATTTAAATATAAATTAATATTTATTTTTATATGAATTTATACAATATAAATATATTATTTTAGTCATAATATAAGAACATTGTTTTTTTCTCACAGGATCTAGATGCTAAAATTAGATGCCATTTTTTGTGCACTCATAGTTTGTGGACTATAGTGGTCACTGCTAAATATATCACTCCACTCTCTATGGAATATTTGGTTCGAAGTGTTGATAAGCCAAAAGGAAACATCTCACTCATTTGGTAGGATTTCATTAATACTTTTCAAACAATTTACAGGGGTCTAGCTTGGAAAGCGGGATTTGGTGAAAAAATATGTATTGGTTAAGATACATGGCATAGACAAGATCAAGTTCATCCTCCACATCTCATTAAGTTCCTTCGAGACCAAAATATAAATATAAATTCATAAATTCTTAATTATATTATTTGTTATTAATTAAAATTTATATTATTTAAATTGTGTAATAACATGTAATTAATATACTATATAAAAATAATATAATATAGTAAATGTATAGGGATATGCATTGTTTCTTTCAGAAAATATGAAATGACAATAGTATTATTTTATTCAAAAAGTGTGAAATGACATTTATTATGAGTACTTTATTTTAGGACTTTAAAAGTACTTAGAGCACTACCATGGTTAACCATGAGTTTTTATCCACCATTGAGAATGTGAAAAGTAAGTACCTTTAACTCAAGCAATGTCACCTCAACCATTAGGGATGATGTCATCCCATAAAATGTGTTTGGTTCTCATAAAGTGAATTTTTATTGTACATTTTCCTTAGGAGACCCATTTTAGACCTCAAAATTCCCCTAATGGTGATTGCGATCACATTTTTCATGTATTCCTTAATTTTCATGTAGCAATCACGTTTTTAATGTATTTCTCATTTTTCATGTAGTGGGATGCATAGAAAGTATGCAATATGGGTACACCTTGGATGAGGAATTAAAATATGCATCCAACGAGTACTCCTGCTTGAAATTTGAGTAAAAATGTAAAGAGATAAGTTGAAAATACAAATTGAAAAAATAGTTTTTTATTTTTTCCATCTAAAATTTGATGATGTAATCTAAGTTTATTTTATTATTTCCACTATTATTTTATAATATTCCTTAGGAGAATCATTTTAGACCTCAAAAATTCTCTAATGCTCCATATTATACCAATATTAGTTTAAATATTTCATAGTATGTTTGAGATGTATCATGGTAGCAGTTTCTATATGTAAATTTTGTAGCAACATAATCCTTTATTTCAATGGGAGGTACTATGCTGCCATGCCACACTTGTTAGTATTTTACTTTTCATGGATTTTTATGTTGTCTCATTTTGTATGGTAAAGAATTTATTATTCCTAAAAGATAAAATTAGTTTCTTATTATATTGTAATCTCAAATGTTGTAAACTTAAGTTTCCAATTAAATATATGTCTAAATGATTAATTACAAAGGTGTTACCAACTCTATATCTATTTGATATTATTCTTATTTAGTGATATTATTCTTAAAGAAGAAGAATTAATAAAAGAAGACTCTTTCTATTAGTAAACTTGAAAATATAGCTTTTCATAATATCTTCAGGTAATTGATATATTTGTGTACTTTTGTTTTATCAAAATACATAAATGTTTCATTGTGAATAAATATTGGAAATTTTAGACATTTTAAAACCTTATTTATTTGACATATATTTCTTCCTTTATTCTATCCAATTTTATGATATTTTAAAATTAATGGTATAAGTCTTTAGGAGTATAACATTTATCTTATGATAAAAGTGCGTTGAATTTATATTATTTGATGTGTATTTGCAATTTTAATCAAAGTTTCAGGAACAATGCTTAATATTTCTATTTTCTCGTAAATTCAAAAATAATTTTCAAATTTTCTGATTTTTTTTTTATTGGTTGATTGATGGGATATAATTCCGCTCATGAAGAGCATTTTACTTTTGGTATTTTTACAATTCACTTAAGAAAAAAAAAACTAATTTTGTGAATAACACTAACATTATTATGTAACTGTTTTGTCCAATAATACTAAAAATGACCTGGTTGCAAGTCCTTTACATAAATGAGAGGCTTAACAAGTCTCCAATGTTTCTTTATATAAAGCTTTCATTGTGGAAAAAAAAGTTGTGAAAGCTCCACACAACTTCTCTTATAAGCCTTGGCAATACAATTTTTAATACAATCCATTATGCAAGGCCCGCTTCAACATAATAATAATCAATAATATAAACGTTAATGTAATTTGGATACAGTTGACCTTATTCCATTCACCCATTGTTTGTTTTTTAACCTTACTTCGGTCTTTTGATGGGAACTATTTAGGAGCTCGTTGTTTCAAAATCCACCCCTATTTTATTACATATATGATACTTCTATTCAAACTTGAGGTTAATCGAAACCATTTCTAGATTTTATGGGGCACAACATTCTTTCTTGGGGAGTTCGATTGTACAAGAATCTTCATTCAATGCTACCCCTTTAATTTAATTGGATAAAAAATATTAATTGCTTTAGGGATAAATATTTTTGTTGCTTGCATGCTCTCCCTCTGGGAGTGTGCTAGCTATTCCCTCCATATACGTTATATGATGGCACTCAAATCTAGAATATTTATAGATACAAGAGAAAAGACGCTTCTAAATTCAGTTGCTATTTATGGCATTTCCATTGTGTTGTGAGTTTCCAATGTTACTATAATTAGAGATATCACAGCCTGTGTATATGGGGGAGCTTTCTAATCTCATTGTAATTATGAAATGAATGAATGAATGAATGAAATTTGAATGTCCACGAGACTAAAAATAGCCTATGGGACTATGGGTTCCCTGTTTTTCGCCTTTTGCATTTCATTCCTCTTCTTGTTCAAATTGATGATGAGCTAGCCCAACGTTCCAACTATCTCATCGTTGAAAAGACAATGCCAAGAAACTGATGCTAACATATTCCCATAACTTTCTCTAATGTCTTTGAACGCATCACATTCCAAAATGAAATGTTTTTCTGATTCCATTGCTCCAAACATGCAAAATGTACACACTAGTTATTCCCAAGCTTCTTTAGGCCTTTTCCACTGCCCTGTTTCACATCGAAGATGATGCGAGTTGGTTCTTAAATGAGCAATAAGAACCTTTTCTCTCCATGGAATGGTAGCTCCAACGTATTCTTTTTGTTGGATATCATACATAGGGTTGAATTCTTTGATGTAGTACTTCTTCTTTCTACCCAACTCTCTTCCCCATACCTGTTTACGAAATTTATCCATAACAAAGTTTTTTAGCTCTTTGCTCTTTGTGGGACAATAATTGAGGTAGATATTCCTTTTTTGCATCCATGTGTAGTTTTGTCTCATCCGTGTTTTCTTTCTTTCACTCATGCCTTCCTTGAAGATAACATTAGGCCATCTACCTACTCCCATTTTCTCAATTATTTTTAGATATCTTATGAGTTGCACCATAGCAATTGCTTCAATGGGAATTTCTCTTGTTTCACTCGACATTATCTCATAAGGTGCCGAACTTTTTTATTTTGAACTTTCTCATGATCAAACTTTTTTGGATTTTCTCAATTTTCTTCCATTTTGAGACAGGGGTGCTGCTAGCCCACAATTCACACCCATATAGCATCACTGGACAAACTAGGAGTCCAAAAAGCACTTTAATCGTTTTTTAATCCCATAAATCTGCTTCTCTGCATCTATTTTGAAGAGCATACAATGCTTTCCACCCTCCTAAGATTCTCTTCTTTCTGTAGTCCTCCCAATTAATTTTGTTGTTGAAATCCATCCCGAGGTATTTGTACTCATTTAGTTCTTCAAGAGTGTTTCCTTCAAAGAAGAACGTATGCTGACTTTACTTCTTTTTATTAGAGAAAATCATTATCTTGGTCTTGCTAATATTAACTTGCATCCCCACTGCTCTACAAAAATTCTCAAGGGTATATAAGTGCATCTGCAATCCATGGGCCGATTTTTGTGTAACCAGCTCCAAAAATAGAAGAAAAGAGATATCAACGCCTTAGAAATAAGCCACTTCGAGGGGGAAACCTCCAATACATTACATAAATGAAAAATTCTTGGATGATCCAATCTACAAAACCTCCTTTCTATATATAGGAGTCCATGTGGCCATAATGTAATCCTAGTGGGCCACAATGTAATCCTAGCCGACCTAACAATAATAATTTAAGGGCACAATAATAACAAAATGGGAGTTACAAGGGTACAATAATAACAATAAGGGGGTTACACTAACAATAATAAGGGACTATACTAGTGATATAGGGACCTAACATGCCCCTCTCCTTCAAAAAGGTGTTGTCCTCAACGCTTGAGTAGCTCCGGGTGCTTCTGTATAAAATTCTCATCCTCCCATGTAGAATCTTCAGTGGGTAAGTTCTTCCACTTGATGAGATACTCTGAAATTGATCGATTCCGTAGATGTCAAGTTCTTGTTTCCATGACCGCTTCAGGTTCCAATATGATTTTTCCTTCCTCATCAAGTTCTGGAAATATTGTTTGAACTGGAAGATTTTCACCTATAACCTTTTTTAAGCATGAAACATGGAAAAGTGGATGTACTCGCGAAGAAGCAGGAAGCTCCAATTTGTATGCCATAGTACCAATCTTTTGCAACACCTTGTAAGGACCATAGTACTTTGGCGATAATTTATTATCCTTCTTAGCTTACTTGAGGGACATTTGTTTATATGGTTGTAGCCGTAAAAATACACAGTCTCCTACATCAAAACTTCTCTTGCTATGATGTTGATCTGCCTGTTGTTTCATTCGATTTTGTGCCACATTCAGGTTTTCCTTTAAGAGTTGGAGAATTTCTTGTTGATGCTCGATGTGATCTTCCACTGCTTGAACCTTCGAATTTTCTCTTAAATATGATGTGATGGATGGTGGATGATATCCATAAAGTGCCATAAATGGGGTCATTTTTGCTGCAGTATGGAAGGAAGTGTTATACCACCATTCAGCAAGAGGTAACCACTTAACCCATTTTGTTTGTTTATCAGATACAAAACAACGAAAATATCCTTCCAAACATTTATTTACTATCTCAGTTTGACCATCAGATTGAGGATGATAAGATGAGCTATGAGCTAATTGAGTACCCAAACAAGAAAATAACTCCGTCCAAAAATTTTCAGTAAAAATGGGATCTCTGTCACTCACAATAACCCTTGG
This sequence comes from Pinus albicaulis, assembly GCA_034641835.2. NCBI lineage: Eukaryota > Viridiplantae > Streptophyta > Pinopsida > Pinales > Pinaceae > Pinus > Pinus albicaulis. Next base: position 9,609,874 of record CM076570.1, on the reverse strand, counting down.
GCTTCCATGTAGCTTTTGAATTCTGTCCATAAATGTAGTAGCAACTTTACTTGCTTTAAATGGATGAGCTAATGCACAAAAGTGTGCATACTTGGTAAGTCTATCAACTACCACCATGATGACATTCTTTCCTTCAGACTTAGGTAAACTTGTGATAAAATCCATTGAAATCTCCTCCCAATGTTGACTTGGAATGGATAAAGGTTGTAGAAGTCCCGGGGTCTTAATCGTCTCAACTTTATTCTACTGGAAAACCAAACATTCTGCCACAAAATTTTTAATATCAGATTTAAGGTCATCCCAAAAAAATTCTTTCTTCACCCTGTGGTAAGTTTTTAAAAATCCTGAGTGTCCTCCTAAAGGAGAAGTGTGCAATTCCAAAAGAATCTTTTGTTTTAGTTGAGAATTCTTACAAAGATATAAGCGATCTTTGTACCATAAGGAATCATTTTTCCAACTAAATGTATCAGATGTACTAGGATCTTGCTGCAACTTTTGAATGAGTGTCCATACATCTTTGTCCTTCTTCATTCATCTCTTGCTTCGGTTATCCAATCTGGTTGGATAATAGAAATGGCACAAAGCAATGCTTCCACCTCTTCATTCTTTCTTGAGAGTGCATCTGCAACAACATTAAGCTTTCCTTTTTTGTAGGTTATTTCAAAGTCATAACCCAACATCTTTGTGACCCATTTTTGCTGCTCTTCTGAAGATAGTATTTGTTCCAAAAAGTGTTTAAGACTATCATGATCAGTTTTTACCTTGAAGTGTCTTCCCATTAGGTAAGTTCTCCATTTCTTTAGTGCATGCGGTATTGCTAACATTTCCTTCTCATAAATAGGTTTCTGTAAATACTTTCCTTTGATTGGACGACTTTCAAAAGTAATAGGTCTTCCTTCTTGCATCAAAATAGCACCAATTCCATTTCCTAAGGCATCACATTCCACAATAAAAAATTTTGTGAAGTCTGGCGTAGCTAAGACTGGTGCTTGGCACATTACCTCTTTAAGATGTTCAAAGGCCTTAGTTTCTTTAGGAGTCCATGAAAATGCATCTTTCTTCAATAATGTTGTTAGAGGTGCTGCTATTCTCCCATAATTCTTAACAAACTTGCGATAATACCCTGTTAACCAAAGAAATCCTCGCAACTCCTTTATGGTCGTGGGGACTTTCCATTCCTTAATAGCTTTAATTTTGTTAGGGTCTACTTTAACACCCTCGTGAGATATAATATGACCCAGATATTCCACCTCTTGTACTCCAAAGAAACATTTGGATGTTTTTGCATATAATTGTTTCTCCTGCAATAGTTTGAGCACCCTGTCAACATGTTCAACATGATCCTTCCAAGACCTGTTATAGATTAGTATATCATCAAAAATACTAGCACAAATTTTCTAAGGAAGGGTTTGAAAATGGAATTCATCAACCCTTGAAATGTAGAAGGTGCATTGGTAAGGCCAAAAGGCATGACCAAAAATTCATAATGACCTTCATGAGTTCGAAATGTTGTTTTTGGAATATCTTCGGTCTTCATTCTAATTTGATGATATCCTAAACGAAGATCCAACTTGGTAAAATAATTGCTCCATGTAATTCATCCAATAATTTGTCAATCACAGGAATGGGAAATTTATCTTTAATGGTGAGCTTATTGAGCTCCCTATAATCCGGACACATTCACCATGATCCATCCTTCTTGTGTACCAATACTACAGGAGCAGAGAAAGAAATTTGACTAGGTTGAATTATACCCGCCTCTAACATTTCTGCAATCATACGTTCAATTTAGCTCTTTTGGACGTAAGGATATCTATAAGGCCTGATGTTTGGAGGAACACTTCCTGGAATCAAATGAATAGCATGATCATGATCACGAATGGGTGGGAGTCCTTTGGGAGTTTCAAACACCTTGGAATGATTGTCCAAGACTTTTTGGAGATCTGTAGAAATAGATTATTTTGATGTTGGAACTTCTAGTGAGCATAATTGTGCAATTACACCTCGTTGTTCTTTCTTTAGAAGCTTTTTCATGACATTAGAGCTTATTATCTTTCCTGGCTTCCCTGCAATACCCCATAATTCAACTTCCTTTCCTTCTGAAAAAAATTTCAAGAAAAGTTCTTGAAAATTAAAAGCTACCGTCCCCAAAGATTGTAACCATTGTACTCCTAGTACAACATCAGCACCTCCCATAGGAATGGAAAGCATTGGACTAGTCAACACATATTCCCCCATGGTTAGCTTGATGTTATTGCATTTTCCAGAGCAATTTATAGTTCCTCCATTTGCAACCATCACTTGACATTCTGGTGCTGGGTATAGGAAACCATTTAATTCCTTGGCTACCTTACAATGAATAAAATTATGGGTGCTACCTGAATCAATCAACACTATTACCTTTCTCTTCTTGATTTGTCCTTTTATCTTGAGAGTTTGAGGAGTGGTAATTCCTGCCAGTGCATTACACAATATGGTCGGATTCATTTCTTCCTCTTCTAGGGCTGGTTCTTGGTGTATATCCTCTTCTTGTTCATTTTCTTCTTCCTCTTCACAATCTATGTAAAATAATTTATTCTCAGCACACTTATGACCTTTAGTGTATTTTCTATCACAACTGTAGCAAAGCCCTTTTGCTCTTTTTCTTCCAATTTTTGTGGTGTCAACCTTGTAGGTTGTGGAAATCTAGGCGTAGCAACACTTCCTTCTTTATAGAATTGAGTGGTAGGCTTCCTTATCACCATAATTTTACATTCAACTTTTCTTGCCAACCTGAATGCCTTCTCCAATGAATCAGGTTCCAAAACGCGAACTTCATGTTGGATGTTATCCTTTAAAGTGCTTATGAAGAGATCAATCATGTGTTCCTCTGGAATATCAGTTACCCTTATATTCAATTTTTGGAAGTCCTCAATGTGCTGCCCCACTAAACCCTTTTGTTTGAGATTTATCAATTGGCTAAAGAAGGTGTTTCTCTTTGTATCATCATAATGTGCTATCATTTCCTCCGTAAAAATTGACCAAGTGACAATTTTTTTACGGGAGCAAAGCCATCGATACCATACAAATGTATTTTGTTCTAAATGTAAAGTTGCAATGCATACCTTTTGTGTTTTTTGCACGTTATGGAGATCAAAATATTGCTCCATCTGTAGTATCCATGTTACAGGATCCTTTCCATCAAACTTCCTCATATCCATTTTTGGAATATGGTGGTTCTTCACGCCAACATTAGAGTTTATGAAATCACGATTAACATTTATTTTGTTCTCATCATGAGGTTCTTCTACTATCTTTTCACCATTAGGAAACATTTCTTGTATCAACTTGGTCAAACCTTCGATGTCTGCTTTTAGATCATTCTTCATGTTTTTCATGTTGTCTTTCATGTCATCCATCTTAGCTTCCATGCCGGCTTCCATGCCATGTCCATATTTAGCTTCCCTGTTCTTCAAAACTTCCATTTCATTTTTTGTTACTCTTTGCGAGAAGCGAAATTTGTTTTCCGCTCTTATAGTTAATGGGATCATATTTAACGATTCTTCATCTTCATGAGTCATAGTAGAGCCTTCTGAAGGCTTAATGGGTGTTGAATTATTTTTACGGGGCATATTTTAGAATCCAATACTGATATCTATTCTACAATATGCCCTTGGAATCAATTCAAACTGATTCTTCAAACAAGACTTATGCAATTCGGAAAAAAAAAAATACACACCTTTTTCTTGCTTTTGAGGAGGTCGATATTGAAATTTGATTATCTCTTTGATTTTAGCACTTCAATATTTTAATTTAGGTACTAACGTAGCCCTCTGAGTTATCTTTCGAATGCCACAGGTCTGACCTGATTTGGATTCTCCAAGACAAATTTATGTCCAATCTCCCACAATGACCTAATTATGGACTGGTTCAGTAGAGCGAACTTGTACGACTTGCCACGTGTCACTTTTTTATCCTTCGGCTCTGAAATTGATAGCCAAGAAACTACAGTCTGTGTACTTGCGACCTCTTTTTACAACACTCCAATCGGATGCTCAGAGAGAGAGTTATGGATATTTTCCCACAATTACCTCTTTGAGAAGAAATTCAGGAGCCTGAAAAAGAACTACCTTCCACAGATCATATCTCCAAAAATATTGCGAACCAAGATCTGAAATTTTTTGAAGATTTTCCTCAGGATGTTGGCTTCGCACCCTAAAATTTTTAGATTCTTAACCTTTGTAGAAACAAAGTTATAGTGCAAATTCTACGTTGACCTGTTTAGGAGCCTGAAAAAAACCTAACTTCCACAGATCATATCTCCGAAAATATTGCAAACCAAGCTCCGAAATTTTTAGACAATCTTCCTCAGGATTTCGGCTTCGCACCCTAAAAATTTCAGCTTCTGAAACTTCGTAGAAAAAAATTTATATAAAAAATTCCACGATGACTTGTTTGGAGTAGCAAAACCCTATAATCCAAAGCTCTGATACCAAATGTTGTGTAACCAGCTCCAAAAATAGAAGAAAAGAGATATCAACGCCTTAGAAATTATGCCACTTCGAGGGGGAAACCTCCAATACATTACATAAATGAACAATTCTTGGATGATACAATTTAAAAAACCTCCTTTCTATATATAGGAGTCCATGTGGCCATAATGTAATCCTAGTGGGCCACAATGTAATCCTAGCCGACCTAACAATAATAATTTAAGGGCACAATAATAACAAAGTGGGGGTTACAAGGGTACAATAATAACAATAATGGGGTTACAATAATAACAATAAGGGACTATACTAGTAATATAGGGACCTAACACCGATTTAGAAATCAAAACAAGATCATCAGCATATAAAAGAAGATTTATCACAAACCCCCCCAACCGAACACCATCCCCACCTTGCAAATTTAGCTACTCTTCCAGTTTATCAATATATAAACCAAAAAGAGTAGGGGATAGAAAACAACCTTGCTTGACTCCAATTTCACTTCTAAAGCTTTCTGAAATGCCCGCTGAGGTTCTAATTTTGACTTTCACCTCTTCATAAAGTCTATGGACAGCAGCTCTATAATACAAAGGAATTTCAAGTTCTTCCATTCTACGCCATAAATTATCTCTGGGGACTGTGTCAAATGCCTTTTTAAAGTCAACGAAACAGAAAAATATTTCTTCTTTATCCCCCCAAACCTTTTCAATAATGTGTCTCAACATGATGCTGTGATCCACTGTAGAATGCTTCAGCCTAAAACCTGCTTGTCCTTTTGCCCTGTTTTCTTTCACTTCTGCCCACTTATTGATTATATTTTTTACCATGCTGCTGAAAAGCTTTGCAAAAAAAGGGTTGATCATAATGGTTCTATAATTGGACGGATTATTAATGTCTCCACTTTTAAAAAGGGCTATTGCTAGGCTAGTTGTCCAGTCTCTTAAGAATCCTTTTTGAATGATGTTATTGAATATCCCCATGATGTGTGGTGCAAGAGTTTTCCTTCCCCATTTTATATACTCTACTTGAAGTTCAACCAAGTCTTTTGCCTTTCGTATTTTAAGCTTTTTAATTCCAATCTCCACCTCATATAATGTGAAGATATTTGTAGTTTTGTTGAGCCCCAAGGGAGGCTCAACCTCTGATTATTTCTCATAGAGTTGTCTTGCATATTCAAACTGTTGATTAGCTTTAATATTATTTTCGATTTGCTTCTTCCTTGGTTGAAGTTCCTACCATAAAAATTCTGGGTTATTCTTGCCTAGATATATTAACTCTTCTCGCCTTGTTTGCATGAACTCATATTTTTTCCTTTTTAATATCTGCTTATATAACTTATCCTTTCCTGTCTTTTTCAAGGTTCTCCTTGTCGTTTTGCATTCTTCATCAAACCAAGAATTTACAGGAAAACAATTTGATTCTGATTTCCTATTTTTTGCTCTTTTGCACTTCTCAAGTGCCCTTTGAATTATATTTGTTAACTCATGACTGTTGAAGCTTTGGAAGCTCATTTTCTCTTTCTGAGTTAATCTCTCCAACATTGTCTTGAAGATAGTACAATTTTCTTGTCTTAGAAAAAATTTTCCCCGTGGTAGTGATTTCCAAGAGAATTAGGTTTTTCTCTTATGCTTCCTTTCTTCTACCCATGATAACTTCATATAAATTGGGTTATGGTCTGATTTTAAGTCCCAAATATGCTCTCCAATATTAACTTCATCTATCTTTTCTATTAATTTTTGTGAATAAATCACATAATCAACGACACTTTCCCTATTGTATGTGTTGCGGGTGAAGTTCCCAGAACTTTTCCATCTATCTAGACCATTGCAAATAATTAAGTTGAAAGCCCCACACAGTGTAAGAAATTCCTCTCCAAAATAGTTGCTAACTTTGACATCTTCTGAACATCTCACCCATTAGGGATTCTCCTCTTCAGTGAGCCAAATAGGATTATGATCCTCTTTGCAACAAAGAATAATAGCTTGTTGATTTATGGTTTTTTTGTCGTGTTGAGCTCCCAATCTAACTGTAATTAGAGAGCGCACAACCTGTGGGTATAAGGAGATATTTCTTTCACCATATATCCAAGCCAGATTTTTATTATTTGCATGTGTGATATTCTGTCACAACGGGAATGTTTGAAGAAAAAATGAACTCGACAGCTCAAATTACGATTTAAGATTTGGTTTTGTACAAAATGTTGAAATGTGGATTTCAAAGCGATACCTACACATAAAATTTGTTTTACAAAGACAAATGTTTATAAGGGTAACTGGTCTTACCAGTACTAACTCTTCACATTCCACAAAGATTCCTAAGTTGTACAACCGATTGTGCCTCGTCTAAGTGCGGAGGTGTGTGATTCAGCAGTACTACGCAATTTGCATGACCATGCCTTCTTTGATTGTTAAATCCCATGGTTTCTATGAAATTGTGGTTCCATTATTCTTTGGTTTTTGCATATTCTCAACTTTTATTTGAAGTCACACGGATCTTTTAAGTAGTGTAATATATGCTATATTTAAATTGAGAATCAACATTCCCAACAATGGTCATTACCTTGGCAGTGAAAGACTAATTAACTCATGGTTGTAAATGTGGTTAACTAATTAATTGACTGTAGTGTAAAAGAAATAGTGTTCGGGAAGATGTGTGTGCGGAAGAAAAAGTGTGAGGGAGGATGGGAGAGAGAGTGTATTCCCCTCCTCGGAGCATCATGCGGCAGTGGCTAAACATTTATATTTAGTTTTTTCTTTCATGTTTTCTAGACTACGCCTACAAACGTTATTACCTTTATTTTTCTTCATTATTAGTTATGTGTGGAATTCTCATAACATTCAAAAATACCAATAATGCCAGCAAGAATACCATCACATCGATGTACAAATTTTATAATTTCATTTATAAAATTACATGTACAAAATTTACAATTTTTAAAGGGGAGGTTAGCTCACCGAACACGACCTCTACCCGATTCTGCACAAACCCGACAACATTGTCGGCCCTATGGGTTACCTGCACTTTTGCACAACTTGGCAACACTCCTAACCTTCCTTCACATTGCGGTGTTCACCCGTGACCCTTCGTCGTTTCCTACACATTTTTTTAACATAGTTCGGTCTGCGACCTATCTACACAACCTGTGCCACCTGACTGTCATAACCCATTGTCACAATGTTGTCACATGGTCTGCCCCCACTGCAGGCTCATCCCGACTCCTTGGTGTTGTTCCTTTGTGTTCACCACAGTCTGAACTCCTTTCTCTTTGCACTATGAACTATTGAAGGTCGTTCGATGCCTTTCCACCAAGCTACACAAACTCGTATTCATACGGTTGTGACTCTACACAAGTCGGCCCACTGAGCCGACCCACCATATTACATGTCAACTTTTCCTCCCATATAATTGTTGGTCACTTGTCCGCTATATCAATTTTCTCCTCATCGTTGTGTCTCCGCCCGCTAACTCGAGTCAGGTTGTCAACGAGTCGCCCACCGCTACAAGTGTGGGCGCGCTAGCCTGTATTAACCAAATCAACTTGTGGGCGCACTCTGCCGGAACGCCCTACTCGCCCTTCATGTGGGCACGCTCGCCAATTTCGCCTGACTGCTACAAGTGGGCGTGCCCGCTACACACTCATGTGTGCTCGTGTTAGGCACCCGACCAACCTGTGTTGGATGGTGTTAGATCAGAGCCCTGACATCCCCCATCCCCCCCCCCCCCCCCAACCATGAGTCATTTGTCCCTGGAAATCATATCGATCACATCAGTTGGTCATTAACTTGAATAATCTCCTTCTTCCATCTCCACAGTGAATCCTCTGTTTCCCAGCCACTCTCCTTTGGTGCATCCTTCCATTGAACGAATGTAATATTCAAAATTAGCAGTCAACGAATTGGAATATTAATTTTGTCAAATTTTTCCTTTCTAATGTTAACATAAAATAAAGTGGGTAAGGGTGACCAACAAACAAAATTTATGATTATATTACTTTCCTAAATTCACTAAGGTAAATATTAGAGCTGGAGTGGGACCCATGGGGCCAGCATCACGCAGAAGACAATAGCCTAGTGGATGTGCAGGAGAGGCAACATCATAGCTAACGTAGGGACAACGTGGGGACAACAACAGTGCAGTGATTGGTAGGCAAAGGTGGCAGCTCAGTCCAGTGGGGCCCAAGGGAATATTGTGGGCTCAGCTAGGTAAAAGAGGATGAGAGTAGCTCATTCCTCATTCACTCATCATCTACTAAATTTTCTGTCTGAAAGATTGAAAGCATGTTTGAGCTATTTAGTTGAGTCTGCAGTGCTGTTTAGCACAAATGTTTCCGAGCAGAGATCTCAACCTCATCCTCGGGGGAATTTGAGTGCCCGCTCACAAGAGGAGTCACACTCAATTTTGAGAGAGAAGTCAGAATCATACATCTGGGCAATACATAGTCCCTCCAGGATAGCGCAAAGGCCACGTAGGTACAGGAGGATTACGCAGCTCAATGAGGAGCATCACTTGGGAGAGAGGGTGAAGGATCAGATGCAATCGGGAGTTTGATGAGGGAGTTGGCCACTTTCTAGGAGAGTTCTTGAGCAGTTTTCTAGCAGTTTCTTCCAGCAATCAGCCAGAAACCAGAGATCCCTAGAGAAAAATGTGCCAAGCCCAAGGGGGTGAATTTCTAGGGTCAGAATTTCTAGAAACCCTTCTCGGATTTTTCTGGTTCTGTTGAGGAGATTCCAGTGTCTAATTCTCGAAATTTTATGAGCAATAGAGCAACCTCAACATGCAGTGCCTTTCTAACCAGCAACAATAGTTTCAACTAGGACTGCATAAAGGAGGAGCCATGTAGAGCAGCAGCATAGCAGAGATTTCTGAGCAGGGTTGAGGAGTGTTTCAACCTACCTTATGCAGGCCAAGGTGCCATATTTCTAAGCACATTCTTGTACCTCTTTCCATCAGAAACTTAATAAAATGGCTCAGCTATTTTTTATTGTATCATGGTGTTTTTAATGCCTATTTTATGTTTGTTGTAGTTTTAGTATTTGCATGCTTTATATTAATTTTTGTTCTCAATTTGGGATGTTATAGTGGTATCAGAGATCAGAGAATTGACTCAACCTACGGAGCACGTGGTCTATGACATTGGAGGATAGGCAGAACATCCCATACCAAGGGAAACGATATAGAAGCAAGGAAAGGGAGCTTGAATTCACACCAGATCAAGTAGACAACGTTGCAGAGGAAGAAGAGAAGGGAAAAGAACCAATGGAAGAGGAAAGAGAGGATGGAAAGGAGTTTGCTAGCCTCCTTCTGAAGTCGATGCAAGATCTCATAAAGAGGATAGAGGAAATGGGGTAAAAGATTATTGGTGATAAAAAGCAGCGGGAAATTCCAAGAGAATTTCATATCATAAAGGGATCTGACACTTCCCATCACCCACATGAGCTTAACATTGCACAGCAGGTGGTGCCATGCACTCCACCACGCTCTACCGTGCCCAAATTCCTGGCTTCGGGAGTTGGAGAAGAAGGGCCACAAGAGCCAGAGGTGGCTCAATACGGAGAGTATTTTGCAGAGTATCAACCTTATGGGTCAAAGTTTAGAGATTCCCTCACCTTCAACGATTTCTGTCAGTTCAAGAACAAAAACAAACCACGAGGCCAGACCAGAGGAGGAGGTTACATGCAAGGCAATGACATGCATCATACTGTAGGAAGAATTTTATTGCCTACTTTTGATGGGCCATCGAAATGTTCAGCGAAGGCTTGGGTGGAGAAGCTGGACATTTATTTCCAGCTTAACTAGATGACAGAGGTAGAGGCCATCAAAATGGCAGCGCTGCATCTTGAGGTAGAAGCCCATGACTGGTGGTTCCATGGGATGGCTACCCTGGGTCACTCAGCAGTGATAGTGTATGATGATTTCACCCAGAGGTTAATAGAAAGGTTTGATTGGAAAGACCCATAGGAACATTTTTTTGAACTAACCAAGCTCAAACATATGGGGAACCCGAAAACCTACATTTCTGAGTTTCTGAGGCTTTCAATGATGGTTCCATATCTTTCTGTGCCCACGAGTGTATAAATTTTCATTGACAGACTCATTGAACCCTTGCGTGGGCTACTGAGGTCCACTCGGCCCACTATGTTGCAAGACACAGTAGGGAGAACCAAAGATTTGCAGGATGCTTTTCTGAGGATAAGGGCTCCCTTGCCAAATATACCAACTTTCCAACAAAAGGGGAAGGACGTGAAATCCCCACCACCGATAGGGATCCAGAGCTGCAAGCCTTTGGATGATGATACCCGGAGAGATTTGAGATGGAGGAAGCTTTGATTCACCTGTCAGGAGCCATGGGCACTGGGTCATAGAGGTGTCGGAGGGAAGGAAAACTACATTGAGGTTTTCTCTGACAGTGAGGTAGAATAAGAGGCATAAGAGGAGTTGGAAGGAGATGTTGGCACTAGAGCACCAGGAGGGGATCAGAAACCACCACCTCCCCAAACAGCAGGAGGGTCAAATTTTTCACCTACAGGAGGGGTCCTTGCATCCTTGTGGGGAGTTCCCAAGTACCTCATGCTGAGGGTCCGTAGGATAGTCCAGGGGCAGCGTGTCTCAGTGATGGTGGACAACAAGGCCACCCACAACTTCATTGATGCCCAACTAGTGTAGAGGAGGGGCATACAAACATAAAACATTGATGGGTTTTCTGTGTTGGTTCCAGGGGCCAGGACCATGTAGTGCATGTGTTATGTCCGGACACTAACATTGACCTTAGGGACATATACATTGACAAACAAATTCTTCATGGTTGATATTCCAGACACCAACGTAGTGTTGGGTGTTCAGTGTCTTATCACCCTTACGAAGTTCACCACATATCGGGAGACATTGGAGATGGAGTGGACAGACAAGAATGTCGGGATGCATGTGATGCTCAGGGGCTTGTACACATACCCTCCACAGAAATTTTCTGCGCATTAGATGGAGGAAAATTTTCAGAAGGGAGACATAGAGTGGGTAGTGGACCTGAGGATTTTAGAGGCAGTTGTCTCAGATCAGCCTATGCACTCGAATGTGCCGACCATTCTAGACCGTTACTCCATTGTTTTTAGGGACACCCACCAGGACAACCACCATAACTAGGGTTTGAGCACACCAGTGAATTGGAGCAGGGAATCCAGGCAGTTACTACCACTCCCTACAGGCACCCTAAGGCCTATAGGGATGAGATTAATAGAACCATACATGAGCTCTTGGAATTGGGACATATCAAGCCCAACACGAGCCCATTTTCTTCTTCAGTGGTTTTGGTGAAGAAGAAGGACAACACACTACGGATGTGCATAGATTACAGGGCCCTGCATAAGAAAACCATGAAGAACCGTTACCATATCCCCAAGATTGATGAACTTATGGATGAGTTGAGGGGAGCACAATTATTCTCCAAGATCGATATGAGATAATGGTACCATCATATCAGGGTGAGGGACCAGTATGTCCCCAAGACAGGCTAAAGGAGGTGATAAGAAGGTGTCCAGTTTTGGCACTACCCAACTTCACGCAGCCCTTTGTGCTGAAGTGTGATGCTTCAGGAGAAGGGGTAGGCGCAATATTGATGTAGGGGGCATCCCATAACTTTCGAGAGTCGAAAGCTACTACCACATGAGAGGTTGTACCCTATATGTGACAAATAAATTTTGGCTATCATGCATGCGTTAGCCAAATTCCGGTAGTATCTTGTGGGGAATAGGTTCCGGGGGAGGATCAACCACAACAACCTTAGATTATTCCTTGAGTATAAGCAGTTGTAGGAAAGGCAACAAAAATGGGTCAGCAAGATCCAAGCATATGATTTTGACATCGAGTATGTCAAGGGGAAGAAAAATGTGGTTGCAGATTCATTTTCCCGGAGACCTTCAATGTTATCCTTAATGAGCATTGACGCAAATTGGAGGGCCCGGTTATTGGTGGAGTACTCCAAAGATCGGTTTGCATGTGAGATCCCATATGGGTAGGTGACTGATGACTGGTATAGGGTGATGGATGAATTCTTCTACTACCGTGACTGAATATTTTTGACAGAAAACTCCCAACTAAGGGAGAAGATTTTTCACGCATCCCATGACTCACCGCTTTCAGGCCACCAGGGGTTCACCAAGACATACAGGGCCATCAGGGAGAGGTTCTCTTGAAAGGGCCTCATGGAGGACATACTCCAGCTTCGAGAGTGCATAGTTTTCTAGCGGAACAAGGGTGAGTTGATTCATCCAGCGGGTTTGTTACAACCGCTTCCCATTCTGAAGAGGAAATGGGAGAGCATCTCCATGGACTTCATCAGTGGATTGCCCATGGTGTAGGGAAAGGATTGAATTTTTGTAGTGGTTGACCGGTTGACAAATTATGCTCACTTCTTCTCCATTTCAGCTCGGTACACTGCTTCATAGGTGGCTAAGCTATTTTTCCGAGATATCTTCAGAATTCATGGTCTTCCAAAGACCATAGTCAATTACAGGGAAATATGGCTCATGGGAGGCTTTTGGCAGGAGTTTTTCCATTCGGTGGGCACAGAGTTAACACCTAACACCAACTACCACCCACAGATAGATGGGAAAACCAAGATTGTGAACAAGAGGTTGGAGGGCTACTTGAGGAACTATATCATGGGACATTAGAAGGATTAGCTATGCTAGCTTCACTTCTGAGAGTACTGCTACAACATGAAATTAAAAATTTTGATCGGTATGACTCCATTCTATTATTTGTATGTTTATAATACCTTGACCTTTTTTGATGTGATTTTTGAGGCTAGCAAGCCCCCCGGGGCCAAGGACTAGATCCAAGAGAGCCAAGACATACTCCATGATCTCAAAGATAACTTAGCCACAACTAAAAACCATCAAAATATTTACCCACATAGGGGTCGTGTGGAGAGGAATTTTGAGGTGGATGACTTGGTATAACTTCTTCTTTATCCGTACAAGCTATCCATGCTGAAGTATAAAGGGGATGAGAAGCTCAAGGCACGCTTCTATGGACCATACTGGGTGATCAGGCAGGTTGGATATGTAGCATATGAGCTGGAGCTTCCATTAGGGAGCAGGATTTACAACATATTTCATGTCTCATGCCTGAAGAAGGCTTTGGGACAGCAGGTGATAGAAAATACGGAGCTTCTGCCTACTGATGATGAGGGGAAATTGGTGCTACAGCTGGAGGCCATGTTGTACACTCGGGAGAGGTATTTGAGGAGCAGGATAATGAAAGAATATTTTATCAAGTGGAGAAACCTTCCAAATGAGGATGCCACTTGGGAGGGGGAGAAGATCTTGCAGCATCCATTTTTGCAGTTGCTTGAGGACAAGAAACGTTTTGGCAGGGAGGACTGTAATATTCCAAATTAGCAGTCATCTAATTGGAATATTAATTTTGTCAAATTTTTCCTTTCTAATGTTAACAAAAAAATAAAGTGGGTAAGGGTGACCCAAAAATAAAATTTATGATTAGATTAATTTCCTAGAGTCACTAAGGAAAATATTAGAGCTGGAGTGGGACCCATGGGGCCAACATCATGCAGAATACAACATCCTAGTGGTAGCGAAGGAGAGGGAGCAGTGTAGGGACAACGTGGGGGCAGTAGCAACGCAATGGCTATGCATTGATTGGTAGGCAGAGGTAGTAGTGTAGTCCAGTGGGGACAAAGGGAATGTTGGGGGCTCAACTAGGTAAAATAGGATGAGAGAAGCTCATTCCTCATTCATTCATCATCTACTGAATTTTCTGTCTAAAACACTGAAAGCATGCTTGAGTTGTTTAGCCAAGTTTGCAGTGTTTTTTAGCACAGAGATTTTCGAGCGGAGATCTCAACCTCATCCTTGGGGGACTTCGAGTGCCTGCTCAAGAGAGGATTCACACTCAGTTTTGAGAGAGAAGTCACAGTCGCACATCCGGGATCCCTACAGGACAACACAAAGGCCACGCAAGTAGAGGAGGATTATGCAACTTAGTGAGATCAACACTTGGGAGAGAGGGAGAAGGAGCAGATTGCATCATGGAGTTTGATGAGGGAGTTAGCCACATCCTAGTAGATTTCTTGAGAATTTTTCTAGCATTTTCTTCCAGCAATCGGCCAGAAATCAGAGAGCCTAGTAGAATAGTGTGCCAAGCCAAAGGGGGTGAATTTCCTAGGTTAGAATTTCTGGAAACCCTTCACAAGTTTTCCTGGGTTTGTTAAGGAGATTCTAGTGTCTAATTCCCATAATTTTTTGAGCAGCAGAGCAGCCTCAACATGAAATTCCTTTCCAACTAGCAGCAACAGTTTCAACGAGGACTGCATAGAGGAGGAGCCACACAGAGCAACAAATATTTCTGAGCAAGGTTGAGGAGTGTTTCAGCCTGCCTTGTGTAGGCCAAGGTTTCATCTTTCTAAGCACCTTCTTATACCTCTTTCCATCAGAAACTTAATAAAGTGGATCAGATGTTTTTGGTTGTATCATGGTGTTTTTAATGCTTATTTTTTTGTTGTAGTAGTTTTAGTCTTTGCATGCTTTATATTATTTCTTTTTCCCAATTTGGGATATTACAACAAAGAACTCCCTTCATGTTGCACTCCCGACACCTATAGAACAAAGATCAAAGGTCTTCTCCAAAATTAAGTTCGGTCTGTCCACTATCATGGCTGGCCCTCTCGGTGGTGTTGTCCTCTAACGATGATCTGCATCAAGTCTACACTTCTTAAGTTGACTAATATGGAACAAAAGATGTTTCAAACGCATGTGATTCATAAGCTCCAACTCATATTAAACTTCCCCAACTCACTTCTTTATCTGAAATGCTCCTTCATACCTCCTCGTCAAATATCTCGTAGTCCCCTTAGGTGGCTAAAACTGATCTCTGGCGATCCTCAAAAATACCATGTCTCCACATCGATGTGTGAATATTCCCTCCTATACTTGTCTACCCATTTCTTCATTCTCCCTACAACATCATGCAAGTGTACATGTTCTAACTCCAAGGCCTCCTCCCATGCTGTCAAGAATCTCTTCACATGTGGACTCCTAAAAAATCCTCATGTTAGCATTGTGTGTGGAGAAATTAGCATCTGTCTATTGACCAACTCAAATGCACTATACCTGGTTGCGGAACTCTTCTGCAATTTGTAGCTAAATTGAGCCACATACAAGAGTTAAAGCTAATTCTTCTTATCATCCCTCTCATAATTTCACAAGTAATCCTCCAACAATGCATTAATCCATTCAGTCTACCCATATTCCTATGGATGGTAACTCAAACTCTGCAGCAATTATGTCCCGACTAGCTTGAACAATGTGTTCCAAAATTTACCTGTAAATATTGGATCTCGACCAGACATAATAATCAATGGTACTCCCCAATGTTTCACAACATGTTTGAAAAATAACTCATCAATCTTCTAGGCTCCACATGGTATCTTCATCGGAATGAAGACGAAATACTTGGAAAAATGGTCAACAACAACCATAATCTCGTTATACCCCTGCACTTGCAGTAACTGAGTCATGAAGTCCATCGAAACACTCATCCATGGTCTCTCTAGAATCAATAAAGGCTACAATAATCCTCCCTGATTCTGAGTATCCGATTTGTCCTGTTGACAAATGATTCATGTATGTACATACTCCTCTACATCATGTCTCATCCTCTCCCAAAAGTATCCCCTCTCCAACAATGCCAAAGAGTGACACTGCCCTGGGTGGCTAGTGTTGGGTCAATTTATTGAGTAAATTAACACAAGTATTTACTTATCAATTCGTGTTTGTAAACTTGGAAGCATGTCCAAAATATATGGATTTCATATGTAGTCATTTTTAGAAGACAAAATGTAGAAATTGAAAGAAATGCATATTACAAATATATTCTAAATTATAAGATTTATGGAAATGCATATTATAAATATAAAATCTAACTAAATAATTTTGGATTGAATATGTAATAAGTGAGGGAAGAGGCACTTAACTTAGGAGATATTGACTGTCCTTCCCCACAATACTGCTTTCATGAAGAGAAACCAAATAATTGATTGACAATAGTTTATGGTGTATAAAAAGTAGGAGAAGAGTCTCCTAACTTAGGAGTTTCAGGTTGTCCTTCTTTACAATTTTATTCCATCATTGTTACCATTGCATTAAAACTAGAAATTCAGGAAATAACTCAAGCAAGGAGAAGAAGATGAATTTGAGTTGTTGTTCTTGATAAAATAGAAGGAGAATTTAACTAAAAATATTGTATGTCCCTTCATATGCAAATTAGAATTAAAACAATAATAATCCAGCAAACATAAGAAATCTTCACACATCTTAATGACTGAATAAATCTGAAGCAAAACTAGTTCATGAAAATTCTGCTAATTTAACCAAAAAGTGTACTTAGCTTGGTGTGGGGGCCCTCCACCCTTGCCTTGCACACTTGAAGAACTTCTCAGCTACAAAAAATTCAATCAATCATCCACAGCATGAACAACAAATAAAAGGTGGAATTTGTTCCTCAAATTATCTCAAAATATTTAGAAGTCTCAACATAAAATTATACAAATTCTCCATGTTTGAATGGTTCATAAGCTTGGTTTAAATAGAAAAATGATAAACAAACTAAGATATAATGTCTCTAATAGTATTATTCATCCTAATCCCATCCATATATGTCGAAATCATCCATTAAATTTCACAAAATCTAGAAAATCCCAAAAAATACAAATTCTGCCCTTTTTCCTAGGGATTTCTGAAAAACAAGTCATGTTTGACCATCTTTGACTGGGCTTGTTTTAGCTCACTTTGACCAAAAAAATAGATGATTTTCCTTTCATGGTTCCCAATATTTCCAATTTTTTCTCAGTTTGCGTCCAGGTGTCCTGCACATATGACTTCCATGAAGCTATTACAGAAATTTTCAATTTTGTCCAAAAATACTCATAAAACCCATTTTTTACAAAAATCTATAATAATTGAAAAACATAATTTATTTACTTGAATATTCATAATAAGGTCAAAATAAGGCATATGTGGATGATATAAGGTGGAATATCATGGAAATTAGGTGGATTTTTAATAAGAAAAATTGACCAAAATTGAGGGCCAACATCTCCCCCTTGCTGATCTTCAAGCATGTCCTCATGCTTGCTTTCTCCTCTTTGATCTTCTGAGTGCTGATGTGCCCACTGTCCCTGATCTTGTAGTCACTTTTTGTGCAGCCCAAAGAAGACAATCAATACCCTCATAACTTCCTTCCTTATAGATGGTGGCCTTTACCTTTTGTCTCTCATATTTGTATTGCCATGTTTTCTTCTCTTTAAGCTGTCTATAAGCTTGTTTGGAGATGAGGGTGTTCTTTGTTTCAAGCTTACCAAGATTTTTGTTCAATTTCTCATTTTATTTTATTAGTTTTTTATTTTTTTCTTTGTACATCTTATTTTCTTTCTTCAAGTGATTTTCCAAAATTTTGTTGACCTCCAACTGTCTTGTCAACTCTTCTATCTTCTTAAAGTGTTATTCTTGATGCATACACTTCGAGATAGAGAAGAGGGAAAATGGAAGAGGCTCCTAACTTACGAAAGAGGGAAGTCGTTGTTGTATCCTGCTTGATAAAATCTCTCTATGGTTTATTTCCCCCAGTTCTTTATGGTTTGAGTGAACATACACTTCGAATTCTTCAAGATCAATTGATTCTTTTTTAGTTCCTCGAATTCCAAATCCAAGTGTCTCTTATGATCCTCCATGTTATCACTTAATATCATGATGTCATCCAAGTATACAACAACAAATGTATCAAGGAATGGACAAAGACCATTGTTCATCAGTGTGCAGAACGTGGTAGGAGCGTTGCACAACCCAAATGGCATGACAAGAAACTGAAATCTCCTGTATCTCGTCAGTATCGCGGTCTTCTTCTCATCCCCCTCTTCTATCCACACCCGATAATACCCATGTATCAATTCCAACTTTGAAAATACTTGAGCTTTTGCAAGATTATCGAAACAATCCAAGACAAATGGCAAAGGATACATGTTCTTTATCATTTTCTTGTTCAGTGCACGATAATCACAAAAATCCATAATTCATTTGTATCTTTATTCCTCTCGAACAATACTGGAGTTGCATATGGGGATCTTGAATTTCGTATGAAACTTGCATCAGATAAAGTTCCTTCAGCTATCATTTCAATTCCTCTAATTCCAACCCTGATAATTGATAAGGAGCTTTGGCTGGGGGTCGCTTCCCAGGTTCTAGCTCAATGTTATGGTCCATTGCATGCCTCAGTGGAAGTACTTTGAGCAACTCATCAAGCACAAGATCCACATATCGCTCCAATACATCGAAAATCTCGGTTGGAATAGGTGCCCCCACTCCATCATCATCCTCAACTTCTTGAATAAAGGTCGCATATGTCTCAACATCTGCATATCGGATCACCCTACTCATACTTAGTGTAGAAACATGTTGCATTGTCACTTCCCTATGCTACTGGTGGGTTGGTTTTAGTATCCTAAACCTTAAAAATTTCATTATATCTAGCACATTTTAATAAAAATATTTCAGAAAAAACATGAACATAGACAGGATCTGGAATGCAACCTTATTTATATTAAAAACTGAAGAAAAATAGTACATGCCCATACAAAGTATCAGAGCCCCTGTAATGGCATGCAAGGTTGTTCATAAAAAGAGAAAAATAAAGACTGAAGCACAATCATGGACCTTGGATGGATCTACCAAAAAAAATAATACCCACTAGGTTTTTGTCCCTGGGATCAACTGGAACTGGCCACACCAAGTTCTCCATAAAAACACAATAATATAGATAAACTCGAATGATACAAATTCCTAGCTTCTATCCCCTTTTATAGGCTTGATGGATTCTCTAGAGACCTTATACTATTATTTTCCCTCGAAAACTGAAGGCAAATGCCATGGGATGATATTTTGGGAAAATACCATTGTAAATACCATGGAAAAATTTCATCCATTTTCATCCATTTTGACAAGATCAAGAAAGGTAATATTACAAATCCTCCTACCCAAAGATTGCTTGCCCTCAAGAAATTCACTTCTATCCACAACATAAGCATTGATACCAGAATCTCATACAACCCAGTGTGATATTCCATACCTCCGTGCTCAAAGATCCTGAATGGATCCTTCGATACCTGGGTCCCAAGCAATGTTCTCACCAATCCTTCCTATGATAGATTTAGCTGGATCCCAAATGACCCTCCGGCCGATCTTGGCCCTAATGGATTCTCCTGGATCCCAATGCCTCCTAAGTCCTTGGACCTGTGGGTTATGGTGCCATCTCATTCCTCCATCACTGCCCATACCAAAGGGCTCAAGATGTAATATGCCCTTGGTTCTGAGTATCTCCTTAAGAGTCAACCCATCAATAGAGTACCAACTCATAATCTATCACCAATCTAGGCCTTGGGAAGGATGAATATCTGCAATTCTGCTATGTTGATGCTACTCTACTCAGTGATCCAACATGATGTATTTGGAGAACTTTGTCCTAATCTTCCCAATGTATAAAGGTGGGTTGGTAGTGTTGAAAGCCTTATCTATGTACTCATGTAGATGGTTGTTCTGGAACTCCCAATTTTACTCCTCTTTCTGCCTTGTGAGTGGCTTGAGTCATTCCTCAACATTAGACAACTTGGTCCTTGATTCAACACATACCCCTATCAAGTCCTGATTTTTTTCTATTCTCTTGTAAGAAAATGTCTCAGGCTGTCCACACTCTCTGCTTCAACAACATAAATTTTTTCTTGAAATTCATGATCCTTTCCTGAAAGTATTCTATTGGAAATTCTAGTGCCTTGTTGAATGTCTTTGTATCTATCTACGCTGGATGCCCCATGACCACTGCTTCAACTTGAACCTTTCACTGACCCTCCATAAATGGCTCATCCTTCATACTATATTTTTCACGCTTCCCCACATGATCATGCTCATCATGTCAGTTTAGTACTATTGACTCCTCATTTGATTCTCCTTGAATGTATTCTTCCTGACCCTCTCCACATGTGAAGACAATTTGTCCATCCTCTCTATTTGTCAAACATGGATGTACTAGTGGACTATTGCCTAATTTCCCATCCTCTTTCGAGATATATATATAGACTCAACTACCACATCATCAGAAGGAATTATCTCCTTCCTTTCGCTATGTACTTTGTCAAGTAGACTGATTATCATCGACTTTTGCTACAAGTTTCTCTGAAAAGAATGGTGTTTCTTCTCATTATTTGTGTCTGACTGCTTGGATCCCCCATAGGTTCTCTCCTGGAAACTGTTGAACCCAACTATGGATGAATCCCCATGATCTGAAGAAGTCTCTAATTTTTCTTCCCTTGTCGCCTCCTTATCACCTGGACATGAATGGTCAAGTTCCCAAACTCCCTTGCATATAAAGCATAAGCCTTTCCTCCTTCATTCTTGTTGTATCCACAAATATTTTTTATTTCCTCCTTGGTTAACTCCTTTATAAGTAGTTTGATGTTCTGCTTTATCAACCCTTCAGCTAGCTCATAAGCAACAAGTGATACAATTAGCTCCTTCCTCCAAATGGCCAACAATTTTGATTTCAATTGTTCACAGATGGCCTTATCTTATCCTAAGATCGGGAAAAATATATTTTTCATATCTGTTTTGATGAATTTTTGATGAGATGTTGTGATTCCGATGCATAAGTATTGGAGCATCTGAAGGATTAATTCATCACACTCCAGATCTAGCATAAGTATACCAAATCTGAATTTCGCCATGCATTCCAAAATTTTGCACCTTTGAAAGAAAGTAAGAAGGGCAGTCGTGTCCAACCCTTGGAGTGCTTCTACCATTACCCAAAAAATCCTCCTCGTGATGTCATCATTGTAGGGCAATAGCGATGTTGTTAAGGCTGTGATTTTACTGAGACAAGAGGCGATTGTGAGTCTAACATTTTCACAAGAATTTTCCAAGAACCTAGGTTGTATCAAAGAAACCATGAATGGCTTCAAGGCCCAACTTGAACCTTTTTATTCTAATTTCTCTATCAAGCTAAGAGCCATATCTAATGTTTCCAACCGTAGGAGGACATATTCTGACTTTGTACCCTGTAATTTGGATCCAATTTCAAAGAGATACTTTCATTTTACATATTCCTTCCAGATATATTTTTATTACTGAAGGATAGCATGGGCCTTTCGAGAGAAATACCTATTGTTCTTCTCTTGCTTTTGATTTGTATGTTTCTTCCATCTGTGATCCACAGAAGTACTGTAGCCTAGAGAATCACCTGATCTATCATTATGTTGATTCTTGTGGCGTTTCCAAAAGTAAAATGATGACAGTGTGTTGTCAATATTTCTCTTGCATAGAAATCCGGTAGATCATTCCCCCTTACCCCCTAATTTCCAATTATTACAATGAAATTTGAGGGAAAAACCTCAAGCTTACTTCATCTAAAAAGAATAATTAAATTCATGGATCCTCTGGTGTTAAGATTCCTGGAAATTAGTCATCGTGCATTTTCAGACGAATTTCCCTTTTTGGTAATAAAACCCAACCTTCAAAGATAATAATCTGCAACACTCTGAATTAATGTTGATCACTCTATGCCAATGCCAAAATCTACCACAAGAATAATTTCCTTCTTTTGAAACTTGACCTTTAAAAATAAGAGCTACAACCTCCACTATAATGATGCCAAACCACTAAGAATCAACAAGGGAATTTGCAATTATTTACCGAATATTTTGAACCTCACTTAAGAAAAATTTCAACCTTTCCTCTTAAAAAAAACCTCTTGACCTTGAACTGTGGCAAAAAATGCACGGGAGCTCTTTGCAATCAATTTTATGAACCTGTCCACTCCCTAAGGTACTGTGTCTCTACAGAAGGACTTACTTTTACTTAATGGATAGATCTGATGTTACTTCTTCTGAATCAAATAGATGGGAAGAATTGAACCAAACACACCGTGCTTGCACACAACTGATGCGGGAAGTCCTTTTATTGGTACAGGATTTCTCATACGACGCCCAAAAACACTCATTTAGTGGGTATGCAAACAAATGTTGACTAGATTTTGGCATACAATCGTGGCTTGCTTAAATATTTTCAACCCTCATATCTAATTTAACATTCAAACACTCATATCTTACGATCTTCTGTGCTCTTCGTTCTAAAGAGTCTTAAGTCAATTTGTCTCTTTAAACAAATAATTATAGGAATCAAGCTAACTTGTATTTTCCGAAATAAGCTGCTACATGCATAGGAAATTGTAATTTGAAGTAGCACAGTGAGATAAGTTGCTACAGGAATGAGACCAATTCGAATTCTCCAAAATTAAGTTGCTACAAGTATAAGAAAAATGGATCCAAGAGGAACTTCAGATATGGATCAAAAACAACCAATGACTCCTTTGAATTCGGTCTCCTCTTGATCAATAGGAAAATATTGTTCAACTCCCTTCAATGATTCAATCATATAGATACAAATAGGAAATGGATAAATACTTTGATCCCTTTTTGAAATGACGAGTCTGCTACAACCACAATAATATGACCCACTGAGAAATTAATTCTGGAATAAATTATCACAAGCATTTGACCTTCCCATGTTATGCAAAAAATCAGCCTCATAAACCCACTGGTGATGCACAAATGACTCTGCCTCTCTTTCCATACATAGCTTGGTCTATTTTGATGGAATTACTAGAAATTTCATGGGAGTACAGTATTGAAAAATACCTAGATGGCCCCAAACTAAAATGGCTACTCGATGCTGGAAGATAAATGAC
Organism: Pinus albicaulis; assembly: GCA_034641835.2. Classification (NCBI taxonomy): domain Eukaryota; kingdom Viridiplantae; phylum Streptophyta; class Pinopsida; order Pinales; family Pinaceae; genus Pinus; species Pinus albicaulis. The sequence continues at coordinate 9,586,607 of CM076570.1, read as the reverse complement.
TGTTGAACCTCCAATATGTTAGTATTTCCTTCAAAATAGTAAGTTCACCATGGATCTCGGGTTTTATTCATAAAAACTGAAGCTTGGTGTGTGAATCCATCTTGCATGAGATTTATTGTGATTATAACCCCTTATAGTCGCCTCAAAAAATGTATCTTCTCTAGTCGCTGACAGATTAATTGTCAACGATTTGTCAAAATATTTTCAAAAGGAATGTTGTCGGATTAAATGTCAGCAATGTAACTTAAAATTTATTTAAGTTTCTTTCCTTCCTCAAGAAAAATATCTATATTATTGGTGTATGTTGGCTTGAAGATTTGGTTGACTAAGTTGTTGAAATAAACTTGAAGGTTTGAGCTCATTGAGCCCAATATTTTTATTTTTTATAAAAATAACTAAGAACCCTACATTAACAACCGAGAGCATATATAGGAACAAAGTTACCAATCAAATTAGAACTATTACCTCAAAACGAGAACTATAGCCAAAAAACCCCAAAAAATATGAAAAAACAGGTTCAAAACACACGGCGTTGAAGTTGGAATAACATTTTTTTTTCCGGGGTAAATTTTCAACATTTAAAAAAAATGACAGTAAAAACCAATTTGTTTTGTGCAAAAGATACCTTGAAAATGAAAAGTGTTGATGCTAGAATAACGCCTTTTTTTTCAAGGAAAATTTTCAACATTTTTAAAAAATGACAATTAAAACCAATTTTTTTAGCAAAAGACACCCTAAAAACGAAAATTGTTGATGTTGGAATAACAATTTTTTTTTTTTTTCAGGGTAACTTTTCAACATTTTTTAATAATGATGTTAAAGATAAAATACTATGGCTTTGAAAAACTTTAAAGTTCCAACAATTTTCAAGCATGACATTAAAGATAAATATCACGTCTTTGAAAAGCCTTAAAATTCTAATGATTTTAGGCATGACATTAAATATAAAATATCACATCTTTGAAAAACCTTAAAATTCCAACAATTTTAAGTCATGTTGCTAATGAAAACATACTTATAATTGTTTTCAACAATAGCATTAAAGATAAAATACCATGACTTAAAAAAACATTAAAATCTTGAGAAATTTTGAACCATGGAATTAAACCAAAGATTATGATTGCAAAAAAACCTTAAGTTTTCAAAATATTTCAACCATGGCATCATAGATAAAAATTATACTAGAAAAACTTTAAAAAAGAACACGTGAATGAAAGAATTATTCTACCAAGAGTAATTTATTTTTTAAATGTTAAATGTATAGCGATTTTAAAATCTTAGCCTAAGACAACTTGATACATTGCAATAAAAGATTAAAAATCAGCCATCTAATTGATACATAGTGTAGGTGAAATCGATCCATTTTAATGAAAAAACTTAAAGACCAACTATGAAATTGACACATTGTGGGGGCAGTCTCGATTCATTATAACAAAAACTTTAAAATCAACTATCAAATTGCACATAATGGGATCCAGTTACTAGAAAAACTTCGTGTTAAAAAACAAAAACAAAACACATTTAAAAAAAAATCAAAAGTAATAATTTAAAAATAAAAATAAAAAAATCAAACAAAAAGAATGGGAAACCATTTCAAAAAAACACATAATTTAAGAAAAAAAACATTATTTTTAAAATTTTAAAAAAAATTAAAAAATTAAAATTAAATTAAATTTTTTAAATCTTTAAAAATTAAAAAATTAAAAAAATAATTAAAATAATTAAATTTTAAAAAGAAATCAAAAGACATTTTCCCAAGTGAATGTGGAGCTCGGCCATGGCCGCCCAGGGCCGTGAGGCTTTGGTCCTTTGCAAGGCGACCTAGATCGATTCTCAAAATAGACCCGGTCGCCCAGAGTCGTTGCTCCGAAGGCCGAGCTCGACCATGGCCACGGGGCCTCGAACCTGGGCAGGGCAGCGCTGCAAAACTCCACGTCGCCCAAGCCCGAGGCTTCACAGCGTGGGTGACCATGGTTGAGAGCGGCCTAGGTCCATTCCCAAAATCGACCTAGGCCGCCCGAGTAAATTTATTTATTTTTAATTTATGACTTTTTTTAATTTACTGTTTTTTAATTATTTTATTTATTTTAATATTTTTTTTTATTTTTTTTTTACAAGAACGGGTATGAGTTTATATTAGAAAGTGGCCAAATGCCTTCATCGGTCACAATATGTCAGGCCTAGCCCTTAGTCTTTCTTCCACGTCTGATCGTAGGCCCCAAGTTTTGGGAATCCACAATTTTTACACGAGGCTAGAGAGTCTATCTTTGTTATTTTCCTAGCTTATATAAACACACAAACTGTTGTAAAATGATGCGGAAAAACATTGCAGCTTTATGGGATAGAGTCCCACTCCTCAGTTTCGTCTACCAAAAGGGAGCCTTCTGAAAGGGACACCGCCCTATTGGCTTCCAAATCTGCATCTTTATTGTTTTCTCTCAATACATGGAGGAAGCTTGCAGTTCGAAAAGATTTCACCATGTTTCTAATTCTTAAGATCGCTCTAGCCAATCTAAGATCTGCAGGAGAGGAATCCTCCACTAAAACTTTGATGATAGACTGAGAATCTCCTATAACACTTAAATCTGAAGTACCGATGGCCTTTGCTAGCTTAAGACCCTGCAGAAGTGCCAAGGCTTCAACTTGGATGCTGGTGGAATGCCCAAGACCCCAAGCATACTTGGTCACTGTTATGCCCTCCTTGCTCTTTATAATTCCTCCTGCCCCAGCCAAACCGGGATTGCCTTTCGCAGCCCCATCGAAGAATAAACAGAATCTGGCTTGTCTGGTGAGCAAGTCTGAAATTTCTTGCTCATTTCCTCTGAATTGCCACTCTTTTATGCTCTTGTGCTGCCTTGTTTCGCCAGAGAATTGAAGACCCAACGAGGCACCCAAATCTAAATCATTTTGATTTAAGTTGACTTCCGATAATTGCTCACCCAAATTTTCTTTCCAGAGGCTTTTGACTTTTATGGTGATGAGCTGAGGATTTAATTTTTCATCCCTAAAAACTCTTCTATTACGCTCAAGCCAGATTTTCCAGCATATGAATTTCGGCAAGGAGAACCATGCTGCTTTAAATCTTTCATTTTTTGGAAGAGTTCCTGGATAACAAATATGCCAATTAGCAAATAAGTCAGAAATATACACAGGAAGAGTGAACTCTGTTTTCCAATAGTTCAAAAGGATCTGCCGGATTTCTCTTGAAAATTTACAGTCCAAAATGATGTGCTGGGCACTCTCTTCATTTTCGCAGCATAGGTGGCATCTAGATGGACCTTGAAAACCTTTTTTCTTCAGTTTGTCATCTGTTAAGATTCCTCTATGGCAAAGCAACCAACAGAAAATGTCGACCTTTGGCAGAGACTTGTATTTCCACAGCCCCTTCCATACAGCAGGATCGGGGGTGACATAGGGGCGTTCTTGAAGACACTTGTACCCCTGCGCAACCATATACATACCTGGGGCGGTTCCCCATCCCCAAGCATCTTTCTTACCTGTGCGTAGAGGCACTTTTCCATTTAACAGTGAGAGAAGGAGTTGTCTGGTCTGCGATAGCTCTGGAGGCACGGGAGGAAGGCACCATCGCTGCCAGTTGTTGTCTGACCACTGTGAAATATCCCACAGAGTAACATACCCTGCGTTATCCATCCAATGTCGCAGCGCATGTAGGGAGCTGTTCGACGCTAAGGGAGGTTGCAGCATAATGCTGTCGTCCCAGATCTTGATGTCTTTACCATTGCCCGGTATCCAGAACGCTATATCTTTGATAAGAGAAACTGCTTTATGACAGCGTTTAACCAAATGCGTTCCTGTCGTGGGAAGAGAATTATCCAGGGATCTTTTCCTATTCCCCGTGAGGTATTTCCTCCAAAGAGCTCTTTGCGCCCAGCCTGGATGCGGAGCGATGATTCGCCAGAAGAGCTTGGCCCCCATGGCGATATTTTGAAAGCAAAAATCTTTGAAGTTAAGGCCTCCTTCCATCAAAGGCTTACAAATCATTTTATTTATTTTAATATTTTTAATTATACTTTTTTTAATTTTAATTGTTTTTATTTTTAATTATGCAATTTTTTTTACTTAAAAAAATTTGTTTTGATTTTTTTTAATTTATAATATTTTTCCTTAAATTATGTGTTTTTTTGAAATTATTTCCCTATATATATATATATATATATATATATATATATATATATATAATTAAATTTTTATTTTTACAAGTTAATTTTTGTTTTTTTATATTTTATGTTTTTTTTAATATTTTATTACCAACATGAAAATCACTAATGTTTTGAAACAAATGTTCATACTTGATACATATGAAATTTTAAAGTGTAAAAGATAAGCACTTTAAAAAAAATGAGTTGTTGTTACATCAACACTTTTTAAAATCAATATGAAAATCACTAACATTTAAATAAAAATGTTACATAAGAAAATTTAAAGTGTAAAAAATATGCTAAAAAAAGGTGTATTCTGAATAACCACTTTTCAAAATTAGGTGATTTTTTTGCTACCTCAAAAAACAAGTAATTAGTAATTTTCGTGTTTGATCGTAACTATGTTTAGGCACAAAAAAGACTAAAAACACATTTTTTTTCCACAACACCTATTTTTTTAAGAAAATAAACATTCACTGCCATTTAATCTGTCAGCGATTTAGTTTAAAATCTTTGAACCAATACTGACAAAATATCTATCAACACTCCTCAGTTTTTTGTGAAAAACTTTAAACAACTACTCTTATCCATTACCCTCGAAGCAATTACCTGAAACTAAATTGTGATAACATGATAGATAGAATTCTTCAACAACTATAAGTTTCATATTAAGAATGTCTAAAGAAAAATGAAATAAGTTGAACCTAAACTCAATAAACCAAGTTCCACCCTATTTCAAGACATTGATATTGCAAAAATCCTTTGGTCATAAAAGGTATGCTTAATCCCATGAAGCCTTTACTACAAAGGTGTATGGAATGATAAGGAATCAAGGCTGTAAGGAAGCAAGATTTTACGTTGGAATAATGTGGTGTATATTTAAAAAAATGAAAAATAAGGTTGCATTTGTTCAAAGTGCACGATGTACTTTATTTAGAACACAAAGATATTAGGATACAAATGTGGCTTTGAAAACAACATTAGTTTAGTGATATGTCTAAATTGTTAAAAGGTTAGTTGGATCATGAACAATGTGATATTGTTTTTTTTCTTTCACATAGAGCAATGTGGGATTATTATTTTTTTCTCTCCACATAAAACAATATGGGGGATTTTTTTCCCTCCATATAGAACAATGTGGGATTGTTATAAAAAAAATTTAGCATAATTAAAATGTAAACGGGAGGATATAGTTACTAAAATGGAGATTATGTTTAAATCAAGTGGAATAGGATATGTACAACTTCATAGGTTGCGTAGTCAAATCATTACGCAAAAGGGGTTTGATGTCTTACAAATAAAGGGGTCTCATACATCACTTTGGTGACTAGCTAAAATGTGACTTCAAAATTAAATTATTACTATTATTAATTTTATTCAAGTAAGAAGAACCACCCAAAAAATGATAACAATCTAGCATATATATTTATAAACGAGCTATTGAAATTGTATAGTATGCTTAAGGTCATTGTGTCAATAAAGATTCCATGTTCACATCCAACTTTTGGAAGAGCTTGTTTTTGGAGTTAGGAACCCAATTAAGCTCTAACACACTTTATCACTTGGAAACAATAGGTTAGATCAAAAGGGTGAATCAAGTTTGGAAGGATATATTGAGGATGTATGTGATGAACAATCATCAAAGTTGGGAAGACTAGCTTCCTTTAGTGGAGCTTTCCTATAACAATGGATATCTTCCATCTTTGAGGATGAGTCTCTTTAATTAAGCTCTACACAATTTATCACTTGGAAACAATAGGTTAGATCAAAATGGTTAATCAAGTTTGGAAGGATATGTTGAGGATGTGTGTGATGAAAAATCATCAAAGTTGGGAAGAACTACCTTATTTTAGTGGAGTTTTCCTATAACAATGACTATCTTTCATCTTTGAGGATGAGTCTCTTTGAGGCTATGCAAGGGTGAAATTCAATTTGCCTATCATTGAGGATAACATAAAAGTATAAATGACTTGGGGAAGTGGAACTTTTTAAAATATCTACAAGGAATTGTAAAGAAAATGTAACAAAATTTAAAGGTGACACGAGACATAGAGGCAAGTAATGAATATAAAAATAGAACAAAAGGATATTTTCGATTGGTGAAAGGGTGTTTTTTAAAGTAAAACTCAAGTAAATCTTGTTGAAATTTTATAAATGAAAGAAATTACATTTTATGGAAAAATTAAGATTTAACACAAATTTGACCTACGACTTATACATTGATATTATCCTTTCAATTAAATATTCATATTTAATATTTCATTACTTAAACCATACATTTTATTACTTAAACATAATATATCCTTGACCAAAATCTTTATCATTAATTATGATTTTATAATTATAATTTAGAAGTACTCCACTTGATATCAATATTAAAACACTAAATTATTGAGATGTTATTGGTTTGATGGAGAGGAACAACACATGAGAAAGAGTAGAGGAAATGTGGAGTATTCCCTATGAGCCTCTAAAGATCATGACCACTCGATATCAATATTAAAACACTAAATTATCCAGATATTATTGGTTCGATGGAGAAAAACAACACATGAGAAAGATTAGAGGAAATGTGGACTATTCCCTGTGATTCCCTGTCAGCCTGTAAAGATCATGACCACTTGATATCAGGGTGGAAACATGAAGCTGGGTTACACTTTTGTGAGAATCGGGGGCCAAAAAATTTTTTCGGCAATAGTTCGGCCGAACTCGTGATTCCGTTTAGATTGACGGCACACTGACGGCACGGGAAAATAGATTTTTTGCCGGAGATTGGAAAACTGGCAACAAAAGTTCGGCCGAACTTTTACTTTTAAAATAGTTCGGTCGAACTAATTCCTATAAAATAATCTCCCGCGAAGCTATTCTGTTTACCGGTTTCATTATTCCCCGCTGCTGTTCGCGCGTTTTCGCTGTTGCTGCCTGCTCGTCCCCGCTGTTGTTCACGCATTTTCGCTGTTGCTGCCTACTTTCATCGGGTATGAGTACTTGTCTTAGTTTTCACTGTTGCTGCCTGCTTTCATCGGGTATGAGTACTTGTCTTGGATCTCTGGAGTTCTAGTTTTATTAAAATTTGTACGCATTTTTTTAGAAAACAAATAATCGTTATCTAGTGCAAAACGATTTAATTTTTTTAGCCTAAGAAATTGCCGAAGTACACTTCACCAGTCATTCTTGTAATTCATCTTCATAAAATTATTAACATACTCGTTATTCCCTTTTTACTTAGAAGTCAAATGTAATTTTTTTTTAAATAACATAAAGAAAATAAGCTGCGTGTTACATCATCCCTTTTGTAGACCAAAAGGATGACAAGTACCCTACATAAAACAAAATTAGAATTTCCAGGAAATCACCATACTACACAACCTACCATACATGCTCATTGGTCATTTTTCGAAGGTGAGATATTTTCTAGAACCCTCGCACTGGAGCGAGGAGGATCCATTAAGTCCCCACCATCTAAATCACAAGAAATATGGCTCTCCACATGCTCCAGATACAAGTCAATCCTCTCCACGAAGAACCTTTGGTTCTTGAGCATTCTCTTGACTTCCTCAAGTGAAGCAAAAATATTATATCTCTCCACGTGCTTATCCGGAATCATACTTCCTAACAAAAAAATGAATCTGTTTGAAATTTTGATTACTTTTTAAATCCCTCACCATATCACAATCACCATGTGGGTTTTTTCTGCAATTGCTTTTCAAGAATTATTTTCTTGATTTTGTTTCCCACCCCATGTGTGTATTGTGAATAATTTCATGTGGCTGCTAGCAATGGCGGGACACTGGCGGTTTTCAACGTTATCCATGTTCCCAGTACTTCCTATGGTTGGCAAAGCATTTTTGTCGTCGTATCTACAAGCTATTTTTACTAATTGTCTGCTATTTTGTCTGCTTATATTTCTTCCTAAACTCTTACATGTTTTTTCATGTCTAACTGGCTGATGTTTTTCCTTTTTCTATGACATTTCTGTTGTTCGTGTTATCTACAGGGATGTTTTGAATTCTGATCATGATGGGATGTGGTATCAACCCCCCAAATTATGTTTCCCACTGTTATCGGTGCCCCTCTTTCTTAGATTGGCACTGTATACTGCTGGCGGATATGTATTTTCTTCTCTCGCTGCACAGCTGAGAGTATGTATTTAGCATATGAACTGATTAATACATCAGCATTCTGTCTGAAAAAAAAGCAATGGCGGGACACAAGTTGAATTTTGTAAAGCATATGCAAAAGTTCTAAAATTTATTCCTGTACCCAATAGATTCAGCATATTCTTTCTGGATCCTCCTTTCAAAAAATTGATCAACTGTTACATTAATTGCTGTGATAAATTGTTGTTGTTTGCTGTGTTAAATTGTATTAGTTAGTTTACCTTCATTTTCACAATCTTCAATTTGGTATCTGCAATTTTTTTTCTCCAACCTTTCTAGACTCTCAGATTTTCGCCACATAACAAACAAAGACAAAATGAAATAATACAGCCCAAAAAATACCATTTCAAAATAGAGAAGATCTGTTATCCCTGCCCCTGAAGAGCCCAAAAAGTGACAGTAGAAGGATCTACGGAACAGTTCATACAAAAAGGGACAGCAAAGTTTTTACTGTCAAAGTAACAACACATATTAAACCTGAAATCTGAAAACACAGCCTCCCTGAACCCCACTGTACTTAAATGATGGGGACTGAACCCTCAGCCTAAAGACCCTGCATGTTATATAGTTGGTAATTAATCTTTCCAAAAACAGCCTTCAGCCCCTGCTTTGACAATTCATCTGCAATAGTATTCTTTTCATGATATATATGTTGATAAGTAATACCTGCAAAAACAGTTTTTAAATTCTCAATTCTGCAAAGCCAATGTGAAACCTCCTTATTTCAACCTCCTTATTTGCACATTCATATTCAACAATTTTTTATGAATAAATGACACCAATTTTGTCGTGAATAATTCCGTCAAATTCAATGTATGCATTGTATGTTCTGAAGACTCCAATGTAATGGATGCATTATATGTATTTTTTGCTTGTATATTTTTATGTTGTTTGTCATAGTAATGTCATATAGTGTGTGAAGTTTTAAATTGTTTTTAAATTATTTTTATTATGTGTTGTATGTGATTTTGATTGAAAATGTTTCTTTTTTATTTATTAATTAAAAAAATTATTAGAAAAATTATTTCTTTAAGCCTTAGAATTTACAATCAAAATTAGAAAATGTATTTTTATCTAAACTATTTATGAAAAGTTTAATATTGTTTTATCTTCTCTACCATGTCCTTTTTACATATATCTAGAATAATATTATTTGTATAGTTTCTGGTTTTTTGTAGCATTTTACTACCATAATCAAAATCTATAGAAATAATAATTTAACATTATAATATCTTGAAATGGAGCTAGCCAACTCAAATATAGTATTGCAAATCCCTGGCTAAGTTAGATGAGGAGGCTATGTATTACATATGGTCTTGAATGAGCATTTGGACTCTTTAGAAATATATCTAAAGAGTCCAAAAGCTCATTCAAGACCATATGTAATACATAGCCTCCTCATCTAATATATAAAACTTTAATCCATGTGCTTAACCTTAACATTGACACAAATGGAATTTACAATTTTACTCATTGCTTTATGATAGAAAAATATGTGGATGAATATTGCCCACATATCCAAAGTCAAAAGGGATAGATTAAAAAGGGATGCACTCCGGTCATCTATAAAATATAAATTAAAGAAGCATGACATATTAGTAATGCAAATTAGATATGCGTACCAATTATGTTCATATAACACAACAAATAGATGATTCAATACAAATGTCACATAGAAGTCATATTTATCTCATGGGCCTTCAACTTAAATTATATATCTAGCATCACATTGTGGAGTACTAAAAAGGTATGCTTTTGATGATTATTTCAGTGGCTTTTTAGTAGAATTTGTAAACCTTTTTGCATCATGAATTTGGAAAATAATAAAGAATTATAACAAAACATGTGAGAATTGATATGCAAGACTTAACCGTTGATAATGGTTATTTTCTGTGCAGGAAAAGGAGAAAACGAGGAGTTGTCGTTCCAAAGGAAAGGACAAAGTCGAGATAACTGTTGTCCCTCTGAAGGAGAACCGAATGCAAACAAGGCTAAACAGATCAAAGCAAATCGGCCTGGAAAAGGAGGAGAAGACACTAGCTCGGCGCAAAAGAAAAGAAAGGATAAAGGATTAACAGTTTGGCGAATCCCTCAGGATCTTTGATCCTGAGGGATCGCTGCTTTATTTATCTTATTACTTGGACATCTCCGCCGTCACCTTTATATAAAGGGACAACACTGTTAGCTTAAGAAAGGGATACGTTTTTATGTAATTTTCTGTTAAACATCAGCTCTGATTATTAAGTCTCGTTGCGAACTGGTTCATTGTATTTTTGTCCGATGCATTAATATAAGCTTGGTGATTATCTCATCTCTGCGTCTGGATTAACTTAAGGTGGTGTATCCTTAGAGGCTAAGGGCCCGGCCCCGGAGGACACTTGCTTCTGTATCACTACGATTTGATTTCTGCGTGGTTTGTTTATCGTTGTTATTTGGTAATCTGATATGCTTTATAAGTTGATATTACATGCTCTGTTAAGATTAAATCATTGAGGTTTTTACAGATAGAATCGTGTATTGACTCTGCATTATGTTATTGATCCTTTCAGAGTTAATTGCATGTTATTAGTCTTAACCGAATATTCTTATTGTTCTGTTACAGAGGTTTTATATTGAACATTCATGTCATAGATTCGTTTGAAGTAGTGTTCTTCATGATTATTGGATTCAAAGATAATGTTGTTCTATTTGGGAGCACAGTCGTATCCCTGTTAATTAAGATTACTATTTCAGCGTGTTGTGTGCGTATATGATTTACTAGAGCTGTTCCATAATTTATCAATAGTTATTGTTGTTCCATTAGTGTGTTTTGCTTGATTTTCCTTAAAAGTGAAAGATTGATTGATTGCGAAGAGTGCATTTGGGTTAATAGAGTAAGACTCTCGAGACTTAGTTGTTCGATTGCTGTTCCATTTTAGAATTACTGTTCCATTCCAGATTTGTTGTTCAATTCTTTATTTGTTGTTCCATTTACTCGCATTTGTTGTTTTGGTGTGAGAGACGATCTAAGGCTGTAGTGAGCTCTGGCATTCACTGTCTAGCTCCCAGACCCGTGGTCTATGCTCTAATTTCCTTTCCATCAGTTTCCAAAGGGATGGGTTATCGCTGCCGAACCCTTGACTGATAAGCTGCCTAGTTTTCCGAATGTGTGATTTATTCTTTTGAAGTAACTTAGTTATAGACAAGCATCCGTTTACTCTTGTATTTTTAAACACTGTACTACTAGCATTACTCTGACAAGTGATAACCTCAGACCGAGACACTCTTTGGAATAACAAAACGCTCCCGGATTGACATATTAATGTGAGGTAATTAGAGGTGAAAGAGACCCTTTTTATAGCTCTACATTTTGGCGCCGTTGTCGGGGAAAGAGTGTAGCCATTTGTCTTTTTCAGAGTAGTGTACGAACCTGCTAGGGAGGAGTTGGATCTTAAAAACGGAAGGTAAGAACCTATGTGCGAAGCATGTAAAAGCCCTGCTCCACTGTCCGCTTTCCTAACAGATTTGTTTTTGCTTTGTTTGAATAGAAGTTGGTAGTTCATTTGAGTGCATGACTAAGCAGAAAAGACCAGAAAAGAATATCAAACCCCCATCCAAGCCTGAAAAAGCTAAGGGGCCGGTGACCCTTGGCCGTACGACCTTCATAGACGAAATCTATAAGAAAACAGAATCTCAGCCATCAGTAGGCCCCAGGAAAAACATTTCTAAACAGCCTACTAGTTCCCTTCAGGCCACAGGATCACCATCTGTAGCCTGTGCTGAGGTGCATAGTCAAACTGAAGAATAGGACTTTCAAGAAATCGAAAATTCTACTCCAGAACTATTGCAGGAAGGGAATTCCAGCAACTTTTGTGAAGGAGAAGGAGAAACAGGGTAAACCAAGGAACCAAAATCTCCTATTGGAACAATTCAGCCATTAGATAGCCCAGATAAGGGGAGTGCTGCGAAAATCATTGTTGAAGGAATCTAATCTCCTCAGACATCTGGTATTCTCATTATTCCAGATAAGGGAAGTGCTATTAAAACTATCCCTGTCAAAACCATTCCCTCTCAACCTAGGAATACCCTCCTAGATATCCCAGAAGGTTATTGGCATATATTCGATCCCATGGCTCAGAATCAGCCAAATACTCAAAACTCTACATTACAATATCCTATAGTGGATTCTGCAGCAAATGCACCCATGAAAGCTATCCCTCTTCAGCATATCCCTACATTTCACGGTCTCACATCAGAAGATCCAGATGCATTTTTATTCGAATTCGATGTGTTATGCAGGGGGTATGATTACACCACCGATCCCCAAAAATTGAAATTATTCCCCTCTACATTAAAAGGGGCTGCTTTGAGATGGTTTATGGGACTAGGTGGCGGGGTTATCAACAATTGGGATCAAATGAAAGAATCCTTCTTAAAAAAATATCAGGATTATTGTAGGTCTAGAGAATTAAAAGACGAAATATTCCAAATGACAACCAGACCGAATGAAACATTGGAGGAGTATGTGGAACGTTTTCAGTACAATCTACAAAGATCTCCTTATGCATCGCTACCTTTACCTGATAATGTGTTAAAAACTGCATTAATAAGGGGCATGAAGGAACAATGGATTGAAACATTAAACATCATGGGAAAAGGGGATATTTATCATGAGAATTTTGCTGACATCATTGATTTATGTATCAGGAGTTCGAGAGGCAGCACAAGAATAAAACCGACAGAATATGATCGGTTTGCAAGAGATAACAAAGTATCAACAGAAGGAGTAACACGTGCAGAAATTGGAAATTTATTAGAAAATTTCAAAACTGAAATTCTGGGGACACTAACTACACAACTTGATATTGTGCAGGCTAAACAGAAGCAGATGGAGGCAGAACAAAATTTGGCGATCTTCTGCCCCCGATGCAGAAAAAAACATAGCCACAAGGAATGTCCACTAGATAAAGTCCAAACGTGCGCCATCTGTACAAAAGATCACCTTACGGAGAGCTGCCCCTCACTTCCTGGATTGAAAGCGGTATATAAGGAAGCAGAAGAAGAACCAGAATTGGTGAACTCGATCAACTGCCGCCAAAGTGGCGTACCGAAATAATCTCGTATAAGCTCGACTCAACCATAATCTCAACCCCCATTTTCAAACTGGTCACCACAATCGTTTCCTTCTTCAAATCCATGGCTGAATCAAACAAGCCAATCTGGTTGGCCGAATTTCCCTTACACTCCACCATATTGGAAAAATGGCCCATATCCTTCACAATGGACTCCCCCTACTTCACAAAGTTCACCCTGGCAGACAAGCTGGCAAAGACCGATGTACCAGCCAGCTGGAACTATTCCGCTCCCTCAACCTACTCTGCCAGCCTTACAACAAAATCCCCAGTCTAACGTGAGACCGCAACTCCCAGCCCAACCCGATCCCAATCCAAATAACAGACAGGTCCAATCTATCCAAATCATAGAATCACCAGAAATAGGACCCGACCTGAGGGAGTGCAATGATCTTCAGTTAAGATCTGGACGCATAATTGAAACTGAGGGAGATAAAACAGCTCATATTGAAGATCAGTTACCAAGAGTACATCAGTTGCAACAAGAGGATGTAAATAAGCAGCAGACTCATAATCAAGCAACCACATCCTCTCCTCCATTCCCAGAACGATTAGTCATACCTCGACCCATACAATATCCTGACTTTGACATTCTGGGAGAATTACAAAATCTGTACATAAAAATTCCATTCCTCCAAGCCATTCAAGACATTCCTATATACGCAAAAACTATCAAAGAGTTGTGCATAAAGAAACCAAGGAGGAATATAACAAATAATCCAAGAGTCCAAGTAGTCGGTACTTTATCGGACCTATTATCTGGGAGAGAAACACCCATTAAATATGAAGACCCAGGGAATCCAATTATAACTGTTCAAATTTATGGTCAGACCCTGTCTAATGCCTTAGTTGATCTAGGAGCTGCAATTAATATTTTAACTACCACTACTTGCCAAAATCTCGGCATTACATCAGTAGAACCCACCTCTACTTTGTTAGAATTGGTTGACCGATCTGTGGTTAGACCAGAGGGTATTCTACAGGATGTCATGGTCTCTATTGATTCCTGGGAGTATCCAACTGATTTCCTGATAATTAATCCAAAAACCCGACTTGATGGATACCCGCTAATTTTAGGAAGACCTTGGCTTGCCACTGCCGATGCCTACATTGGCTGCCGGCAGGGAAATATGACCATAACCAGAGGACCGAATAGCAAAAATTTAGTTCTATATCCTCCAGCGCAGCCAAGTGTCACAATAATCAAAACTAATAAGCACCCTATATCATACCTTACTGATAACATCAGATCTCCATTAACTATACAAGAGGCACTTGATTTTAAAGACCAAACAGAAGATGATGCCATTAATAATTTCATTAGTCAAACTGAACCTTGCACACAGTGTCACATGATAGAAGCAGCATTTGATAATGAATTAGAGGAAGATCCTTTGAAATATACGCATGACCAAACGATACCTGTTACTTCTGTTGCAAATAGTAAAACTGTGGAAATTGCACCGGGAAAAACTTTAAACATCAATGCTAATCTCACACCTGAACAAGAAACTAAGCTCATCCATCTGTTAACAAAATATCAAGAAGCATTTGCATGGCATTACCCTGATATGAAAGGAATCGATCCCTAGTTATGTACACACCACATTTATATAGAAAAAGATGCCAGACCTATTCGTCAGCCGCAAAGGAGACTTAATCCTCATCTAAAGGATGTGGTAAAAGCTGAACTTCAGAAACTTTTAGATGTCAATTTTATCTATCCTATTTCTCATAGTAAATGGGTCTCTCCGCTTGTGGTGGTACCAAAAAAGAATGGAAAATGGAGAATCTGTGTGGATTATAGGGAACTAAATAAGGCAACACAGAAAGATCATTTTCCTCTCCCATTCATAGACCAAGTATTAGATACTTTAGCAGGAAAGAAATTCTTTTCTTTCCTGGATGGCTTCAGTGATACAATCAGATTCAGATTGCCCCTGAAGACCAGGATAAAACTACTTTTACTTGTCCCTGGGGAACATTTGCCTATCGAGTTCTACCTTTTGGCCTATGTAATGCTCCTGCCACATTTCAAAGGGCTATCCTTAGCATTTTTGCAGATTTAATAAATGATCGACTTGAAGTTTACATGGATGACTTTACACCATATGGAGATGATTTTGATCCAGCTCTAGACACCCTAGAAAAATTCCTACAACGCTGCATTGTTACCAGGCTTTGCTTAAGCCACGAAAAATGTTTCATGATGATGACTGAAGGACTTATTCTAGGACATTATGTTTCAGCAGCCGGCATTCAGGTAGACCCGGCCAAAATCCAAATACTTTTGCTCATTCCCACTCCTACTACTCAAACAGAGGTACGTAGCGTTCTTGGATTTTCTGGTTATTATAGACGATTTATAGAACATTATTCGCACATTGCTGCTCCTTTATATGCACTAACTGGTAACGTTGATTTTCTTTGGACATAAAAATGTGACCGTGCTTTCGAGGATTTAAAGAAGCTCGTATCCACAGCCCCAGTCCTTCGAGGACCAAACTGGGACCTACCGTTCCAGATATCATCTGATGCCTCAGATACAGCCATTGGCGCAGTCCTTGGGCAGGAAGAAGATAAAAACCATATGCTATCTATTACATCAGCAAAAATTTATCCCCTGCTGAATTAAATTACACTGTTACTGAAAAAGAGTTCCTAGCTGTAATACATGCTGTCAATAAGTTTAGACATTATATTACAGGCTATCCTGTTATCTTGTATACAGACCATTCTGCCATAAAATATTTAGCAAATAAGCCTTTCACAAATGCCAGAGTAACTAGATGGTTGATTTTATTGTAGGAATTCGATATCACAATCAAGGATCGGCCTGGCAAAGAAAACCCTGTAGCCGATTTTCTTTCGAGAATACCCAAACCAATCGATGCAGCAGCAGTTGAAGATCAATTTCCGGATGAGCACCTGTTTGCTGTTGCCATTCAAACACCCTGGTATGCTGATGTTGCCAACTACCTCGCAGTAGGTAAACTACCAAAACATTTAACCCCTAATGAGCGCAAGCAGATTGTTCAGAAGAGTGCTCGATTCTCGTGGATTGGGGGCTATTTGTTTCACACAGGGGCAGACATGCATATCAGGCGATGTGTTCGAGAGGATGAAATATTTGACATCCTAAAAGCCTGTCACGATGGACCGTGTGGTGGACACTTCGCTGAGCGAAGAACTGGACACAAAGTATTGCAGACAGGATATTACTGGCCTACGATTTTCAAAGATGCAAAGAAATTTGTTCAAGCCTGTGACAGCTGCCAGCGAGCAGGACGACCTGGTCAAGCTGATGAGATGCCTCTGAAACCACAGTTAGTCATCGAACCATTCGAGCGATGGGCTCTTGATTTCGTTGGACCCATCAACCCCTCGTCAAATCAGAAAACATATATCTTGGTGGCAACAGAATATGTCACCAAATGGGTTGAGGCAGAATCATTGCCAAGAGCCACAGAGGACTCTATCATATAGTTCCTGTTCCATCTATTTGTACGTTATGGCCTTCCCAGGGAAATAATTACAGATGGAGGACCACAATTTTCTGGGCATAAATTAGCCGCAACACTCAACAATTATCACGTCCATCATAAAATCACTACTCCATATCACCCACAGGCGAATGGGCAGGTAGAAAGTAGCAATAAGATAATAGAATCAATCCTAACGAAAACCATTGCGTCACATAGGCGTGATTGGGCTACCCGACTACCTGAAGCATCTGGGCCTATAGAACCACATGGAGGAGCACCACCGGTTACTCACCTTATCAATTAGTGTTTGGAAAACAACCCATTTTTCCCATAGAATTCGAAATCCAAACATTACGGACAACACAGGAAGTTGGCCTAGATCTAAGCGAGGCACAAATCAATCGACTACAACAGATCAATGAATTAGATGAAATTAGGCTCTCTGCACTACAAAATACAGCATTGATTCAACAGCAGCGAGCTAAATGGCATGATGCGCTCATCAAAAACAAAGTCTTCCACGAGGGAGACTGGGCTCTGTTATACGACTCTCGGTTTCAGGACTTCCCGGGAAAACTTCAGACTCGATGGTTGGGACCATACGAAATCCAGAAGGTGCATGACAACGGAACCCTTACTCTAATTACCATTGACGGTTCTGGATATGCATTCAAAGTTAATGGCCACCGAGTCCGTCTCTATCGCAAACCACTCACTCGGGAATCCTTCTGCCAGCAGCTACGCCGAGACACTGATATGGAGATTTTAGGAGAGGAAGAGAAATCTTCCTCACCTATAATTCATTAAGGAATTCATTTCTTTTTACAATTTGTACATAAGTTCTTGTCTTTGAGTCGTTCTTGTACATATGTTTGAATTAAATGTTTTCTTGTCATTTTTTGTTGTTCCTTTTCTTTCTCAAAGTTTCGATTTTTGCCGTTCTAAAAAATGGCATTTGCGTGTTTTTTTATGCTGTTGGCTTTGCTTGTTTTGCTGTTCCTTTTCTAAAGGAACAGCATTCTGGATCTCTGCTGTTCCTTTTCCAAAGGAACGGCATTTTTACGTCTTTTGCTGTTCCTTTTCCAAAGGAACAGCATTTTTGGTTACCATTGTTCCTTTTTTTTCAAAGAAACAGCGTTCTTTTGTTGCTGTTGTTCCTTTTTCAAAGGAACGGCATTTTGAGTGTTTTTATAGTATTTTTATTTTTGTTGTTCCTTTTTCAAAGGAACGGCATTTGCATTTTTGTTGTTCCTTTTTCTATCATCCGTCGTTGTTTCTTTTTCCAAAGGAACACCACTAGCATACTTTTGCTCTCTTTGTGAAACAGCTTGCTGATCTAAATTGAGGATGCTTCTTGCCCGTATTCTTTCAAGTCTTTAAGATACAGCTATGTACTTGTGCAATGAATATAAAATCACAACATACCGAAATCCGTAAACCATAAATCGCTATATCTATAAGGCTCTGCATTAGTAAGAGGACAAAAGGAAGGACATACTTATTTCTTATCTTTTGTTGTCATTGTTTTACTAATTTTTCCCTGATTGGTTATCTTTATCATGTTGATCCCTTTAACCCTCTTTGATTATTATTTAGGAATAAGAGCAAAGGGCTTATATCTTCCTATTGAGATGATAAGACTTCTTCCACCATTCCTACTCTTAAGAAGTGTTGAACCACCCTTTGTGTATAAATAAGGAAAAGTACTCTATGAAAAAGAAAAAATATGTGAACATGATATGTGAGATGTCAAATGCAGGATAGGGGGTCTCATCAAGAGCCAGCCTACCATGATCATGAGGATGGAAGTGAAGTGGCATTCCCATTATGGCCACCACACCAAGGATATGGTCCAAAAGGTATATCAAATAAACGAACCTTGGAACAGGAGGTCTCATCACGAGCCGGCCTGCCCACGTTTCGCTCCTTCCTCGTGAATGGCATTATGGTTAACTGGTCACCAAGCCAGCATAATGGTCTACATTTTGACATAACAACATTCCTAAGTATACATAAAGGATCATGGTTCCGAGGGTGAAAAAACAACTCTACCAAGGTTATGGACACCTGTCGGCAGCAGAGCACTGTTAATGGTATTGAAGTCACCTTGGTTACACCAATGGGTAAGATACTAATACTCTTTTGTTTCTTATATCCTAGGAACTAATCATATATTATTTCTCGATTTATACATCGCATGAACATTTATCATCACCAATCATGGCAAAGGAAGTGACCATGACCACTTGAGATTTGGCAAGTACGACAGATGTCCTACCCACCAGCCTCATATCATAACACAACAGCCTCTTATGTAATACGCGATCAACTCTCCGCCTCGATTTCGGTAATTCGTTGTCCTTCTAAACATGGCATAATTCCATATGATGTTCCTTTCTGACTCGGTTGCAGATCGGGTGCTGCTCCTTTATTTGCCGGCTGGGACAGCCTATCACATTGCGGGGGGGGAGGTTAACCTCATTATTCCCTGAATTACGTGTCAGCTCACCATTCGGGAAAGATAGTGTACGACGGTATGGCATGGCTTAACGGCATGGCATTTCTATTTTTACACAAGTTGCTGTTCATAATCCATTTCTGTTGCATTGTTGCATACTCTGTGTTTTTTTCTCGAAATCTTGCGATTATTACCCTCTCTGTGTTTCAAACAACACAAGTAGTTGTTGTTCCTTTGAGAATCCACAGTGAAACCATGGGAGGAAGGGAAATTCGAAGCGAACCTCAGAAGTTGACAATCTCCGCTGCTGCCCGGGAGATCCTGGAAAGAGCAGGATGGTTGAATTATCTCAGTTGCCTGTAGGAGTCTAATGAAACAATAGCGATGGAATTTTTGTAGAACCTGCAGGATGATCACTCCACAGTAAGGGGGAAGCGGATAGCGGTCACCGACGATATAATTGCAGAAGTTTCGGGACTACCAGCCACCGGACCAGTATGGACATTAAAGAAGGAAAGATTACATAAGATCATGGAAATTTTCCAGGACGAAGGTCAGAGCTTGACAATTAAGGGGAAGGGCATTCTGCCAGCAACGCTAGGAGAACCCTGGACGGAATTAGCAAGGACAGTGCAGAACTACATCACCTGCGAAGGGAGGAAAGACGTGGTAAGACCACGACATCTTAAACTCTTAGTTGTTTTAAAGCAGAAATGCTCTGTAAACCTACCTGCACTTCTGAATTCATTACTGCATGATGCTGCACGAAGCATAAAAAAGGCACAGCATGTAGAGTCAGTCGTCAGTCACCATGGGTTAATACGATTAGTAGTTAGTCATAGTCTCACCCAACAGCAGAGCAGCTGGGAAGAGCTGATTGTAATGATTAAGGGGGGATTGACAGCACCATCCCCAAAACGTAAACATTCTACAAGCACACCAGAACGTCCGACAAAACGCAGAGAATTAGTAAAACAAAAACATGTTGCTAGTGCATCAGAACGACCAGAGATACACCAGGAATCGGCAAAGCGCAAGCATGCCATCGATACACCCGAACAGCCAGAGAAGCCCAGAAAATCAGCCCGGTTAGCTCGGATGCGAGGAAGGTTAGAGAAGCCCAGAAATTCAACCCGGATACCAGGCCCTGTATGAGATGCCTGAGGGGCAAACAGGTCCGTTCTTTGACTATCTAATCACTCATCATGGCTATAGGCCTCCGCATGAGATTCCTTCTCCAGCATATTCTCTCACTGCCTTGCATGTCAACTACAATGTTTTCATGAGGACATGAAACAAGGTAAGCAGGGGGGTGTGTGGAGTACTAAAAAGGTATGTTTTGATGATTATTTCAGTGGCTTTTTAGTAGAATTTGTAAACCTTTTTGCATCATGAATTTGGAAAATAATAAAGAATTATAACAAAACATGTGAGAATTGATATGCAAGACTTAACCGCTGATAATGGTTATTTTCTGTGCAGGAAAAGGAGAAAACGAGGAGTTGCCGTTCCAAAGGAAAGGACAAAGTCGAGATAACTGCTGTCCCTCTGAAGGGGAACCGAATGCAAACAAGGCTAAACAGATCAAAGCAAATCGGCCCGGAAAAGGAGGAGAAGACACCAGCTCGGCGCAAAAGAAAAGAAAGGATAAAGGATTAACAGTTTGGCGAATCCCTCAGGATCTTTGATCCTGAGGGATCGCTGCTTTATTTATCTTATTACTTGGACATCTCCGCCGTCACCTTTATATAAAGGGACAGCACTGTTAGCTTAAGAAAGGGATACGTTTTTATGTAATTTTCTGTTAAACATCAGCTCTTATTATTAAGTCTCGTTGAGAACTGGTTCATTGTATTTTTGTCCGATGCATTAATATAAGCTTGGTGATTATCTCATCTCTGCGTCTGGATTAACTTAAGGCGGTGTACCCTTGGAGGCTAAGGGCCCGGCCCCGGAGGACACTTGCTTCTGTATCACTACGATTTGATTTCCGCGTGGTTTGTTTATCGTTGTTATTTGGTAATCTGATATGCTTTATAAGTTGATATTACATGCTCTGTTAAGATTAAATCATTGAGGTTTTTACGGATAGAATCGTGTATTGACTCTGCATTATGTTATTAATCCTTTCAGAGTTAATTGCATGTTATTAGTCTTAACCGAATATTCTTATTGTTCTGTTACAGAGCTTTTATACTGAAAATTCATGTCATAGATTCGTTTGAAGTAGTGTTCTTCATGATTATTGGATTCAGAGATAATACTGTTCTGTTTGGGAGCACAGTTGAATCCCTGTTAATTAAGATTACTATTTCAGCGTGTTGTGTGCGTATATGATTTACTAGAGCTGTTCCATAATTTATCAATAGTTATTGTTGTTCCATTAGTGTGTTTTGCTTGATTTGCCTTAAAAGTGAAAGATTGATTGATTGCGAAGAGTGCATTTGGGTTAATAGAGTAAGACTCTCGAGACTTAGTTGTTTGATTGCTGTTCCATTTTAGAATTACTGTTCCATTCCAGATTTGCTGTTCAATTCTTTATTTGCTGTTCCATTTTGCTATCTGTAGTTCCATTTACTCGCATTTGTTGTTTTGGTGTGAGAGACGATCTAAGGCTGTAGTGAGCTTTGGAATTCACTGTCTAGCTCCCAGACCCGTGGTCTATGCTCTAATTTCCTTTCCATCAGTTTCCGAAGGGATGGGTTATCGCTGCCGAACCCTTGACTGATAAGCTGCCTAGTTTTCTGAATGTGTGATTTATTCTTTTGAAGTAATTTAGTTATAGACAAGCATCCGTTTACTCTTGTATTTTTAAACACTGTACTACTAGCATTACTCTGACAAGTGATAGCCTCAGACTGAGACACTCTTTGGAATAACAAAACGCTTCCGGATTGACATATTAATGTGAGGTAATTAGAGGTGAAAGAGACCCTTTTTATAGCTCTACACACATTAAGCTATAGCAGATAAATCAAAGAAGCATTTGAATGTAAATTAAACATGTGTAATAATTATGTCCTTCAGTTTAATAAATAGATAATAATTTGAAAATGCCATATCTAAGCTATATTTCATCTAAGTATCTTTCAATTTAAAATTATATCTAATGTTAAATTATATAAAAGAATAATAGTAATCCAAACTTCAAAAAAATATTTAGAAATTTAGTATAAAATGTGACATATAATTTTCCTGTGTGGAAAAACATAGTTATCGAGAGTTTAAAACTCATGCATTTGAATAGAAAGTGGGTATACAAATGAGCAAGTAGATTTTTTCTAGAAATGAGGAAGTAAAGGTTGATAGAGAGCCACACAAAATTGCAAATTCATACCTTAACAAAATTGTTAGATCTTTTTAAAGAAAATGTGTCATATAATCAACTTTCATCGAAATATATGATAAACTCAACCTAATTTTATGAAAAATAGTATACCATTTTTTACATTTCACATAATACAAATAGATAAATTACTTAAGTATTGTTATAAAGATTTAACTACCCATAGAGAGATGGCCAAGTGATTGAGACAGGGCATCATCACAATAAAAAACCAAGTACAAATTGTAGTAATCCTAGAATCATGCTTTACATAAGGTAATTTATTGGGGAACTCATGACTTGTACTATAGATAAAAAAACATTTACCCTTACCAAAAAATATATGCTAAAAATTGACAAACTACATAAGTTTAAGCTTAAGGGGATATAATCCTTCTTGCCTTCCATATAGATAATGAAAATGATTGTTCCAAGTCTCATGTTGCTTGTCATGTTACTTTATAAACCTTGATTGGAAAGAAAAATAGGAGGGCAGAAATGTAAGAAATATAAAACATAATGAAACACAACGTAAGAAATAAAGAACATAATGAAACACACACATACATATCTCTAGACAATCAACACAATTATTTTCCTAGGAAATCCTTATGGGAGACAAGCAACCCTAAAAAGTAATGATGCTCTAGACTCGTTTTCCCTAGGAAATCCTTATGGGGGAAAAACAACACTAAAATTTAAACATGCTCTACTCTCTCTTTTCTGGTATGGAAAATATGTTTAAGGTAATCTCTCTAGAGTTAGCTAAGACTTTTGGCGTGTAAGGTTGCTATAAAAACTTAACTTCATACATTTTTCTCTCTAACTTCACACTCCTAGTTGTATTTTCAACTATGGAACAAAATACAATAACACAAAATGGAACTCTTATTCCTCCTAGTGGTGAAGTATTTAACATAGCGTGATAGCCAACTAGGTGTAAGATTTGACTCCGTCAACCATTAACTAGGTTTTTTATTTTAGACCTTTTAGAGTCTTGTTAAAATTCCACATGTAGCTAGCTTGCTATGCATGAGTAATGGGGCTAAAATGTCATTCTCTCGTACCATGCTGGTCAACATGATATAGGTCAACTTACTAAAGGCATAAATTTTGAATGAACTTCATTTGATGTTTTTCTTGCACCATTAGATATATGTCTTTAAGTGTAGAATAATGGTCAAGATTTCGGCACAAGGAATAATTGTTTGACCCCCAAAAATGTCAAATTTAAAACCTCGAAATGACTCCAAAAGGTTTTGGATCCCAATTCTCCACCCACCATTAAAATGACCCTACAAGTTGATTCTTTCAGTTTTTTCACTCTATAAGCATCAAAATATATGACAAATAATATAATTATCCAATCTAGATCATTATTTAATAATTTGTTAAAATTATGAGTAAGATATACATCATGGAATTTAAATAAATAGTGTTAATTCATTGAACACCCTTGTACATTCCTTGTTGATACTTTGAAAGTAATATGTTTTGAAAAATAATTTGTTTATGGATTCTATTCTCCACATTCTCTCAACCATATCAAAAACCTTCTTATAATATTTGAAACCTAAGGTCTTTCCCATACCAAAGTATATGAACTTTTAAAACATGTTTTCTTGGTGATATGGGTGATGTAGAAATGATTGGGAGAGCGAAATTCCTCATTTAATATGTACAATATGTTTGGTTCATGCCACTAAGCCAAGAATTTTAAATTCAACTGAATTTTAATATAACCAACTAAATCCTGCAAAAAAAGAATAAAACAATTTATGTTAGGGTTGTGGATTCAGGCATTAAAACAACACACCATGATATTTCAAATTTAAAAATAATGGTTTGAGTCCTAGGTAGCTTAGAATCCTATTTTTTTTCAAAATAAGGATGCACTCCCATTTGATTCTCATGATTAGGTTGTAATCATGAGGCTCTCGTTCAAGAGTGGACCTTCCCAAAATCTTGTGACGTCTTGTCACAAACAAAACCATAAAACTGAAAAACACATCATGCAAGAAACATAGCTCACTGACATATCATTTTTATCCTTCAAAGAAACAAAATTCACATCATGTGAATATCTCCATGTACTCTTACATATTGGTGTACAAAACCATCAACCAAACAAAAGTCGACAAAACATGCCTCTTCAAACAACTGACTCTCAAGTCAAATAATAGCTCATATACAAATTTCCATATTTGTTGCATTTAAGTGTGTCAACATAACTCTACTTTCAACATCTTGCTTCATGCAACATGCACCATACTTTGAATTTGCAAAGAAGTTCATGAAACATCAAAATACATTCAAGGCCTTAACTGGATAAGAAATCTAACCATCTGTTAGCAAACCATTTCAGTGGCGCTTCTTTTAGTTGCACTTCATCATCATGTGAATCATCCTAACCCTCATCGATTATGGAATCCTCTTTTCCATTCTTGTTGTTATCTCTTTCCACCTACTTCAAATGTTGTGGATGACTTGTTGGATACAAAGTCCAACACTTGTCTACAAGGTGACCTTTCTTATGGCAATGAGTAATAAACAATTGCATCTTATTTTCAACATCATTTTCCTTGTCCAATGGGCCTTTGATTTTTTGCCTCATTTATTCAGAAAGTTTCAATGTGCATGGATATCTTCTTCCAACATCTATAAACATTATGGTTATTCAAACCACAAAAGGAACATGTGCAAGTTCTTTTCTATATCTTATGTGAATATTTACCATGTTTATCATAATCAAAAGCAATTTGATTAAAGGAAAATTTATACCTTGAACATTCACCGTTGTCGCCTTCTTGAGGAGGTGAATTTGATGAGGTAGTGGCTCTCCTCCGAATACTAGCAATGAATTCAATGACTAGATAGAGCTTTCAACATCCTCTTCTTTTACATTCTCATTAGTTGCATGTTTATTAACATCTTCTTGCAAAGTGGGTGTCAAACTTTTCCATTCATCATGAACACAAACTTCACAAGCTTGAGGTATTGAACACGAAATAAAATTCTTTCTTGGAACAGCTTCATGTGCCTCCTTGGCTTTGGAGCATTCTCCATCATGTTTTCCATAACCAAGACCCAAATAATTAGGCCCTTCCTCAACAACATTTGGCTCAACTATGCCTTGTACATGTTTGCCTTTAACCCTTTACTTTCATAGCACATTTTCATAAAAAATTTGGACCTTATTCCTCTAGTGTGTCTCTCAAAAGCATGTACACATTCATTTTGAGAGGAAATTGAAGACAGAAACCAATAGCTAATTCTTCTAACTAACCTTGACTAAAATGAGCTAAATTGGACTTTGATACCAACTTTATTTGAATATGGACAAACTAGTTTTATTGGGCTATCTCCCTCATTAGTTAAATAAAAATGTGTTTAGGATCTTCTAAAGTTAGCCAATTGGGAAGGGGTTTGTGTCAAGCTTTAAGTGTATTTTGTGAGAAATTTATGAGTTAATTAGCTTTTAAAAACTCATGTGTACAACAAATAAAATGTAAAATTTTTATTTAGGAAATTTTTTTCCCTCAATCCAGATTCTGATCATTGGACATGTAAGAGGAAGAAAGAGGGAATTCACTTTTCAAATTCTAGACCTTGTCTAAACCAAAATAAACTAGAGGTTATATCAAATCACATTCACTTACTAAAAATGAACGCTGAAATCATAGTATGCCACAACTACCTCCTTAAGAATTCATTTATTACAACTGTTAAGCTGTTCTCAATATCTTTTATCACCTCTATGATTCTTAAAGGTGTGATAACTAAATCTTCAAATTTATTTCGAAAATGAGAAAAGATACCAATATCATTTAAATGTCTTAACTAATTATAAAACCAAGTGAATATGTATAACATTGATTTCTTCCAATTAGTACAATATATGGAGCTAAGCCTACCGAAAAGCGTGAGATGTTTAACAAAACATATAATAGAGGTGTTAACACAGTGATTGCCACCAAAAGATGTGCTCATATCATATCTATCAAGGTCAGTAATCTATCACAAAATGTCTAATGGTTTAATGTTTATAATGAAAACTACAAAATCTTGTCATAAGAGAAACGTTTGTATCTAAAAACTTTCGGTATCTTTCAATCTGCTCGTAAAGTTAAATTGTGTCTTGATGAAGTCCAACAACAAAGAAACATTCAGTGACAACACCAAAATCTACAACTTCTTCAACTTCTTCTAAACCATCTTCAAAGTCAATATTGTGTGCATCAAATTCCCCAGCAAGGTCATCAATGGAGTCATCAAAACTACTATTTCAAGCTTCAATGCCAAAAATAAGTCGAAATAATTCAATTTCTCCTCCAAAACCTTCTTCTCTGAGCAAAGCTAGCATGATGTCGTCGAGAAATTCAGTAATTCCACAAGGAAATTCTATCAAAGTTAAAAAAAATCCTTTTCATCCATATTTAATGCCTACTTTTTTAGGTGGAACACCTCCAAATTTAAGGACCACAATGCCATAAAATACAACTTTACCTAATAGGTGTAGACCTAGAAGTTTGCGTGACATGTACAATTAAAGATCTTATGGTAAGTAGTGTGAGAAGAGAGTCATGGTCACTGAGTTGAGCAAGAGAAATAGTTTGGTATGACAACCTTACTTGTGATAGGTCTAGCTAGCATATTACCAAATTACATGGTAATGGCATTCAAAATGTGAAAATTCCCATTTCACTTGGAAATAAGGTGGTAGAGAAAGGTATAGATGAAAGGAGATATCCATCTATGGTAAAGAAATCAAATAGTTCTATCAATTCCACCTTGCAACTCTAAGAGACATTGAATTAAATTTCATCTCAAGGCAGGTCTTTGGGAGGACACTCTCAAAGCCAACCTTCGTTATGGCTTTTAAACACATGGTAAGTATCAAGACTTAGCAACCTTATTTGCATAATTTTTTCTAGCATGGACCTTAATGTCATAGCCTTCTTTTGCCTAAAATGAATGCAAATTTCCTTGCAATTTGGCTTGCGACATTCATAATTCATGCTCATGGAACATGATTGTGTTGCAATTGTGATAACATTTGCTGTATGCAGAAGCTAATAAAAATGATCGAAAATGACATTTTTGCTCTGTTTTTTTGAAGATTTAAGGAAAATTACACCAAGTAGCTTCCAACCTCATATGACCATCATGTCAAACTCATCTCAGGATATTGTCCAAGTAAGAGCCACTTAAGCAAGCAATCTAGTATACATGACTCAAATTTCAATTAGCAGCAATGACAGTTCTAAGTATGGTGCAAACATTGCTCCAGATCCTCAATGGGGCATGTTTGATGACAATAATTTGGGGAGTGAGAGAGGGATATGGTAGGAGAAAAAATTGAAGGAATCCATGGGAAATTGAAAAATATATAACTAATAAGGTGGAAGACATTTGTAACCTAAGAGAGAAACCTGTTAGGAAATGGGTGAAGTTGGTATTACACACCCAATTGGACAACCTCGAGGAGAAAACATTTCTCCTACTTTATTTGTTGGCATAACCTAGTAAGTGTTATTCACAAGCATGTATTTTGTAAAGGCCTTTACCTAGTTCCCATTAAACTCCATCCACCAGGTTGTAGAGGATTCCAAGCCTAATTTCATGAAAATTAAGTTCGGGATGATCACATTGACCTGCTTGATGACGTGTCTATGAAGATTAAGTACCTTGAACTATTTTTTTGCGTAGGGAAAGAGACACATTCCCATGTCTGAGCATGAAAACGTTCTTTGATATTGTTAATGCCTCCAGTGTTTACTTCTACAAGTTCTATAGGTAGAGTCTGTAAAGGGCCAGGTAGCCTCTGGATCTCATCTTTTATGAAAGGTGACATATCTAGTAAATGCCCCTACAGTAAATCTCTGGAATGGATCTAAATAGAAGTTCTTCATTTTAATATCCATAAAACACAACAAATTTAAGGTAAAATATGTACATGTGTCATTTCTCCCACAAACTAAAGTGTATAAGTGGTAAATTTTATACCAAGTGTGCTCCCACCATGTAAAGCGCAATTTGGTGAACTTATCATTTTTATAAAAAAAAATTCGATTAAATTTAGTTTCACACATGATCAATTATTGCTTTGAAAGTTGTGTTCTACATAATTTGTGTACACTAAATTACAAATTGATTTTTTAAAATCTATTTTGTGTAAATGTCTACCAATAGATATATTTCATGGAGGATGAACAACGAAGATCAGCCGAATCCCATATGGAGGTTTAGGGATTGGGGGATGTTCACGGTATTTAAATATAATCTTAAATCTCCATACATGTGTGTACATATGGAATTGATTTTTTATTAACTTTGTGAGTTAAATTAGTTGTTAATAAGTTTCATATTTTAATTTTTAGGAGGTAAGAGGAGAAGGGTTTCTACTCCATCCATGGAGCGTGGCCATGGTTCAACCGATTGAGGTATGAGTGGTAGCAGGTTGCGTGAAGGGGGTGATATTTATTCCCTCGAAGGCCAATCAATGGCTGTTAGTTCTCAGCAGCATCATTCTGGGTCTGGTTCTCAGCAGGGTCATGGTGGAGAAGATGTTAACCAACAACATCAAGGTTGCCATCAATTTCAATATTTTTTCATTAAATTTGTACAACTTTTTTTACACGTGTTTTTTCTAATATATGAAATTATATATATATATATTGATGCAGAGGCTGAAAATGTTCGAAGTAGTGGTCAAAATAGACGCAGGGCAACCCGCTACATTCAATAAGAAGGTTGTCAATCCAACACAACTTATCCGGTCGAGATTACTGATATACCATGGGAAACCAACATGGCGGAATGTACCTTACAAAGGTGTGAGAGACTTCATGCAAAATTGCAAAGAGATCTCGTGGCTTTGACTCTACCTGCTGAGAGTCGAAAAAGCCTTGAAATAGTTACACATTCATTGGGTGAAATGGTAAATGTGTACATAAATCTTGGGCCAACGACTGATTCATTTGTATAAATGATGAGAAAGAGAAAAGAAACAGTGATGGGTCCCGATAAATGGGAGGACGTAAAACAAAAAGTTACAAAAGAAGTGGCCAAGTCAATGTTTAATTATAAGGAAGGGCCAAAAAGAAAAATGTTGAAGGTGCAATATTTAAGCACCCAGACAAAGCTCGTTATTTGTATGATAGGCATCTTGCGGCCTATGGAAGGCTTCCATGGAACGATGAGGTTCCTGTTTATTTTGCACAAATGTTTTATGCAGAATTTTTTTTGGGTATGAAACCCAACTACAATGACCTTCCTTCATAATTTTTTGGCCCAGGGAAAGGTCGATTATATGACCATAAGGGCGCTAAGCGAGAAGTGGAGTTGTCTGACCCTGAGCCGCCATTGGTGAGTCGACCGTTTCGAGTCGAAACTCTGCGATTAGAGATGGATGCAACTTCTCAAATAAGTCAAGAAGCAAGGGATGTTATGATCGACAATGTTCATAGCGGATTGAGTGGAGTCGATCTTTGTTTAAATCGACAAAGAGCACGTGAAAATGCACGTGCCAATTTTGTTTATTGTACAAATGAGGAGATTTACAACATGAATGTTGAATATCTCCGAACATATGCAATAAATTATCGCAATGGTTTGCAAGACCTAATTTTTCATGAGGAAGAAGGCACCGGAACGGTATGTGTTAGTGACCTTAGGGTTTGAAATTATTTTAACATATACATATACATGTGTACAATTTGTAATAAATACATGTGTATGTACATGTATACATTTATTTGTATGTGTACATTAATCTAACAAAAATGTATGATTATATGTTAAAACACCATTTGCAGTTTTCAGGCATGATGCGTGATAAAAATGTAAATATTACGTTCGAGACCTCTGGTTCAAATAATGCAGATGGGTCTGACCATCATGATATGTTTGGAAAATTTTAGTGTTTTTTAAGTGACTTTAAAATAAATAATTGTTGCCACACATGTACATGTATGTATATATATAATTTGATAAAATGTTTTAACAGGTACCGATTCCGTCTGATGTTTTTGGGATGGCGGTACCTTCTTCTTCCTTAGGAGATGTACCTTCTACTTCATTGGGAGATGAGCCACAAGTATGGACAATTTTTCACAAGTTTAAAATTTATGTTTAAAATTTATATATATATATATATATATATATTCTACCTCAAAAAGTTCCATTAAAAATTGATATATATATATATATATATATAGAGAGAGAGAGAGAGAGAGAGAGAGATCTATATTTTGAGTTATTTAAAATTTTTTGAATTTAGGTTCCTATAGAAGATTTCTTTAATCTGCAGACTCCAGCGACGGAGATAGGAACATCCACAGCATTTGAACAAGTTGTCTTTAGTTCCTTTTTTTAATATTAAATTGAAAATAAGTTTATATATGTACATGTGCATTTTCATTTGAAAGTTTTTAATATATATATATATATATATGTACATGTATATTGTACAGTTTACCGCTGCAGATGTTCCTATGGGAGAACTTGTTCATCAAATGGAGAGGGAACCTTATGAGGTATCGCATGATTTTTTTCTTATATTTTGTTTTTTACATGAAGTTCTAGATATATATATTCTCATTCATTTTTAAAACATCAAATTTTAATGTTCAAGTACATGTGCATTGTGTATGTAGGTTTCCCATTCACAGGATAGGGCGCGGACTGAGACCCTAGTAGGGAAGACGCTAGATTTGTCTCCATTTGATGGACATGATTTACAGTAGATTTGATTTCAAAATTTAGATGGTTTTAAAATTTGTTAAACTTGATACAGTTTGATACTTGTGAGATTTACAATTTTTGAACATATTTTATTACATTGTTATTATGTAATTTGTTTTATTTAATTTTTGGATGGTTTTAGTACTTTTGAAATGTGAATGTGAAGTAATGTTGTCATCTATAAATTAATGTTTTCATTTGAACTACATTTGGCATGTTATGTAATGACATGTGTTATAATTTGTTTTGTTTTTAAATTTTAAGTTTTGGATGCTTGGAGTACATTTGACATGTGAAGTAATGTTGTGATCTATATTTTTTTGTTAAATTAAAAGTTAAAAGTTTTGTATGGTTTCAATCTACATTTGGCATGTGATATTTAATGTTAAATGTTTTTGTTGGATAGTTGAATTATGATTGGCATGGCATGTGAAGTTTTTAAA
The DNA here is from genome assembly GCA_034641835.2 of Pinus albicaulis. Classification (NCBI taxonomy): domain Eukaryota; kingdom Viridiplantae; phylum Streptophyta; class Pinopsida; order Pinales; family Pinaceae; genus Pinus; species Pinus albicaulis. Next base: position 9,554,720 of record CM076570.1, on the reverse strand, counting down.
ACTCAAGTTTTGGATGGTTTCAATCTACATTTTGCATGTGATATTTAATGAAATTTAAATGTTTAATGTTTTAATGTTGCACAATATATAATCAAAAGGTTTTTAAAACTTAAAGTTTTGGATGGTTTCAATCTACATTTGCAAATGTGGTATATAATGTTAAATGTTTCTATTGGATCTAGTTCAACTATAATTGGCATGGCATGTGAAGTAACGATCTATATATAATTTCAAGTTTTTTAAACTCAAGTTTTGAACGGTTTCAATCTACATTTCGCATGTGATGTTTAATGTTTTAATGTTGCACGATATATTATCAAAAGTTTTTAAAATTTTAAATTTTTGGATGGTTTCAATCTGCATTTGGCACATGTGGTATATAATGTTAAATGTTTCTATTGGATAGTTGTTCACTATAATTGGCATGGCATGTCAAGTAATGTTGCACAAATCCCTTTTGGATGGTTGAAGTACATTTGAAATTTTAAGATTGCTTTTGATCTCTCCATGTAGTTTTGTTTGAATGAAAAAATTTCCAATAGGAAGAACATAGCTTTTCAATGCAACTAACCATGTATCAATTGAGCTCTAATTGAAAAAAGAGTTTAAAGAAGTAGATATATGTACAAATTATCCCTTTAATTTTGATTAGAAATATAAGTCTAGTACATATATATGTTTGTTGAATTTGGGTCAATGTCGTTAATGCACTCAAATAGGTAGCCTTGTCAATTTATTTACATTGTTGAAACGTTTTACCAGAAAATCCAACTAGTTTTTCATCAATACACATAGAAAAACTACTTGGAACAATTAATTGTGCATTCTAGAACATATCTATCCAAGACAAGTAACATTTTTCATCAATGCACATTGAACATATCCGACCATTGGACAAGAAAATTTTGTACTAGATTTTCAATCAAGATTAGAGATGTGGGTCAAATCCCACCAAAATTCGGAGAAGTGCTGCGAGTCTCTTGTCTGAAAGGAATTTTCGTACAAAACTATACTGCAGATGATTTATTTACATTGTGTCCATACTTTTTACCAGAAAATCCAACTAATTTTTCAAAAAATGCACATAGAAAAACTAGTTCCAGTTAATTGCATTCTAGAACATATATATTGAGTACGTAAATAATTTTTCATCAATGCACATAGTAAAACTAGAACAATTAATTTCATTCTAGAACATATATATATATATATATATATATATATATATATATATCCAATACATATAACATTTTTCATCAATGCACATGTATAGAAAAACTACTTTCAGTTGATACTAAAGCACGTGCTTGAACCCAAACAATTTGTACATGTGCAAACACTTGCACAAATAACATAAGCAACTCAATTTTTAGTTGAGTACTGGAAGTTCTAAAACATATTTAATCCAAAGATAATAAATTGTTGGACAATTCACTCAAAAAAATTCTAATGGAATTCCATCCTCAATAATCCGTTCATGATCGGATTTTGACATTTTCCATTTCTTAATTTTCGATTTTTTCTTTGATTGAACTTCTATCAACTTTATGCGTGTTTCACACATCAAGTGACTATATTAACAACTTATGGAATCAGGTTCATAATCTTCAAAGTAAACAAAGTCTACACTTTGATGAGTTTGTCTGAAAAAATAACCTTTCAGTATAATAGACCCTCTATCATACTGAAATCCGTGATCATTATAGTTTTGTAATAATTTCATTTTTCGTTCAGTGCAATGCATCAAATAATACTTCACATTTTCATCGTTGTCAATAGGTGCAATTACAGCAAAAACATCTCCTGCACAATAAAATAAATTTTAACAAAATTATGCATATTTAAATTTATTTCTAGATCTTTAAGTCATTAGAAAGTAATTCAAATGTTACCTTCTCTAACAAGATCAGAAAATCGATCACCATCGGATGATATTGTAGTTTCCTCAGATTGCATTTCTTCAAACATTGCAACAGACATTTTGCCCTTTGTATTTAGCTTTGTATTTTTCCAATCGTTCACATACATTTTGTTTTCACAAACATCATTGGATTTTGTGTTGTCTATGCAAACATCACAAAAACAAGAATATTTTCTTTTATCCAATGCAAACACATTTCTGGACGACTTTGTTTGAATTGAATGCAATTTTCAAGTCCCTTTTATTGTTTCAACGTCATTTCCAATTGATCTATCTACGTCTTCGATTCCAATATGCCAGAAAAACCTTTATATGGAAAATTAGAAGAAGAATTTGTAAATATGATATCAAAATACAATCAAAGATAATCATTGTATGATAAATGTACAATGTTTAAAATTAGATTTCCAATATAAATTAAATTGAATGTACCTTCGCACTTCTCTTGATGGGTTTCTCTCATGGCTTAGAGCAGCGATGCACCATTGAACAACTTCTTCAGCGTTCACAAGTCGGCTTGCATAGTGGTTCATTTGATATCTTTGAAGTACTTGTTTTATGCATGCTCCTGCACCGTCATGTTCTCCTTTTCCATGGCCAGTTTCAAAGAAATTCCAACAATGTTTAATGCAGGTTTTCTTATGAAGAAAAAACAACCAAAAGAATGATCGTGCAGATTTGAATTGAGTTGCGCATTCGTCTGACCATATCCAATGTTCATTGAATGTTATTCCAAGATTTTTCAATGAATCATAAATTTTTCCAAAACAATGTTGTACAAAACATGTATCATGTGTACGATCGTCACTGATATAAAAGTGATATTCTTTAATGATATGTTGATTTTCACTCGTGCTTTCTATATGATCGACATTTTGTTCAGCATGTCTATACAGAATATGGACGAGCATGGAGACTTGGTCAGAATGATAGTATTCACTCTAAATTTATTTTTGTGGAACAAATGTGTAGTTTTCTGCAAAATCAATCACTGAAAAAATGGTCCCTGGTGGAAAAAATTCACGAGATTTTTTGAATTGCAAGTCTTGCCATCGAGCTCTATGGGAATGCTTGGTGTATTTGTAAATTTATGCCTCAAACTTTCTCAAAAAGTCTATCAGAAAAATTTCGTCTTCTCGTAATTCGATTCTTTTAACACTATTTGCACCTTGAATCGATGTACCGATATATTCATATCTCTTCCATTTCACTTTCATGTTGGACAATGATTGATCATTTATATCAATACGATATTTGTTTTTAAATTTAGTCAAATTTCCACAATCATCGCATTTTTTACCACCAACACATTTTTTTTTGTAAAATAGTTCATCGTTTTCTCTTTCACATAGAATTTGAGATATGAAATCACGGATAGTGGAAGGAGGAGGTGAATCCTTCCATAATGTTCTACCGAAATCAAGGAATGTGTCATAATATAACTCAAATTCCACATGATAACGACAACAACAAGTGTCACGTACGGTGATAGGTTTTACATACCATGGTTTTTGTTGAACAAAAGCATTGAGTGAAACATGAATTTGACGATTCTCTTCTTTGAACTTGTTGAATAACTCTATCTGAGTGGTTTCCAAGAAATATTTTTCATGTTCTTCGTACTGATTTCGTGTTATTCTTCTTCGCATCACATGCCTTGCAGTTGGTGAAACACGCAAATTGTTCTTCCAATATTCATATATTATTTTTTTAACATTTTCTCCAAGTCTATCTTTGTATGGTTGCCTACAAATAGCTTTCTAACAAGCAAGTTCATCATTTACATCTATTTGCAACCGAAATTTCCGATGTTTGTGCAAATTTTTTCGCGAGGTTCCCAGTGCTCGTGCCATAGATGTTACCAAACGATTCTCTTGAGTACTTGAGGAAACCATTGCCATCTGTATTCCTCTACGTACAATTGAAACATCTTTCTCTCTAGATCTCTTAATTGACTTTATAGCACTACTCATATTTTTTATCACCTCTTCCTTCATTTTTTTATCTTTGGTTGATTTTCGAATACCCAATAGTGTCGTAGCTTTCATTAATTTCCTTAATGATAAGAGACCTTTCAACATTTGAGCTTGAACTGTCACCCACTCATTTAAGAAATGCTTTTCAAAAATGCAGTTAACACGATATCGTATAACATGGTCAGGTTTTTTATCTCCATATGTGTGAGTGTCAACATTTTCTAACATCTCATTATCGATAATGATTTCATCTGTACATATTCGAAAAAATAGTACATATTCAATAAATAACTAAATTAATAAATATATCTAAAATTTCAAATATTTTTCAAATTAGTTCATCTAATAAAAATTAAGCTTCACATTTTACATTAGGAAAATTTTAAATATATCAATAGATCATAATATTTAAATTTACATATCTACTTCAATTTCTGCTTGAGGTTGATTTTCTTCTTCAATATTTTGAGAAATATCTCTGTCTGTTTACATATAAACAAAATATTTTTCAAACTATTTCATCAAATAAAAATTAAGCTTCACATTTTACATTAGGAAAATTTTAAATATATCAATAGATTATAATATTTACATTTACATACCTGCTTCAATTTCTGCTTGAGGTTTATTTTCTTCTTCAATATTTTGAGGAATATCTCTGTCTATTTACATTAAAAAAAATATTTTTCAAACTAGTTCATCAAATAAAAATTAAGCTTCACATTTTACATTAGGAAAATTTTAAATATATCAATAGATCATAATATTTACATTTACATACCTGCTTCAATTTATGCTTGAGGTTGATTTTCTTCTTCAATATTTTGAGGAATATCTCTATCTGTTTACATTAAACAAAATATTTTTCAAACTAGTTCATCAAATAAAAATTAAACTTCACATTTTACATTAGGAAAATTTTAAATATATATCAATAGATCATAATATTTACATTTACATACTTGCTTCAATTTCTGCTTGAGGTTGATTTTCCTCTTCAATATTTGAGAGAGCTTCTAACTTTCTTTTGCGAGATTGTCTAGTCTCTTCTCTACGTGTCTCAGGGTCTCTTTTTCGATCATATTTTCTCGCACAAGTTCTTCGATTTCCCATGATAATAAGGTATGAAGTTCAAAAAATTTCCTTCAAAAAATTAGACAATAACTCAATTACAAAAAATATCACAAAAGATTTAATTTAAAAAAATTCAGTTTAAATTTTTTGCAAAAAATACTTACTCCAATCCAAAACACTTACTTTAAAAAATTCGAGAGAAAAATGTCTTATAAAAATGAAACGAAGCTCAAAAGATTTACTTCAACTCAAAATAGGTACATACCTCCAAGAAATGCCTTTTGAATGTACGTTCAAGAAATTTTTTTAAGTTCAAAACATTTTTTGCCAAAATCAGGCTGCTCCAAGAAATGTCTTCCAAAAAAATTCTTTAAGCCCCAAACAATTCTTTGTAAAATCAGTTTGCTTCCAAGAAATGCTCTTAAATCCAAACTTTGGAAAAAAGTTTTTGAACCCAAACTAAGATCTTTGTAAAATGATATATTAAAACACTAAATTCTTGAAATGTTATTAGTTCGATGGAGAGAAACAACACATAAAAAATAATAGAACAAATATAAACTATATACCTTTATTTTTTCAATTAAACCTTAATTGAATCTAACATTATTTTATCTTAATAGGAAATAACATATAAATAAATAAACATACATATAAATACTTAATAATAATATTATATTAAAATATTTTTTAATTATATATACAAATTATATAAATGGTATTCATATTTTAATGTGTTAAAATAACTGGATTACATAGCTCTTCAAACCCAACATAGAAAATTTAATTAACATTGGGAGAAAAATTAACTAACATTGTTAACTATTGAGAGAAAAATTAACTACGATTGTTAACTATTATTGAGAGAAAATTTGATCTTTACTAGTTTGTAGACATAAAAAAAAGTGCGGCAAACAATTATGCGCCTCAAACTGACCCATGGAAAAGATAGTGTGATTTCTACTTAGGATCTAGCGTGGGCAATCGTAGAAATTAAAGGGAAAATTAAAAAGGCATGATTACTAGAATTAGGAGATTAAATTTGTAATTTCATTATGTTATCAATCATATTTAAATGGTAATGGATTATTAGGGAAATTCTAAATTTCTTATTTTCATCCGAAATGAGAAAGATATAAACTCAATTATGGAGAATGTGGAATTAGCATTGTTAGTATTCTTGTTTGCAAGTTTATGTGGTGTTCAGGATTTGAAGAAATAAAAGCGAGTATTTTTTTAAAAGGATGTTTCGAATTTAGACCAAGACCTATCATTAAGATGGAAATTTGTTGAGATGATTTTATTATATTATTAAATAGTTTTTATTATTTAATTAAATTAATTTTGATAATAATAAAGTTCAAAATTATAATTCTAATCATTTTTTATTAAATTTAATATAAAATTAGTTAAAATATATATAAAAAATTTAAATTTATATTAAATTTAAATAAAATTGATTTAAAAATATATTTAGAAAAAAATCCAAGTATGCTCTTTATAATTAATAGTAAAATGATTATTTATGTTATATATATTTGAGTTGACCATTTTAAAAATATTTTTTTACAATTTATAAATTAGAAGAAAAAATAAAATAATATGTCAAAAAAGGAATACTTCAAAAATAAAACTCTCATATACTATAAAATTCAAAAGCTTTATAAATTCCTTATATATATATTTTATATATATTTAATTTTTGTTTTATTGAAATATTATACTTCTATTATATCGGTATTAATTTATTATACTTCTATTATATCGGTATTATTTATTTATTTTATTTAATTTTTATATTTTATTAAAATATTAAAATTATAATTATAATTGTTTATAAATATATAAATTTATATAAATACAAAATTAATATATATATATATAAAATAAAATAAAAATAAAAGATATTAAAAAAATATTTTGTGTGTTAATCAACAATACAACTTCTCGCATTTTTGGAAAATTAACTTAACCAGTATTGATTTCTTTCTTGTTATCAAATTTAACATGACAACACATTCCATGAGTGTAGAAAATCTAGAATTCCTTTTTAAAATGAGTAAGTTTAACTTATAAAATTATATTGTTTTTTTTTATATTATAATATTTGAATTTCTTACCATCTCATTATAAACTAATTTCAATAAAATTAAAATTTTAGATGAATTTTATAAAATTATTCACATTCTTATTTAGCTCGTGAAATTGCAAACCTCAACGAATAATTTTGCCAAATTTGACGAAATCCAAATTTAAACCACTTAGTTTATACTTGAAAATATTGATTACCATTAAGCATTGCCCACATGAAATTTGGCTATTGCTTTTAAATGTTTATAATAAATTGCATTATTTAATAAATTTAATAAATTACATAATGCAATTGTATTAATATTTTGCTAATCATTTGTCCACAAAATATTTAAAAATCCGCTGTTATAAGTATATATAGATACATAGAGTGAGAAGTTGAGTCAGGAAACAAACGCCATATCTTCTCCTTCTTCTGGATAACTTCAAAATATTGTTTGAGGGAAAAAAGAAAAAACACATTATTACGCTGAATCAACATTCATTTTCCAGGATTGGTGGCTCCTCGGATCATTCAATGGAAGTGGAAGTGGAAGCGGATGACAATACAGGACAGTATTTCCGAGCTACTTCCCTTTTGAGCAGCTGTGTCAACCAGGAGTTTAGCCGCTGTATCCGGATCCATCACCTCCTTCAATAAATCTACGGCCTCTTCATTCCCCATCGTTTCCCACACTCCATCGCTGGCCAATATCAAAAACTCGGTGGCCCAGTCGATCAACTCCTCTCTCACACCCATACCTTCTTCCTTCTCAATTTCATGCAGAGCATCTGTCATTAAATATTAATCACAGACCGTAATACTTGCTGTTTCACAATTCATAAATTCGACCTTACCAAAAACACTTAAAAACAAGATCCTTAAAATAAGCCATATCTGAAACCCCTGTTAATTAGACCTTTACAGAAAAACTTAAAAACAAGATCCTTAAAATAAGCCATATCTGAAACCCCTGTTAATTAATTTACAGTGGCTAAAATAAAATGATGTCCCAAGCCTATTGGACAGACAGAGCTTCTGGGTGGGTGATTGAATGTTCTGTAAAGTCATTCGTCTGTAAAGGTCATTGTTTCAAATTTCGTCAAGGTAACATTTACACTCTTTTTTTAATGTGTAAAAGAGGTAATTTTTACACTCTTCTTTTATGTGTAAAGGCGGTAACTTTTACTCTCTTCGTTTACTGGTTCAAATTCAATCAAAAATAACTGACTTACTTTGTTTGGTATGCTTTGCTCTTCTTCATTTATGTGTGAAGGTCACTGATTCAAATACAATCAAAAATAACTTTGACTTACCTTGTTTGGTAGGGTTTGGGAAAACTTACCTTATTCAATCAAAAACTTGTTTCGTATGGTTTGTTCTGTTAGCACTCATTTCTAAATACCACTGGTGTTGGCACCCATTTCTAAATACCACTGGTTCAAACCAGGTGGGTGTGACCATAACTTTGACTTACGTTGTTTGGTATGGTTTGCTCTTCCTAGTAAATGTTCTGTTAACACTCATTTCTAAATATTAATGGTTCAAACCCGGTGGGTGTGACCATCAGAAGTGACTTACTTACCTTACCTTGTTTGGTGTGGTTTGTTCTTCCTAGTGACTTACTTACCTTACTTTGTTTGGTGTGGTTTGTTCTTCTAGTGTCTTACTTACCTTACTTTGTTTGGTGTGGTTTGTTCTCCTAGTGTCTTACTTACCTTACCTTGTTTGGCGTGGTTTGTTCTTTCCAGTGAATGTTTTGTTAAAAGCACTCATTTTTCTAAATAATTCAAATCCTATGAATATGAATCCATAAAAAGTAACTCTGGCTTACCTTGTTTGGTGTGGTTTGTTCTTTCTAGTGAATGTTATGTTCTGTTAAGCCACTCATAAGCACTCATTTCTAAATATCAATAGTTCAAATCCTGTGGGTGTGAGTCCATAAAAAAATAACTCTGACTTACCTTATTTGGTATGGTTTGTTCTCCCTGGTGAATGTTCTGTTAAAGCACTCATTTCTAAATATCAATGGTTCAAACCCGGTGGGTGTGAGCCCATAAGAAATAACTCTGGCTTGGCTTATAGTTGGCAGACTGCTAACTATTAGGACTCCATAAAATTTGCCATACAGCTGGGCGATGTGATTGTCGATGAACGCTATGACGTATGATTCTGCTTACCGATTTCAGTCCAAACCCTTAAAAAAAAAAAAAAAAAAACCCCTAAAGCTCATAAATTGAATTACCTGAAAAGCGTTTACCTCGTATATTGATCCATGGTGGACTGGTGATCCTCTTGTAGTCTATGGAGAGCTGTACGGCAGTTCCAGCACGACAGAGGACCGCCTTGGAATCACCTGCGTTGGCTACCAGAAGTTGACGCCCATCAATCACCATTGCCGTGACTGCTCTGCAATTTCCGTTACCCCAAGCAACCTTCTCCTCCTTCAAAATCCCGACCTTCGTCTCTCGAAAGCCCTCCACAATTGCTTTCTCTGGATTCGACCAAAACACCGACTTCCACAAGAAACCACAAAACCATGGCAGAACCATTAATGAAATTATGTAATTAGCATCATCTGAAAAAATTCATAAATGAAAATCCCCAAATCAATAATAACTTGTTTTCCCCCTGTTACCTGTTTCAAAATATTAGAGAAAAGGTTCCTCTGCAGGTAACGCGGCACGTTAATGTGGCCTGAACTAGGGGCGGAACTGTAAATGGCAAATAACCCCATATCTCTGTTCTGAAACTTTTTCGTCTCTGTTACGGTACAGCAGCCGCGGCAGCGGTGACCGGAATAATTGCCATATGCCACTCCACGGATTTGATTTTGGGTACCTGATTGACTGCCGGCCGGTGACGGATCATTCGAGGTAACCGGAATTTGCTGCAACTGAGCTGCCATCTTCAAATTTTTCACATTGTCTTTCTTCCTTGACAGCTAGACGTTGGTTCTTGTAAAATTGTGCATTTTCATGATTATTTAAATGAGTTGGGCAGTGGGGGTAAATTCATAGAATATTGTTCGGAGCACTCGGCTCGGATTAGGATGATAATATGAGCTCTACTAATTCGGACGTGGCAGTTGGAGAAGTGCCACCTGGACTAGTAGTGTTGCATCCTACTTTTGAGTGGGTTTCTGTTTCCATTTTGTCGAAGGATCAGATCAGGATTTTCACAGTTATGCATACATTTATGCCCGTGCTAGAAGCTTACGCATTTCGTTAAACATCATTAAATAATGTAACCTTATTCTGGGAACATGATTGGTATTGGTATTTAAAATAAAAGAGGGCATTTTTAATATGTATATGTTTAGGGAAGAAATGATCATTATGTGGTGTATATATTTTATTTTTATTTAAATTTGAATTTATGTGGATTAATTGGTTTGTGTGGGGTTTAGTCTTCCTCAAGTCATTGGTTCAAATCTCATGGAGAGGAGTTGAGAATGGGAACCACTTTTGGAGAAATTAAACTACAGAAATATTAATCTAGGTGATAGCTTTTTGTAGTTATTATAATACTCTCTTGAGTGTTAGAAATATTAATCTAGGTTACGCTCTTGAGTGTTAGAAAAGTTCTCTATCCTTTCTTGAGTGTTAGAAAAGTTCTCTATCCTCATTTAAAGCGATTAAGAGCCTCTCTATCATAAAAATAGTTATAATCCACATATTAATGCATAATTTAGGTGATCATATTGGGTATTAATCCAGGTTACCCAAAAACAATCCAACTAATAACATTGGTATTAATCCAGATTAAGCTTTAGAGTGTTAGAAAAGTTCTCTATCCTCATGTAGTTATTAAATCACACAATGCTCAATCCAGGTGATAACATTGGGTATTAATCCAGGTTACGCAAAAACAATTCAGGTGATAACATTGGGTATTAATCCAGGTTACGCTCTTGAGTGTTAGAAAAGTTTTCTATCCTTATTGAAAGCGATTAAGAGCCTCTCTATCATAAAAATATCTATAATCCACATATTAATGCACAATCCACGTGATAATATTGGGCATTAATCTAAGTTAAGCAAAAACAATCCAAGTGATAATATTGAGTATTGATCCAGATTATGCTCTTGAATGTTAGAAAAGTTCTCTATCCTCATTTAAAGTGTTTAAGAGTCTCTCTATCATGAAAAGAGTTGTAATCCACAATTAATATGAGATAACCAACCAAAAAGGTGACAAAACTAAAGGTTAAACTAAGAACCTTCTTTGCCTGTATCACATAGTTGGAAGTGTAGGAGGGATGGTCAACCTAGCTCGAGGCAAAAAAGAAAGAAAATTTGAACTCTCTGTGAATTTATTCTGGGTTGTTTCCTGGTTAACATGCATGCCAATCTTCGCTGTAAGGTTCTGCGCCCTGGGCTTGCTACAAAGGACATATCTTCAGTTTTATTCTATCCTATCTCTAACTTAATTCTGGTCACAGGCTTCCATTCAAAATATATTATTTCCAGTATGGTTAAAGGGAAAACAATGAAGGAAAATCAGGGTAGGCAGCCTCAACCAACAACTGGTAGGAGCAGGAGGGGTAGGAAATCTAATGTAGAAGTGTTGCAAGATATCACTCAAGTATATGAATCAGGGGATCTAGCTAATATTAAAACAAAAATTCAAGGGTGGGAAGTTCAATCAGACAGTGAGGATGAGGACTTGGATACTCAGCTTGCTCAAATGCATTTTATAACTGATCCAGGCAATACTCGAGGTCGTGTTTCTCTTTTTCAACAGTCAGTGAAGACTTACTGGAAGATGAAACGTCTCCTTGCCATGGCTATGGCATATCAAGAGGAAAAGAGTCTTAATTCGTCAATCTTGTTTGAACTGCAACAAATTAAGATATATATGCATGCCATGTTCAAAGCTCAGACACAATTGAATGATAGGGTTGGTAAGATTGAAAATCAATTGCAACACATCCAAAGCAGTCCGCAGGTGTTGGGAACCACTGCTAATGCTCCTGTTTCTGTGGATCTTTCTAGTTAACTATCGTGATTATAACTCGATGCGTGCCACAACCCGGTTTCACGGCAAGTTGAGGTCATCGTATTTGTTCTTTGTATGACAACCGCCTATATTTTTGGATAATCAAAGGTACTACGAAGCTTACAAAAATGTATATATATATATATATATATATATATATATATATATATATATATATATATATATATATATATATATATATATATATATAATCAGAGACAGTTTAAAAAAATAATTAAAAATTTACTTGATATGTATAAGTATCTATTAAATTTAATTGTTAAATCCACTACAATTTTTAAATGATGAGCCAAAAAAATGTTAAACGTCATGAGAAAGACAATTGAAAAAAATTCATAAATACTGATTGGGAAAAATTTTAAAGATTGACTTTTTTTCTTAAAGTGTATATATAAATTTTTAACAATATTTGATTAAAACATTTAGCAATATTTTTATAACAATATTCAAATTTCTAAAAGTTTACTATAGTCTCTATAAAATTTTGACATTTTTTAAAATAAATTAATTTTATCCTACAAAATTAGAGTATTAACATTTGATAATCATAAGGCGATAGCATTTTGTAGCTATTATATTACTCTCTTGAGTGTTAGAAAAACTCTATCTTTATGTCACATATATTCAAACTTCATAAAAAAATTTTTTAAACCTTCTCATACTTTATCACAGAATAAATATATAATTCTATGCAATATAAATCTTCTACTTGGATAAGGATTGAATGTAAATCTTATATAACAATTGTATTAATGCTATTCGTTTTGTTAGATATTAGACTTTCAATTTCAATATTCCATACATTTAAATTAAAATGTAACTATCAGATTTCTATTAGCATACCACTATAAATTTATTACACCTCTGCTAATCTTGTCAACTCGTTTTTAACGAGGACACGGCTATATTGTACTGGTGCATTTATATATATATCGATTTCCATCCGGATTTCTCTATGACACTTGTGCGGTATACACAGTATACAGAGATCACGATGTATCAAAACTTGATCCACGCCGTTGATTGATTTTATTTGTTTGATGACTTTGGGCTGAGGCGGGAACCTGGCCTAGGCAATCCTGCCAAGTCCTAGATCTACGCATTGGCTTTTTTCTTCATGTTATTATCTTCTGTGCGATGTGCTGGTTCACCGGGGTTCTACAACCACTGTGCCTGGAACTCTGTTGCAATGGAAGTTATGGTTGCCCATGGCAATGCCGAGCCCAGCTCGGATATGGAGGTAATTCACATCTTTATAATCCAGCCTGCCATAGAAGATTTTTTCTAAGTTTTCTTATGCCATTAACTTTCTGTGAAACAGGGTTATGGGAAAAACGACACCCATATTTCCTTAGACGCTCTCCTCAGGTGATTTTCGAATTAGGGGTTTACATTTTTATTGAATTCAATCTATCTTCATCGCAAAATGTCTTTCCAGATGTACTCATTTCTCTTATCTGTTTCATTTGGCAGGTAATGTTTCAAAGTTTTCGTAGCAATTTATTCTATGGAGAACCTCAGTTGGCAAGATTCCGCTTCTACTTACCCTGCTCAAGATTTCTCCAGGTATGCTTCGAAGGGTTTGTTGTTTTGCGCGAACGGCCTTTAAGATGATCTACACATATGAATTTTCTTGATTTCTGGTCTTATAAGCTTTGAAATTTATTTCCGGGACTTACTATTCCTCACAGGAACATTACTATAATATATTTAGGGAGCTTAGACGGAGCATTCCACTTTGGAAACCCTGTAATTTTTTTTAAGGGTTTTTGTTTTTAAAGATTTTAGTTCAGATCGATTATCACAGTTTGAACGTTCTGTGTTTTTCCCAATATAATTAAAATTGATGGAACTGATTAGTTATAGCGTTGTTTTCTTCTTTCTATAACTATAACTTCGTTTTATATAATTTTATGTACAAAATCTTGGAATTTTTTCGTCTTGCGCATTTCTTGCTATGTCTATCCAGACCATGGTTTCGATGCATTTACTAGGTTTACTATTCTGATTTCAATGCCAAAGAAGAATTGTTTCCTGATCTGTTTGCTATTGTTTATGTTTAAGGAATTTCTCATGCAAGCTTTATTTGGTTAAACCTTAGCTTTACGATGCTATTACCTGCATAGAATGATTCTTCTTAATATATTATTGTATGTGAATACTGTATAAATTTTTACATTTGATTATTTCAGGTGACCAAACCACCATTTTCCCACTGTCCGAGTATTTCTAATTTTATACCTGAAAGACAAATAGGTTTTGGGACGAGGATCTTTACCCTAACCCTTACCTGACAGTCTTCTGCTGTCATAATTGATTTCTACAGTTATACAATTGACAATGATATTCTTACAACTTTGAAATGATTGTAATCAATACTCTTTATCTTCCCCATTCAATAGCAAGTATTATTAACATAGTATAAAATATCTGTGAGATAATAAGGGTTTGTACAACATACGTTTTCTTTATGTAGCTTACAATACCCTTTCCCTTAAGATTAATTTGATTCTACTTGGTAGGTCGAATTTCTTTGAAGAGAAAATACAATCTAAAATTTTGTGCACAGCTTCACCTTTTTTTCTAGTAATTATTTCCTATTTCATGAAATACCTCTAAATGTTTTCCAGAATCCATCATTCTTTCATAACAGTAGTTCTAGGAAAAATCATAGCATTTAGCTCTGGAAGTAATTCTTTTCAAACAGTGAAATATAAAATTACTAACATTAATCAATTGAAAATACAGAATCTTTTGCACTACTGTACATACCATTCTGTTAATAGTATTTTAACAAATATAAGTCACATAAACTATCAGTTATAGCTCTACATGTATACTTATCTGAAAATGATTCAGCTGTGGTCCTCCCAACCATCAAGTGAGGCGATTACGTCCTCCTTGCCCGTGTGCTCCAAACTGAACGGTACAGATTAACAGTGGAATTTCTTTCTGCTGTGACCTCAGGGAAACCAGTCCAGTCAGTACCAGAACTTCAGGAATTTTCTGAGTGTAATTCCACTGGCTACAACCAACTGAAGAAGCTCTCACTCTTTCCTTTTTCCCAAAAATACAGAACCCCTACTCCTCACTGGGATCAATCCTTTATCCTCAGAGGAGCAGGTAACTGTTTTCCAGCTGTTCCCAAACCTCTTTTCAGTTCTTGGAAACATTTTACCATCAAATTTTTACTTTTTTTATCCAGTTATTTCTCATAACAGTTTATCTTTATTAAATAACATTAATTGTCTCAGTTTTCCATTAACAAAACAATATAATTACTTAACTAGTTATCAATAATGTAGCTGTCACAAATTCCCCCCCTGGAAGTAACATCGTCCTCGGTGTTTTCACTCTAGCTCTGAAAAGAGCCCTGGGTAAAATTCTCGTACGAAATTTTCATCCTCCCAAGTAGCCTCATCCGGGCTGAAGTGCTTCCATTGCACTTTAACCTGGGTGATAGCTCGCTTTCGAAGCATAATTTCCCTTCGGTCAAGTATGCATTGCGGCTCGACCAGGAACTCTCCATCCGGATCTACCTCTATATGCTGCCAATGAATTACGTGCTTTGAATCATGCACATAACGCTTCAGCAGGGACACATGAAATACATTGTGCACTTAGATTTGGCTGGGTAAGGCTAGCCGATAGGCTACAGGTCCTACCCTCTCCAAAATTTCAAAGGGTCCACGAAATCTGCGAGCCAATTTGGCACAAGAGGCCCACCACAAGGTAATCCTTTTTGGCTTGATCCTTACATACACATGGTCTCCTACGTCAAACTCTCGATAGGAACTTTTTTTATCTGCATAGATCTTTTTTCGATCTTATGCCGCCTTCATATTTTGTCTTATTTTCCTTACTTCTTCTTCCATTTCAGCAAGCATCTCGGGTCCTAACATCAGTTTTGTCTCGGG
This sequence comes from Pinus albicaulis, assembly GCA_034641835.2. Classification (NCBI taxonomy): domain Eukaryota; kingdom Viridiplantae; phylum Streptophyta; class Pinopsida; order Pinales; family Pinaceae; genus Pinus; species Pinus albicaulis. The sequence continues at coordinate 9,538,739 of CM076570.1, read as the reverse complement.
GCTACTCCAATTTATGGGTGTGCGACACTGCCTCCCATACAAGACCTTGAAAGGACTCATTTTTAGAGATTCCTGATACCCATTGTTGTAAGAAAATTCAACAAGGTGTAGGTACTCTTCCCATTTAGATGGCTGCTACATCACATACGTGCGCAACATGTCTTCCAGTACTTGATTCACCCGCTCCGTTTGACTGTCGGTCTGGAGGTGATAAGCGGTGCTGAAATTTATCTGCATTCCCAATCCTGAGAACAACGTTTTCCAAAACGCAGACGTAAACTTGACATACCGATCTGAAATGACAGTCTTTGGGATTCCATGTAGTCGAAAAATTTCCTTCATGAATATGTCAGCTATCTGTACAGTCTTGTAAGTATATTGTACTGGCATAAAATGCGCAGATTTACTTAATCTGTCCACCACCATCATTATGGAATCATTTTGTCTTTTTGTCTGCGGTAACCTGTAATGAAGTCTAGGGATATGACCTTCCACTTCCATTCAAGTATTGGTATAGGCTGCAATAATCCTGTAGGATGTTGATGCCATTGTTGATGCTCTACTTTCTGACCACACACTCCAAACACTCAGATATTTAGCAAGTTGCTCTTCGCATACCAAAGTTAGAAGAATATCTTCCTTATCAGAGTAAACATTTTCTCGTATCCCGATGTCCCTATAATTGTTGCGATGGTATTCATTCATTATCAGCTCTTTCAGATCCACACGGTTAGGTACATATATTTTACCTTTGAAATTTAACACTTGATCTTCATTTATTCCATACTCAGATGTGCCCCCATGCTTTCTGTTTTCTTCCACTTGTTTCCACAAAAACTGGTACTCAGGATCTTTTCACGCTTCTTCCTTTACTTGCTCGGAAAATCTACTTTCCAGCTTGTTACACAGTAATTTGTCACCATCCCTGCAATCCCCATCTCGCCCATTGGAGGGTTGTTTATGTGACCAATAAGTAGTGTCATGCCTTGCAAATACCATCATTGCATCCCTTTCCATGAGGACAACATTCCTCTTGTTGATCATTTCCTGAGCAGACCCCTAAAAACACTTGTTTTTGCCTTGGCGCTAGTAGCCCATTATGTACTCGCGCCAATGAGGAAAATTAACACTGAGCCCGCGCCAATTGGCACTCTATCCTAGTTAAGCACCTACACCAATCTGCTTTTGGAAAGTTTTTTAAAAAAAGAGGCGAAGTTTCGATTACAACAACTTCATGGATGAGTCATCAGGAGTGGTTTCGACTGAATAACCACGACCTTCCTCCTTTGGCCTCTTGTTTCCACCTTATGGGGAACCTCCCAAGGGATAAGGCCTCCCTTGCACTATTTTAGGGATCCCAACCTCATCCTCTCCTCTATAAATATAACCTTCATCCATTGATGAAGGGGCTGAATGGCTGAATGGCTGAATAGCTAGTCTCCAAGTTCCCAAGAGCCGTCAGAGCCTTAAGCTGCAAGAGCCTTGATTCATTCCCTTAAGGCCAAATCCAAGCAAGGAGATTATTGTCGAGACAACCAAAGAGAGAGGTTTGTCCCATCCCCGACAGGCTTTTTCGAGACGTGTTCCATTGGCGACCCTCCGAAGGAGAATTCAGCGTCAGAGCTATGGTTGTATTCTTCTTTGATTGACTAATGATAAGTGACTATTGGTTATGGTTCCACTCCCGTTGTTGATTATGATGATGAGTTATGTCTTCTCTGACTGAAATATAGTTGCATATAATGGATTTTACACTTGCGTTTGTTTTGTTTCTTGCGTGTGCAGGTGTCCGATCACGGAGATCGTGAGGATTGTGATCTGCCGGAGCTAAGGAACGGGAACGCTGCTTTCTCTACAAGCGACATCGTTGGATTCCAGGTAAGCCTTCATCGCTAGTTGGTTTATTTGAAATTAGGAACCTGCACTATAGCGTGAACGATTGTTGCTAGACCCGGTCTGGGCTACGCTCGTCCAGAGGGGATTTCATCTCCATAAATAATTGGCTGCATCACTGGGATCGCTCAGCTGTTTTGCTCCCCGCTTGTGCTGCTGTGACTGAGCTGGGTTGCTTACAGCTCAAACCTATGTCTTCGCATTAGCATGGATCAAAGCTGTCACTTAATCTTGCTGTGTTAGTTGCTGAACCGAACAGTTGGAGTATTGTCTTGTCTTTTTCATGAGCCGATTCTCGCTTGCTTGATCTACTTCTTTTATCGGCTCTTGAGATTTTGGCTTTTGGTTCAGCCCCAAAGGATCATATCTAACCTTACATCGCTTCTCCGAATTTTCATCCTTTCATGGTTGGCTTGATTGGCGTGGTTTCCACCCTGACAGTCGCGCCAATTGGCGCGGGTTGCCAGCTCATCACTCGCGCCATCCCCTGTCTGGCGCGGATTATAGCCAGACAGTCGCGCCATCTCCTGTAGGTGCTAGGGTTTACCCTTGTTCGGAAGTTTCTTTTGGTCAGTACTTTGCTTCTGGGTTTGTTTTAGATCCTGCTTGAAGTGGTGAGTCTGGTCTTGGTTGGGAGAAATTCTTTGTTTTTTCATTTTAAGGCGTTGGCGCTTGTTGTCAGTTAGCAACCCGCGCCAATTGGGCAATGGCGCTAGTTGTCAGTGAGCAAGTCGCGCCAGTTGGCGCTAGTTGTCAATGACAAAGTCAGACCAATTTCAGGGTGTGTGAAAATTGAGACTTTTTCCCTGAATCCTTCACCAGTGTGTCTTTCCCTTCCGATCTTTTCTCTATATGAGCATAGATTACATTGCTCATTGTTTGAAATGTCTTCTCTCCATGATTGCTTGATGTAAAAGGGAATGAATGCCTTGTTTTGATCTCTTTCTTTGGAAGTCCTCTTTGTGTTTGACCTCATATGTCTTGTCGCCTTTTGAGGGATTTCGTGACAAAGTGTTTGAAACAACGATTGCATTCTTAGTGTTTGTTTACATCTATTTTGCATTCATCCTTCATTAAGAAGATTTGCGTTTATTTAGTTTTCATATCAAAGTGTTCTTTTCGTTTAAATGCATTAGATCACATTGCATTGAAGAGTATTTTGAGATTTATCATTGAACTTAGATCACATTGTTTAATGATTGGAAGCTAAAAATCGCTTTGAGTGCATTCTCTTTCATTGAAAGCATGCATTAAGTAGATTCTCATTTCATCGAAAAATGCATTGAGTGCATTCTTATTATTTGAAAAGGAAAAAGGAAATTGTGCATAGATTACAATTGCATAGTTTTCGAAAAAGAGGATTTTGCATAGATTACATTGCATTATTCCCATCGTTGAATGTTTTAGAATACTTTTGGATAGTGAAAGTCATCTAGTTTGGAAAATATTTCGTTTGCAGTGTTGTTTTATGTCGCATCATTGTTTGAAGCTCTTCCCTTAACTAGATAGCATTCATCGAATTGAAAAGATTTCTTTTCTCACCTAGCTGCATATAGGAGATTGTCAGATGACATACGGTAGGGCCCTAAAACCGAGACATAATTGAAGATCAACACTAAAATTTACTCAATTTACCGAAGGAAGCATTGAAACATTAACAAAACATTTAGAGGTCTAGGTTAGAGACGTGTTCCGGCGTCGTTAAACCCAGTAGCTGTCGTTCGCCTCTTGGCTTTAGACAACACTAGTACGGACTTGTGCTCCTTGTACCGTCAAGTATATAAAGGGAGACCCCACTAGGTTTCTATCCTTTATCCATAGGAAGCCGAGTCTGCCGCCTTATACCCATGATACACGAGACACAACATTCGGGGAGATTTCCTGCACGTACGTTAAGTCCTTGGTTGATTTCTCTTTCATTTTGAAACCAAGGTGTATATTGCAGTTCACGATTATTTGGTACACCCTTTGCCTAGCATTCCTGAGCAGTCATTTTGATCTTATCTGACTCCTTAAATTTGAAAAGATCATCAAGCACTTGTCCTTTCACGCTTGTTTCCAATCTGAAAGTGATAGAGTCACCTTTTGCCTGTTTCTCGACTCTTAAAATATGAAACGGTAGAGTTTTGTTTAAATGTTTTAAAAATTAATTGCCCACGAAATATTCCTGGTTAAAGTTAGTTTCCTTAGGGTGTTGTTCTGAAGATCGTTTCTGATGGAAACTTTTCCGGAGTTCACCAACCAAGGAATCCCCTCCGATGGGAATCCGGGTCCTTTTCCTCCTTTTGGGAATGTTGGTGCTCCTTATATGGCAACGTTGTCCCTTCATGGGTTAACTGTTGGGTTGCCTCTTTGGTTGTTTTCAACCTCTGTGGTCCCAAATGTCCCGGCTACTATTCAATCAGTTCCTCCACCTGAACAACATCATGTTGATTCCAAGGTGGACCTCTCCCCTTCTTCGCCTGTTTCTGCGTCCTCCTCTTCTACTTCGCCTGGTGAAAGTCTGGATTCAAGTAACCAGGTGGCTAAGAAGAAGAAGAAGAAGACAAATAAGAAGAAGTCCAATAAGAGAGAGGCTAAGGCTGCAGCTATTGCTTCCGAAACATCTCCTCTTGATAAACCTCCCAACCCTCCACGGAAATTCAAGCTCCCTTGCATGTTGTGCACGGGAGACCATCTTCTTCGAGACTGCCCTGGCATTCCCAAGGTACTCGAAGTATGGTCCAACGGTCGCCCGCCGTTGCCTTTGGCTTCCGGGAGTCAGGTTGGGGGCATGTCTTCAGCTGCTGCTGGTAAGGCTCCTAAGAAGCAGGGTAAGATTACCAATCCCTGTAAGTTGTGTGAAGGGCACCATGCCATTCACCTTTGTCCGTATATGGATGAAGCCAAGCGAGTTTTGGAAAACTCAGCTATTTCTACACCATGCCTCCCGGTTGGTTATAAGCAGTTGTCTTTGAGTCCTCCACCAGCTGATCCTACGATTGGTCAAGAGTCATCCTTGGTCGATCCCGCTCTCTCAAAAATTCAAATTCAGGAATCCATCCCCGAACAACCATTAGTAGTAGGATCGGTTGAACTGGCCCCGTCTACGGTGCACCAGGTCTTTTCCGTTGAGAGTGGACCTCACACCCCCCATGTCCTTCTGGTTTCTTCAGATTCTTCAGACTTGGAGAAAGATTCTCCTGTCCCTATACCTCAAGAAGCTGCTCCTCCGCCTCTCGTAATAGAGGTCCCGGAGGATACTCCTCACACCTTCGAGATGGAGATCATGGAGGATGCTCCTCATTCTTCCGTAACACCAGGGGAAGACCATCTTGGTTCGATGGTAGCCCCTCCGAGTAGTCTGGTCGCTTCCTTTGATTGGAATCGATTTATGGGATACCGCCTTCCGTCTTATGTGCCTTTTGAGATCACAGTACAAGCTTTTGGTCTGGTTGTACCCAGCACCATTATAGACGAAGGCGCGTCTGTTAGTGTTCTATCCTCAACTACTTGGAAAAATTTCGGTTTGCCGCCGCTTGCGCCTGTTACGCAGAATATGTTGGCGTTTAACAGAAGAACGAGTCAACCGTTAGGGATCCTTCATGGGTTACCTGTTACTTTGGGAGGTAAAACTGTCCATATGGACGTCATGTTTGTTCCAGGCCCCTTGGATTTCAATCTGCTCTTGGGGCGTGATTACACCTATGCCATGAGAGCGCTTGTCTCCTCCCTTTTTTGTGTGGTCTGTTTTCCACATGAAGGACGGATCGTGACCATTGATCAACTTTCGTTCTTTGGTCCTGATGTGGAAGTTGGCCCGCCATCATCCCTTCCTGGTTTTTATCCACCCGTTGTATCTACCCCACCGCAGGTCAACTATGTGGCTACCTACCCCATGCCTGTACCCAGTGATAGTGCCATTGTGCATCAGGTGCTGGGGGCATTGGGTCCTGACTTCCAGGATGTTTTCCTTCCATCGGGAGTGGAACTCTTGGAAGCGATGACTTCTTGTAACTGTCAAGCTCCTTAAAAAATGAAACAAGGTTGTTGGAGCAGAGTTCCTTGTCTTGTGTCAAGCTCCTTAAAAAATGAAACCAGGTCTATCGGAGCAGAGTTCCTTGTCTTGTGTCAAGCTCCTTAAAAAATGAAACAAGGTCGTCGGAGCAGAGTTCCTTGTCTTGTGCCAAGCCCCTTAAAAAATGAAACAAGGTCTTCTGAGGATAGTTGTTTTAATGTGTCAACCTCGTTAAAACAATGAAACACATTCCCGTTCAATTCGAGCCTTTGATAAGATGTCGTAAAATCCCAGTCGAGTCTTTCTTTTGATCTCGTAAGTTGAACCTTCACTCCATCTTCCTTTCATATGGACTGAAGCTTGGGGGGCATGTACCTCAAATTGAGTCACCATGCTGGGGGCATGCTTAACTTTTTCAAGCATAGTTTATTTCCATTTCAAGCTTGTGTAAAAATGAAACCGGTTTCAAGCATAGTTTATCTTTGTTTCAAGCTTGTGTAAAAATGAAACCAACTTCAAGCAGAGTTTCCTGATTTCAAGCTTGTGTAAAAATGAAACCATGCTCGTTTTACCTCTTGTGATTGCCATTTTTATCAGCCTGTTTTTGTCAGATGAGCCTTGGTTCTCTCATTCCATCATCACTATCTGCTTGGCCGATCATATGTCTTCACTTGGTTGTTTTACCCATTCCTGAGGAACCGCTGCGATGAGTGGTCTTGTTAGCCAGCCTCTTAAACTTTATTTTTTCAGAGCAGTTCCATCATTACCGGAACCAGTTGCTTCCCTTTATACCACTCGTTCCTCCAGGTGGAGTCATTTTTCACCTCTTTTCTGACTCTCTAAACATGAAAAGATTGCCGAGGCCCTTATCGTTTTGATCTCGTTAAAGTGGCCACGAAACGACATCTACCCAGTATATGTTTACCCCTTTTTCGGGCTAGGATAGATTATTTACGAAAAAGGAATACCCTAGCCTATTGCGACTAGGAGGTTTTCTCTGACAAAGTTTTCTACCTTTTCGGATCTGAGGAACTATTTACGAAAAGGGACCGTTGGAGTTTACTTTTCCGCTGTCTTTTAAAACTCTCTAAATATGAAAAGACGCTGAGTTTTTCCTCTGTCAGACTCGTTAAACCCTGATGACATTGGATTCAGTCGTAATGACATTATTCGAGTTGCTCCTTCCTAGGGCTCGTTAAATGTACTAGGATGGATTCGTCCGAAGGACGAATTTATATGACAAGCATATGGTATCCTCTTCAAGTTTGTGTAAAAATAAGGAGGTACTTGCCAGAAATGGTGGGGAAAATGGAACCAACATCATTGTCGTGTCGACAATATGTCACTCTTGAACATGGCACTTGTCTGCATTTGTGTCGGGTTGGTGATATCTCATCTCGTTTTTTCCACTTGCCTCCATGGGTTTGGGTGATCCCTTTTGACCTCTCATCTCCTCTTTGCCTCGTCATCATGACCTCTGATTTGTTGATGTCAAATACTGCCAAACCCATTGTCGTGTCGCCGATATGTTCAAGAGAAGTTGACCTCTGCAAATTTCAAACTTCCTCTGATTCTCATCTGATTTTAATTCATAGAGACATTATGTTCCTCTGTCTCGTGTCGATGATGTGGGAAACACTATGGCCCACCTTCGATCAAAGTCACTTCCTGTTGACTTCAGCTCATTATCCAGGAAGCTGATCTAGAGACTCCCTTCTGGTACCTTGGAGCCTGCATGCCTCAATGGCAGGTTCTTCGCATTCGACGTGAGGTTTTCATCATTGGCCTCCGATCGAGTGATTCTGCGGGTGTTCGACGTCAGCTCATTGTTCACATGCCGTAGATTGTACCTGTAGTACCTTGAGGACCATTGGAATTAATGGTGATACCTCTCGCGTTTGTTAACAGCTTTTATCATTGGCCGGTAATCAGACAGTGTTCTTGCATGTTCGACTTCAGCTCACTTATTCGCATGCTTGAAATTGTACTTTGTTCGGGTCGAGATGGGGCGCAAGACCCTGGATTCTGCCTGTTATAATCCAGGTTGTGATTTTGTGGATTATTATGATTAGCTACATGACTCACTGATTGGATGGCTACGACCATACCTGAGTCTATTTACCGATCCTCACTGGATGGCTGCGTCCATGCCTTGGATTTGGATTATTACATACTCTGTTATGGATGGCTGCGCCCATACCACGTATATATCATGTATTTGAGATATCAGTTTTATTTCTCTACGCAGGTTTTCCGACGGCGGTGTTTTCAGTTGGACACGTTCTCGTAAAGCATTTCACCCCTCTCTCTCTTTCGGGCCTCATGCTTTAGGGGGCATCTGTTACACAGTAATTTTTCACCGTCCCTGCAATCCCCATCTCGCCCATTGGAGGGTCATTTCTGTGACCAATAAGCAGTGTCATGCTTTGTAAATACCATCATTGCATCCCTTTCCATGAGGACAACATTCCTCCTGTTGATCATTTCCTGAGCAGACCCCTAAAAACACCTGTTTTTTCCTTGGCGCTGGTAGCCCATTATGTACTCGCGCCAATGAGGAAAATTAACACTGAGCCCACGCCAATTAGCGCTCTGTCCCAGTTAAGCACCCGCGCTAATCTTATTTTGGAATTAAAAAAAAAAAAAGAGGCTAAGTTTCGATTACAACAACTTCGTGGATGAGTCATCAGGAGTGGTTTCGACTGAATAACCACGACCTTCCTCCTTTGGCCTCTTGTTTCCACCTTATGGGGAACCTCCCAAGGGATAAGGCCTCCCTTCTACTATTTTAGGGATCCCAACCTCCTCCTCTCCTCTATAAATATAACCTTCATCCATTGATGAAGGGGCTGAATGGCTGAATAGCTAGTCTCCAAGTTCCCAAGAGCCGTCAGAGCCTTAAGCTGCAAGAGCCTTGATTCATTCCCTTAAGGCCAAATCCAAGCAAGGAGATTATTTTCGAGACAACTGAAGAGAGAGGTTTGTCCCATCCCCGACAGGATTTTTCGAGACGTGTTCCGCTGGCGACCCTCCGAAGGAGAATTTAGCGTCAGAGCTATGGTTGTATTCTTCTTTGATTGACTAATGATAAGCGACTATTGGTTATGGTTCCACTCCTGTTGTTGATTATGATGATGAGTTATGTCTTCTCTGACTGACATATAGTTGCATATACTGGATTTTACACTTGTGTTTGTTTTGTTTCTTGTGTGTGCAGGTGTTCGATCACGGAGATCGTGAGGATTGTGATCTGTCGGAGCTAAGGAACGGGAACGCTGCTTTCTCTACAAGCGACAACGTTGGATTCCAGGTAAGCCTTCATCGCTAGTTGGTTTATTTGCAATTAGGAACCTACACTATAGCTTGAATGATTGTTGCTAGACCCGGTCTGGGCTAGTAGGGATCGCCTCTGTCCGAAGAGGGGATTTACCTCCACAACACAGCTGATTATAGTATAATTCATATATACTATGTAATTTTCTACTTAAAGCATCAACTAATCGATTTTAATTTCCTTTGACATGCTGAATATCCATGTCAAACTCACTTAGGAAGGCATTCCATCTTGCCTGTCTTGAGTTTAAATCTGCTTTCTTGAAGTAACTCGTCAAGATGCTATGGTCTGTTTTTAATACAAACTTTTTGCCGAGCAGGTACTGTCTCCATACCCGGAGTGCATGAAATACTGCTGTCAACTCCAAATCATATGTGGAATATATTTTTTCATGATCCTTCAACTTCCTAGATTCATATGCTACCACTTTGCCTTCCTGAGATAGGATTGCCCCAACACCTTCTTTACTTGCGTCCGTACATACTTCAAATTCTTTGCTGGGATCAGCCACCCTTAACACAGGAGCAGTGGTCAAAAGTTGTTTTAGTTTTTCAAAACTGTTTTGACATTCTGTGGTCCATTTGAAAACTTTTCCTTTCCTTTGCAAGGAAGTAATAGGAAAAGAAATTCTGGAAAATCCTTCAATAAATCTGCGGTAGTACCCAGATAGTCCCATAAAGGATCTAATATCTGCCACGTTCTGGGGTACTCACCATTCCATGATTGTTTTAATATTTTCTGGATCAACAACGATCCCCTCAGCGGAAATAACGTGTCCTAGATACTAGATTTTTGTGTTGAAGAAATCACACTTGCTGAATTTTGCGTACAGCTGGTGTTTTCTTAGCATTTCCAGCACAATCCTCAAATGGTCCTTATGCTCTTCCTGATTTTTAGAATAGATCAAAATATCGTTTATAAAAATAAGTACAAAATTATCCAGGAAAGGATGGAAGACCCCATGCATTAGCCTCATGAAATTTGCTGGTGTGTTTGTTAACCCAAAGGGTAATACCACAAATTCATAATGACAATATCTTGTACGAAATGCTGCCTTGCAAATGTCTTCCTCCTTGATTCGAATATGGTGATATCCAGATCTCAGATCTATCTTGGAAAACACCGTGGCCCCTTTTACTTGATCAAATAGATCATCAATCCTTGGTAAAGGGTATTTGTTTTTTACTGTTAATTTGTTGAGCTGCCATGCACATACGCATGGTCCCATATTTCTTTTTCACGAATAGAACTAGTGCTCCCCAAGGTGACACACTTGGGTGAATATAACCCTTATCCAACAGTTCTTGTAACTGCATCTTCAGCTCTGTTAATTCCGACACACTCATTCTATAAGGAGCCCTTGACATGAGAGAAGCTCCAGGCATTAACTCTATAGTAAAGTCAATGTCTCTTTTTGGTGGTAATCCAGGAATATTTTCTGGAAAAACATCCAAGAATTCTTGCACTACCGATATACTTTCCATTGTAGGCGATTTCTCCTTAGAATCTGCATATCCTACCTGAATAGCATATAACTGGCACCCCTTCCTTATACATTTATTCATTTGGGATGCTGTTACTGGGCATAACTGTAATGGTTTTCTGATTCCTTGAATTTCCTTCCAAGTTCCATCGTGCATTCTATAATAAATAACTTTTTCCTTACAGTCCACTAGAGTCCAATGCTTTTCTAGCCAATCCATGCCTAACAAAACATCATAGGATCCTAATGGAAGAACATTCAGATCTACTTGTAACTGCTAATTTTAATTTCTAATATATAGTTCTGAATTTTAGTAGTCACTTTACGCTTTTCCCCAGTGGCTAGTTGTACTAGCCAGGAATTTTTAAATTTCTGATCTTTCAATTTACGCAACTCTACCACCCTGGGACCAATATAGCTCAAACTTGTGCCTGGATCTACTAAAATAGAAACAGACTGAGTTAGTATTTTACCTTCCATCTCAATCATCGGGGACTGATAATCCACTTGCATGTCCTCCAATGCTGCATTAAGACATGGAATGTTTCGTGCTACATCACCCACAGTAGAAGCTTCCTGCAAGTTTGCTACAACATCATTTATTGTTCGGTGTGGGAAATTTTTGTAGTAATGTGCTTCACCACACCCCTAACATTGTAAAGGTGGATTGGTAACCTACCCTTGCTCAGGCTTTCTAGATGCTTCCGTAGGCTTTTCGTCTACTGGCCATCTGGTCCTCTAGTGATTTCTGCCAAACTGCTTGCGGACAGGATTTCGTGTATAATTCTTAAAGTTACCGCTTTTGGCACACTTGAAACTCGAATTACTTTTCTGTCCTTTCTTTGGCTGCCAATTCTTGCCAACCTCCCCTTTTGTCTTGGATTGCTGATAGCACATTCGTGCTTTATGAATAGCTTCATCCATGGTTCGAGGATTTACAAATTCTATCCTCTCCTTCATGTGTGTTGGCAATTTGCTCAGAAATCTCTACACTTTAGCCTTCTCCTCTCGAAGATATGGAACATAGCATAACAGGGATGTAAAATTAGTGATGTAATCGTCCATGGTCATATGTCCCAGTGTTAAATCATGAAATTCTTTAGCCTTTTCATCATAAAATCTTTCTATTAAGTACTTGTCCTTGAAATATTGCTGGAACGATTCCTAGGTGACGTCTTGTTCTTCAATACTACGTAAATTCTTCACTTTCTCCCACCACAGAGTGGCTCTCTCTCTTAGATGATATAATGCTAATCTAGCCTTCAGATTGTTGTTATATTCATACACCTGAAAATACTTATTCATATTTATTAACCATGCCTCTGTCACCTCCTCAGCCTCACCATCAAATGTTGGTGGTTTTATTTTACAAAATTTTCCTTGAAGTTCTACTTTCTGCCTCTTGACTTCTTGCGGATCTGACAAGTTGCCAGATTTTGCCTCATTAAAATTTTTATTCTTACTTCACTGAGAGGGGCTCCTTTCCACTCTTTCTATAGTGTTATTTCCTATTTTCTACTCATTTTCTTCTTGCACACCTCTATCATTATCGGGATGTTCTACCTCCTGATTTTGTTTATATGACAAACTTTTTAATTTATTTTCCTGGTCTTGCAGTAATCGCTCATTATCTTTTCGAACGCGCACCATTTCCTCCTGCAGTTGTTGAAAAGTATTTAACAGGAAACTGGTTTGGTGCTGTTGTTCTTCTAACAGCCTACTAGCTTTCTACTGCTGTTTGACACTTAGCTGGACCCACATCTCTAGGTTCATCACTGGTTGTACTTGGGGTTCCCTAGTGTCTTGAGGGGGTTGTTGTGGGGTTCCTCTTCTCATGATGTTCCTACTAGATTGCTAAATTCTTTCTCTGTGCATCATTTACACACAGCTCCATCGTTAGTTGACCCTTAGGGTCCCAACGTATGAACGCTGCTCTGATACCACTTGTCACATATAATCAAACTTCATAATTTTTTTTTTAACCTTCTCATACTTTATCACAGAATAAATATATAATTCTATGCAATATAAATCTTCTACTTGGATAAGGATTGAATGTAAATCTTATAAAAAAATTGTATTAATGCTATTCGTTCTGTAACATATTAGACTTTCGATTTCAATATTCCATACATTTAAATTAAAATGTAACTATCGGATTTCTATTAGCATACTACTATAAATTTATTACACCTCCGCTAAATTTGTCAACTCGTTTTTAATGAGGACACAACTGTATTTTACTGGTGCATTTATATATATCGATTTCCATCTGGATTTATCTGTGACACCTGTGCAGTATACACAGTATACGGAGATCACGATGTATCAAAACTTGATCCACGCCGTTGATTGATTTTATTTTTTTGATGACTTTGGGCTGAGGCGGGAACCTGGCCTAGGCAATCCCGCCAAGCCATAGATCTACACATTGGCTTTGTTCTTCATGTTATTCTCTTCTGTGCGATGTGATGGTTCACTGGGGTTCTACAGCCACTGTGCCCGGAACTCTGTTACAGTGGAAGTTATGGTTGCCCATGGAAACGTCATGCCCAGCTCGGATATGGAGGTAATTCACATCTTTATAATCCGGCCTCCCATAGAAGACTTTTTCTAAGTTCTCTTATTCCATTAACTTTCTGTGAAGCAGGGCTACGAGAAAAACGACACCCATATTTCTTTAGACGCTCTCCTCAGGTGATTTCGAATTAGGGGTTTACATTTTTTTTGAATTCAATCTATCTTCATCGCAAAATGTCTTTCCAGATGTACTCATTTCGCTTATCTATTTCATTTGGCAGGTAATGTTTCAAAGTTTTCGTAGCAATTTCTTCTATGGAGAACCTCAGTTGGCAAGATTCTGCTTCTACTTACACTGCTCAAGATTTCTCTAGGTATGCTTCGAAGGGTTTGCTGTTTTGCACGAACGACCTTTAAGATGATCTATATATATGAATTTTCTTGATTTCTGGTCTTGGAAGCTTTGAAATTTATTTCCGGGACTTACTGTTCCTCATGAAAACATTACTGTAATATATTTAGGGAGCTTAGATGGAGCATTCCACTTTGGAAACCCTGTAATTTTTTTTAAGGGTTTTTGTTTTTAAAGATTTTAGTTTGGATTGATTATCACAGTTTGAACATTCTGGGTTTTTCCCAATATAATTAAAATCGATGGAACTGATGAGTTATAGCGTTGTTTTCTTCTTTCTATAACTATAACTTCGTTTTATATAGTTTTATGTACAAAATCTTGGAATTTTTCCATCTTGCGCATTTCTTTCTATGTTTATCTAGACCATGGTTTCGATGCATTTACTGGGTTTACTATTCTGATTTCAATGCCAAAGAAGAATTGTTTCCTCAGTTGCTTGCTATTGTTTATGTTTAAGGAATTTCTCATGCAAGCTTTATTTGGTTAAACCTTAGCTTTATGCTGCTATTACCTGCATAGAATGATTCTTCTTAATATATTCCTGTATGTGAATACGGTATAAAATTTTACATTTGATTCTTTCAGGTGACCGGAAAACCATTTTCCCACTGTCCGAGTATTTATAATTTTATACCTGAAAGACAACTAGGTTTTGGTACTGGGATCTTTACCCTAACCCTTACCTGATAGTCTTCTGCTGTCATAATTGATTTCTACAGTTATACAGTTGACAATGATATTCTTACAGCTTTGAAATGATTGTAATCAATACTCTTTATCTTCCCCATTCAATAGCAAGTATTATTGACATATTATAAAATATCTGTGAAATAATAAGGGTTTGTACAACATACGCTTTTTTTTTTCTGTGGCTTATAGTACTCTTTCCATTAAGATTAATTTGATTCTACTTGGTAGGTCAAATTTCTTTGATCCAGGTGGATATCAGTGGACACCCACCTATTCCATTTGGACCAGCAGCATCCATTCTTGCAGCTTTTCACATTCAGCACAACTTACTATTTTTAGCAAGTTTTCGGGTCCTCCACTCCTGGAGCCGTTTTGGGGCCTTAATGATCTAGGTGGGTATTGGTGGCCACCCACCTATTCCATTTGAACCCCCACCATCAGTTCTTTCAGTTTTCAAGTTGCAACAAAACTTACTATTTGTAGCAGTTTTTTGGGTCCTGAACTTCTGGAGCCGTTTTGAGGCCCTAAACGACGTTTTTTGGGAAAACAGAGAGAAACATGGGTCCATGGACCGATTTTGCTTGTTCAAAAGTTGTACTCCTCGGAAAAATATTTCTAACGAACTATTGAGCGCGTCAAACAGAGAGAGGATGCCAAAGTTACGTCCCCGGTGTTGGAAATGTTGTCATTGATGGCAAAGGAATTGGCAAAGAAGGAGCATCTGAAACAGTAACTAGGAAAAGAGAGAAGCAAAGTAGTAGAGAACAGAGGCAACAAAGAGGAAGTAGAGGTAGCATAGAAGGAACAAAGGAAACAGAAGACAGATGACAGTAGAATAGGGCCATTTGAAGAAGCAAGGAGCAGCATTAGACAAGAAACAGAGCAGTGAGAAAAAAGGGCCACTGAGTTGAAGATCTGGCCATAACAAGGAGGTTGTGTAAAGAAATTTCAACTGTGTATGTAAAATGATTTGTTCATTATGACATGGATAATGTTGACCTAAATTATATGAGAAGGAGCTTTGATTTTAGTGAGAAACTGTATGGCTCTTTAGCAGGTGTTGTGGTGTGAAATTACCTGAGCACAGATCACATATGTGAGTTGATCAAGGTTTATAAACAGTTCTTGAATAAACCCTGTGGCAAGGGTTCGAAATTGAAGATTCAGTGTATAAATTGAAGGAATTAATGGTTGCAGAGATATGATGGTTTTGAATGTAGCAAAGATTATAATTGCGATGGAATGTAGTACAGTGATTAGCTTGCGGAATCAAGAACTTGAATGTGTAGTTAGAAGCGGAACTGTGACAGGGTAGAGCCCCGAACATGCAATGGAAGGTTGATATATTATATATCATAGCAGAATTGAAGACAGAATGGCATTGTGTTGCGTCGAGGTCGGAAGGCAGCAACCGGTGTAAAGAATGTGTGTTAAAAGAATCAAACGAAATTGTGAACAAAACGTTAAACTTCGCGATTGAACTGTAATAAAAAGCAAAACATTAAAGCGGAGCTTAATTATAATAATACATTGAAGAGTGAGCAGAACCTTGAAGGCGGAACCTGAGCGTAAAGGAGAAGAGCGGAACCTTACGAGTGGAGTGAACAGTAAAGGCGGGATTCCGGTTTTCATCGCACCGCTTTCGACGGGCAAGCGGTATTCAAGAAATCGGAGCGATTCCATAGAGTGGGCGACACGTGGCCCTGAGCGAATATGCAAAACAGCTTCCGCAGCGCGCCATCGCGCATTATCGTCCGTGCATCTTCAACGTGCGATATCCGTTGGATAGTCAAGGCCGGTGCGACAGCTTGTCTGCCATTGGATGATGAAGGTTGTCAGCGTTGGGGCCCATGCGTACGTGTGTGTTGATCATTATTAAGGTTTACGGATTTAACAAAGTGTATTATTATGGTTTGAACCATTGCAAAGATTATTCGCACAAAATTTAAATATTAAGGGAGTAGGCCATACAATTACGATTGTGAAGTCAGCACCCTATGAAAATATGGG
This sequence comes from Pinus albicaulis, assembly GCA_034641835.2. Lineage (NCBI taxonomy): Eukaryota > Viridiplantae > Streptophyta > Pinopsida > Pinales > Pinaceae > Pinus > Pinus albicaulis. The sequence goes on along the minus strand of CM076570.1, from coordinate 9,522,397 downwards.
GATTATGATTTGGTTGGATGCATAATTGTCTTATTGCCGATACATGTATGATTAGCGTTACAATGGATAACGAAGGGTGTTAATGGAGCAGTTGCACATTGAAGTAAAACATAGAGCAACGTAATCATAGTTTGTATTGAACAGTGAGAAAGTTGAAGTTTAAATCTGTTTAACAGAAAATTTGCAGATTTGACCTGACTGAATACGCAATGGAGGTTGATAACTCAGATTTACAGAATTTGGAATTGAAGATAGAGTGTCTTGGAGATTGCAGAGTTGAAGAAATGTGCAACAAAAGGATTCAAAAGTACAGGGAACAGGTGGAATATGCGAAATTCAGTGAATAAAGTATGCAGGACAGTTGCATGGCTACTACAGAAAAGAAAAATCCAGTAAAGCCAAAATCCAGAAAAGGAGCTGAGTGAAATTGAAGTGTGTAACTGAAAATGTGAATGTAAATGTTGCAATTAATTTTTTTTTATTGTTTGTGATGCATTGGCAAGTCTCCAGTAGGAAAACAAAACTCCCACTGTAATATTGAAATTTGTACATATTGTTATATTTTTAATGAGTTGGATAAAGAATTGAGAAGGCAGAAGTCAAAGAGTCATGGTTGTTCACTCCAAATTCCTTGTGGAATACAAACAGTCATGTGAGGAACTCTATATAATATCAACTTGATATGCATAAGAGAAGTTAGAGAGAGTAATAATAGAGAATGAAAAGTATAGAAGATTGAGGTAGAAAAGATAAGGAAGAGAGGAGCAGAAAGAGATGTTACAGAACAAAGGAAGTGATACTCATCGTGATAAGCAAGCTTACTTCTTGGCATGATAAATTGAGAAGTTGAACCTATCAAGTTGAATCTTGATAGCTGTCATTTGTAGCCGACTGAGGTTGGAGCCTCCTTTAGGTTGGTGCCTGCAGAAAATTGAAGGGAGTTGGAGCTTCCTTGCAAATTGTAGCTTGCAGAATTGAGGTTGGACCCTCCTGTGGGTTGGTGCCTGCAGAAAAATAGTGGTGAGAGGGAGTTGGAGCTTGCCTTTGCATCACAACAATAATAAGATGTGGTTTTCTCCCTTTATGGGTTTCCACTTATATCTGTTGTCTCTATCTGTGTTGCTTGTGTGCTGAGATGATTTATCAAATATGCTTAATGTTTACTGCTCTCATAATCAGTTTAATGTCACATTAATTTAATACTTGCTGCAACATATTAATACTGTTCATATACTAAGGTTGAATACAAAATTAAGTTGTAAATAAGCTGATGAAAATTTAAAAAGCTCATGTATGTATTGAGCCAGTTCACCCCTCTTTCAGTTGTATAAACTAAAATTCCATAACACTGGAAGTTAGACCACCAATTTACCCAAAGCGGGGCCCACTAGTTTAGCTATCTCCTAGGATTAGGTTTTTGGAAGTTTAGAGTTCTCCATTGTTTCTCAATAATAAATAGGCCCTCGAGCCTCATTGTAACACATTTCAGAGGTCTGTAGCCATCACATCTCTTCTCAGAGATTCACTACCAGCACCCTAGCCATTTTATTTTCATTATGCCTGTAAGCATATTTCTGTTATTTGATATTAATGAAATGAAGCATTATTTCCATTGCATCTCTATGCTAAAGCAGTTGTTATTTACGCTGTGCATTTCGTTCACCGCCAAAATACGCCATCGGTGGTATCAAAGCGAATTACCTTTTTCTTTGTTTTCTTTGCATGTCCCCAACACGGTTAGGGTATGGAGTTGGGGCTGAATTTGAGGTTGAACCTTGCAGAATCAGTATAAACCCGATATGACCTCCATAGGCGAGGAAGAAAAGAAGAAAGACAAAGACGAGGGAGAGATCCTATCAAAATACCCTATCGGAGGCCCTCGAGAAACAAAGGAATACGATGATCGATAACTTTCAAATCCTTCAGCAATGTGCCCACATATGGCGCATACGCATCCAACAAAACCTCTGGAGGTGCCACTCCCTTCAAGGTATAGGTAAACTTTGACATTCCTATTTTTGAAGGAAAAATGAATCTGAACTGCTTCATGAAGGATGGTTAAATTTACTTTGGAAGGGTATTTCTCGGTCCATGACTTCTCTGACCGAGAAAAGATTATTTTTGCACTCCTCAAAGCCGCCCCCCATGTAAAAGACTGGTGGGAAACCTACCGTGAGCAAGAGGGCGAAGGGGAACCCTCTCTGTTCTTGGCCACACCCACTTGGAATTCATTCCGAGACGGCATCAAGGAACAATATTACCCTGTGGGGAGCTATGAGGACAAATAAATCCAATGGACCACGCTGCGGCAACAAAAGGATCAAGATGTGCACGAATTGACGGATCTGTTCCATACCCTGCGCACAAAGTTGGGTATTAAAGATTCAGAGAGAAATTTGGTGCTCAAGTACCACGGTTGTCTGCACAAACACATTAAGGAGGAAATGGAGTTCCTCGACATTACATTTCTTGGCACGACATATCGCTATGCCGCCAAGATCGAGCATAAATTTAAGCAGAAGAAGCGAGACTTTGGATCTGCAAATTCGAAAGGTGCCCCCGAACCAAAGAACAAGGGGCAAGGCCAAAGCAATGCGACTCAGAACAACACCACAAATCTAAAGAAGGACACAGGGAAGTGGCGTGAATTTCATAATAGCCCCACTCACAGCACAAACGAGTGTCGGGCCAAACAGTCTTTGGTGGCCGAACTAAAGGCACCCGAATCAGATGCATTTTTTGATACTGAATTAGAACCAGAAAAAGGAAATGACAAAGGGAAGCATATCATTGATGTGGATCCCAGTGCCATTGTTTCCACCACCAAGATCCAGAGGGAGGATCCAGAGGAGGGGGAGCGCCTCTTCCAGTCACAGATGTGGGTGAAGGGTTCTCCGCTGCAATTTCTTGTCGATAGCAGAAGCCAAAAGAACCTCATTTTAGTAGAGGTTGTGAAGCAGCTCGGCCTATCAACCATAGCACACCCGCAGCTGTATACCATCGGGTGGCTCCACCCAGGGAGAGATCTCCGCATCCGCTAGCAGTGCCGCCTTCCGTACAGTATCAAGCCATTCATGGATGAGGTATTGTGTGATGTTGCTCCTCTTGATGTAGCTAATGTATTATTGGGCCAACCATACTTGTGGAGGCGACATGCTGTGTATGAGTCTAGGCCTCGTGCTGTTATTATTACTTTGGGAAATAACTTGTACAAGATACTGGAGGTAGTACCGCCTCCTGTCATCTCTTTGATTACTGCAAAACAACGCAGTAAGATTGTTTCCCAAACTAGGAAATTCATTTTCCTTACAACTCACTCACAGGGAAAGAAGAATATTGTGGCCAGAACCTCGAAACAAGGCTCCCTTACACGGCCGCAGCAGATGGACAAAGTCATGGAGGAATACGAGGACATTTTCTCCTCACTCATAGAGGCTCCTCTACATTGTCAGGACAAGCACTCCATTGATTTGACTCCCAATGCACCATCACCTGATGTTGCCATACATCCCTCAACTACACATACAAAATCCAAACATGTACTGTCTGAGGCTGATAAAGAAACCAAATTTACTAAACGCATCCAGCATGTCCACCCGCAGGTCCATGACATCTTCAACACATCTAATACTCAGTTCAACAGAATTTGCCTCATCTCATGGAGGATCTCAACGTAATGGGGAAAATTTATTCCTAAGGAGGGAGGAATGATCCAGGTGGATATCGGTGGCCACCCACCTATTCCATTTGGACCAACACCATCAATTGTTACGGCTTTTCACATTCAACACAACTTACTATTTTTAGCAGGTTTTCGGGTCCTCCACTCCCGGAGCTGTTTTGGGGCCTTAATGATCCAGGTGGATATTGGTGGCCACCCACCTATTCCATTTGAACCCCCACCATTAGTTCTTTCAGTTTTCAAGTTGCAACAAAACTTACTATTTTTAGCAGTTTTTCGGGTCCTGAACTTCTGGAGCCGTTTTGAGGCCCTAAACGAAGTTTTTTGGGAAAACAGAGGGCAACATGTGTCCATGGACTGATTTTTGTCATTCAAAATTTGTACTCCTCGGAAATATAATACTAACGAGCTATTGAGCACGTCAAACGGAGATCGGATGCCAAAGTTACGTCCCCGGGAAGTTGAACCACCAATTTACCCAAACGGGGCCCATAGTTTTGGCACTTCATCTCCTAGGGTTAGGTTTTTGAAAGTTTAGAGTTATAAATTATTTCTCAATAATAAATAGGCCCTCGAGCCTCATTGTAACACAGTTCAAAAGTCTGTAGCCATCACATCTCTTCTCAGAGATTCGCTACCAGCACCCTAGCTATTTTATTTCCATTATGCCTGTAAGCATATTTCTGTTATTTGATATTAATGAAATGAAGCATTATTTCCATTGCATCTCTATGTTCATGGTTATTTCTATATTCTGTTGCGTTCCTGCATAAAATCCGGATCATTCTTTGAAGAGAAAATACAATCTAAAATTTTGTGCATAGCTTCACCTTTTTATTTTTTTTTCTAGTAATTATTTCTTATTTCATGAAATACCGCTAAATGTTTTCCAGAATCCATCATTCTTTCATAACAATAGTTTTAGGAAAACTCATAGCATTTAGCTCTGGAAGTAATTATTTTTGAACTGTGAAATATAAAATTACTAACATTAATCAATTGAAAATATAGAATCTTTTGCACTACTATACATACCATTCTGTTAACAGTATTTTAACAAGTATAAGTCACATAAACTATCAGTTATAGCTCTGCATGTATACTTATCTAAAAATGATTCAGCTATGGTCCTCCCAACCATCAAGTGAGGTGATTACGTCCTCCTTGCCCCCGTGCTCCAAACTGAACGGTACGGGTTAACAGTGGAATTTCTTTCTGCTGTGAACTCAGGGCAACCAGTCCAGTCAGTACCAGAACTTCAGGAAATTTCTGAGTGTAATTCCATTGGCTAAAACCAACTCAAGAATCTCTCACTCTTTCATTTTTCCCAAAAATACAAAACCCCTACTCCTCACTGAGATCAGTCCTTTATCCTCAGAGGAGTAGGTAACTGTTTTCCAACTGTTCCCCAACCTCTTTTCAGTTCTTGGAAACATTTTACCATCAGCTTTTTACTTTTCTTATCCATTTATTTCTCATAACAGTTTATCTTTATTAAATAACATTAATTGTCTTAGTTTTCCATTAACAAAACAATATAATTACTTAACTAGTTAATCAACTAGTTATCAATAATGTAGCTGTCGCACTTTATTTTTAAAAATTCACACAATCTAGCGATAACATTTTCTACTTATTATAATATTCTCTTGAGTGTTAGAAAAAATGTCTATCCCTATTTGAAAAAAATCACACAATCCAGGTGATAGCATTTTGTAGTTATCATAATATTTTCTTGAGTGTTAGAAAAAAATCTCTATCCTTATTTGAAAAAAATCACACAATCCAGATGCTCTCTAAAAGCTCTATATCCTTATTTTAAAAAAATCACACATTTTGTAGTTATTATAATACTCTCTTAAGTATTAGAAAATCTCTCTATTCTTATTTTTTTTTAAAATCACAAAATGCTAAAATCTAGGTGATAACATTGGGTATAACATTTGGTATTAATACAAGGTTATGCAAAAAAAAATCCAGGTTATAACATTGGGTATTAATCCAAGTTACACTCTTGAGTGTTACAAAAGTTCTCTATCCTCATTTAAAATTTTTAAGAGCATGGAGTCTATCATAAAAAAATAAAATCCACATATTAATGCACAATACAGGTGATAACATTGGGTATTAATCCAGGTTACCCAAAAACAATCTAGGTAATAACATTGGGTATTAATCCATGTTACGCTCTTGAGTGTTAAAAGAGTTCCATAACCTAATTTAAAGTGTTTAAGAGCTTTTTTATCATAAAAGAGTTATAATCGACAATTAATATGAAATAACCAACCAAAAAAAGTGACAAAACAAAAGGTTCAAGAGAAGATAACAAAGACATATGTTCTTCTACATCAAGAGCATGATACTAAGAACCTTATTTTTCCGTATCACATAGCTCAAGTGTAGGTGGGATGGTCAGCCTAGCTCGGGAGAAATAAAAAAAAAAAATGTAAAGTTGAACATTAAATAATGAATAAAAATAAATATAAAACATAATGAGAAAGACAATTTCAAAAAATAATTATAAATTTACTTTGCAAATATAAGTATCTATTAAATTTAACCATTAAATCCACAAAAAAATTAAAATGATGAGCCCAAAAAAATGTGAAACATAATGAGAAAGATAACTGAAAAAAAACCCATAAAAAATTATTTGGAAAAATTTTAAGGATTGGAAATTTATCTAAAAGTGTAGTGTAAATGTTTAACAATATTTTATTAAAATATTTAGCAATATTTTTATAACAATATTCAAAATTCTAAAAGTTTAGTATATTCTCTTTAAAATTTTGACAATTTTTAAAATAAAAAATTTTATCCCACAATATTACAGTTTAACATTTGATATTAATCTCTAGGTGATAGCATTTTGTAGTTATTATAATACTCTCTTGAGTGTTAGAAAAACTCTCTATCCTTATTTTATTTTTAAATCACACAATTGAGGTGATAACATTTTGTAGTTATTATAACCCTCTCTTGAGTGTTAGAAAAGCTATCTATCCTTATTTTTTTTAAATCACACAATGCACAATCTAGGTGATAACGTTGGGTATTAATCTAGGTTACGAAAAAAAATCTAGGTGATAACATTGTTGAGATTCAACAAGATGATGTTCCTAGTGAAAATTAAGCACCTACACTAGGTGGGGCCCACAAGCTATTTTTAGGCGTATGTCTATTTTTAGAATGGTGAGCAAATTCTATTTATAGCGGGAGTCTATTTTTAGAATGGTGAGAAAATTCTATATATAGATGATGTTATATTTTTAGATGCATGTCCGAAGTCTATTTATAGATCACATGTCTAAATATAGAACGCATGTTGATTATATTATCTCTCAATAATAATTGGACAATAAACATTAATCTATTCTCAATGAGCACTTGGAAATAGTTAACTAAAGTGGAAAATCAATTAGCTAAGTGGATTTCAAGTTGAGTGGTTGGTCGGTGGGACGTGCAAGTGATTCGAAGTTGTAACAGAGTTGGATGTGTAGTTATGTGAGTTGTAAAGTAGTTTATGATGCAGGAAAAAATAACAACCACAATCCCACAATTACTTATTTGATGCGAATTTACTCTTCATAAGGATGTAATTGGATTTCTGCTTCATGGGCAACTTCAAAACTTCAAAATAATGTGATAACTTACACAAGTTCCAACTTCACACAATGTTTGAAGAATCCTCACAGGATCATTGTATGTACAAATAAAAAATAAAAATCCATGGCATTTAAGTCCTATGACTAATTCTTCCACCTATGTTCATTTCTAACAAACCGATTTGGATAATACCGGAACTGTTCACTACTATTACCTCCTTGGTATTGATGACTAATGATCTAATTAGCAAAAGATTCAATTTGGAATCCGTGAAACAATATACTACTGTTCTTGTTAGAGACAGCTGGTCTCCCCAGCCATGAGTAAACGTTAACCATTCTACGGAATCACTAGCACATAAAAAGAAATGAAGCAATGCTGCTACGCTGCTAGCTGAATGGCTCAACTTTTATTCTGTGTACAATTCAGGAGTGACTTTGCATACATGGTGACTTGCGCTCTGCGTCACCTCAACGCTCCTCGAATATCCTTGAATGCATTGACATGCTTGCATTGTTTACAAATGCTCTCCTTCACATCCTTGAATGCATTGATATGCTTGCAGTGTTTACGACTGCCCTCCTCCACAACGATTACCCACAGCTGCAGACTTCACGGTATGCGTTCTCCGGCGTCTACCTCGACATCCATTGAGACTATAGTCATTCCCATGACTTATATAAAATCAAAACGATTGATTCCACTGCTAACGCAGTGTGAAATCTTTCTTATGCTAGCTGCATAACCGGTCCCTACTATGAGCTCATTTCTGTAATAAAAAATCCCTACACAGCATATATATTTATATAAATTTGCAGATTCAGAAATTAACTTATAATGTAAACATCAATGAGACTAATTCCTACAAGGGCTAATAATTCGTTAATCGCCCCTCTGCATTTACATTTTTTATGCTAGTACTTCTCGCTCTCTCACACTCTCCTTTTTCCCTCTTCAGCTTCCTCTTATTTATACAAATATGTGAATATATTCTTCTCAAAATAGAGTTCTTCTAGAATTCTTCAACAAACTAATGCCTCCCTATTTTTAAGCATTTACTCCTATATTGGCTCTATTCCACGCAGGGGAAGAAACCAATTACTAAAATTATTCCAAATTTATTTAAATATAAAAAAAACTAAAAATGCTCCATAAATAAATAACAAATTTAATAAAATAATTAATTATACTACTCCTAATTCTGTTTTATTTCAAATTAGCCACAACATGTGACCAAAAACATCACATTGCTGGCTAGGCTCCCGATGCTCCTGCATCAGACTCTCGGGGAAGAAAACTAATCTTGTAGTATTTTGGAATCGATTCCCAACTTTTGTAGCTCTGCTGCAGTCATCCAACTGGCATCTTCCACCGGCTGTCCCTTCCGCTTGACCAAATACTGATAATAAGTTTGGCTCCTCATTTTCGTTGACACTCTCTTTTCCCTTTTTCCTTCTTTGGGCTTTCTTCTGTTATGGTGTCTCCTTGTGTTTCTTCTTCTGGTTCTTGGTATAGGTACGAATCTGCAATACATGACTAAGTCACCCACTTGGAATTCCTTTTTTCACCTCCTCATATCTGCTCTTTGTTTGTCTTTGCTACTGCATTCCTGCCATATGCTTTTGACATCTCCCTCAAATATGCTTCTAGGAGTTAGCCAATTTACAACTGCTTGGATTTTCTTCGGATCCATTTTCAACTCTTCTTTAGAGACTGCATATTCATCCAAAACTTCATTCATCAACCTGATGGTGATTTTATTTATGGCTCAAGAATCTGTGCTCATGCGCCATTCACCTTCTTTCTTTGGACTGAGTATTGTTGGTATAGTACATGGATTAAGGCTTCCTCTAATGAACCCTTTATCCATCAACTCTTGCACTTGTCTTCCAACTTCGACATTTTCCGGTGGTGTTAACATGTAGGCTTCTTTATTCGGCAAACTGGATCTAGGTATTTGAGCAATATGGTGACTAATACTCCTGATGGGTGGTAACTTATTCGAAAACTCATCCACAGTAATATCAACAAAATCATTCAATAGATTCTGAATTTCTTCAAGTAAATATTCTAAATTCGTAGAAGTTAAAATTACCTTGGGTTTTCCAACACTAGCAAAATGTATCTCCTTACCCTTCTCATCTTTTTGCAACAGGGTCTTCCCACTCATCAACATAATACTGTTTCTAGGTGCTTCTTCTTCAGCTTCAGCTTTCAATGGTAGCAGTGTATGCTTGATCCCATCTTTCTCAAAAGTATAAGTGTTTCTTCTGCCATTGTGTATGGAATTTTGGTCAAACTGCCAGGGTCTCCCTAGCAATATGTGACATACATCCATCAACATTATATCACATAAAATAACATCCTTATAAGTACCAATCTGAAAGTCAACTTTACATTGTTCAGTTACAATAATTTGATGGCGTTTCTAAAGCCACGATACTTTATAAGGAGTGGGGTGTAATGTTCTCTCCAACTTCAACTTGTCTACCATTTCTGTAGAAACAAGGTTATCAGTACTACCACTATCAATTACCAATTTGCAACACTTACCCTTTGACTTACATACAGTTCTGAACAGATTCCTTTTTTGAGCTGGTTCTCTGGCTTCTTTAGCTTCTTTAAGCAATACCGTCTTCAGTAACAAGGATTCTCCAGCTTTAGGAAGTTCCTCTTTAGCTGCAGTTTGAGGAATCTCTTCCTTGGTTTCAACAATGTTCACATTGCACTGAGTTGCTAATCTATTGTGAGGAAAATTCCATTGCACATGTCCCCATTCACCACATGCAAAGCACTGAACATCTCTTCCTCGGCCTCTGCCTCTGGGCACAAACCTTCTACAACCAGAATCTCCTCTTTGTGGTGATCCATTCCTTGAACTCTCTTCTTCATTCTGAGAGTGTTGGAGTTTGGATTTAAATGTTCCTCCTTCTTTTTCCAGATTCTTGCCTTTATTTCTCTGGTTTTGTTTGCACAACATCTTTTCTTCGACTCTCAAGGCTGCTTGATAGGAATCTTCAATCGTCCTGAGATTTAATAAGTTGATCTCATCCTGTATTTCATATCTCAAATCACTTATATATCTAGCTACCTTTTCTAGATCATCTTCAACATGGCCAGATATAATACTTAGCTTATAAAATTCTTCAGTATATTCCTTAATTGTCATCCCTTTCTGCCTTAAATTTTGCAATTGTCTAAACAGGTTTAATTGATAATCCTTCGGCAAAAACTTACCTTTTAGCTTACTTGCCATCTTATCCCATTGCTTGATTTTGGGTTTCCATTTTCGCTGCCTGGACAGCTGCAATTCGTCCCACCATAAGGCTGCACGGCCTTTCAATCTTGTGGCTGCAAACTTCACTTTCTTCTTGTCATCGACTTCTTCATAGTCGAAGTATTTATCTAACGAACTGATCCAATCCATTAGTACCTCCACACTAAGACTTCCATCATATAAAGGTACCTATATCCTTGGTCGGCTGTTGACCTTTGCGAGCATCTTCATGACTTTGGCTGCCTCGCTTTCTTCCTCCACTTCTTTTTCGGTGGTATCTTCTTCATCGACACTGGAAACTCCACCATACATCCCTCTCCTCTGGGTAGTTTCCATGGTAGCCATTCTTGTATGCAAATGCCGGATTTCATCTAGAAAAACTACGTTTTCTATAGGTCTCCCTCGACCTATCCTAGCTCCTCTTCTGGGTGGCATTCTCTGCAATGCTCAAAACAACTCAACAGTCTCTGATACCAAATGATGCAGGAAAAATAACAACCACAATCCCAAAATTACTTCTTTGATGCGAATTTACTCTTCATAAGAATGTAATTGGATTTCTGCTTCATGGGCAACTTCAAAACTTCAAAATAATGTGATAACTTACACAAGTTCCAACTTCACACAATGTTTTAAGAATCTGCATAGGATCATTGTATGTAAAAATAACAAACAAAAATCCATGGCATTTAAGTCATATGATGAATTCTTCCACCTATGTTCATTTTTAACAAACCGATTTGGATAATACCAGAACTGTTCACTACTATGACCTCTCAGGTATTGATGATTGATGATGTAATTAGCAGAAGATTCAATTTGGAATCTATGAAACAATACACTGCTGTTCTTGTTAGAGATAGTTGGTCTCCCCGGCCATGAGCAAACGTTTACCATTCTACGGAATCACCAACGCATAAAAAGAAATGAAGCAATGTTGCTACGCTGCTAGCTGAATGGCTCAACTTCGTTTTTTTGTACAATTCAGGAGTGACTCTGCATACGTGGTGACTTGCGCTCTGCATAACCTCAACGCTCCTCGAATATCCTTGAATGCATTGACACGCTTGCATTGTTTACGACTTCTCTCCTTCACATCCTTGAATTCATTGATATGCTTGTAGTGTTTAAGACTGCCCTCCTCCACAGCGATTACCCACAGCTGCAGACTTCACGGTATGCGTTCTCTGGCGTCTACCTAGACATATGTTGAGACTATAGTCATTCCCATGACTTATATAAAATCAAAACGATTGATTCCACTACTAATGCAGTGTGAAATCTCTCTTATCTAGCTGCATAACTAGTCCCTACTATGAGATCATTCCTGCAATAAAAAATACCTACACAACATATATATATATATATATATATATATATATATATATATATATATATATATATATATATATACAAATTTGTAGATTCAGAAATTAACTTATAATTTAAACATCAATGAGACTGATCCCTGCAAGGTTTAATAATTCGTTAATCGCCCCTTTGCATTTACATTTTTTATGCTAGTACTTCTCGCTCTCTCTTGCTCTCCGTTTTTCCTCTTCAGCTTCCTCTTATTTATAAAAATATGTGAATCTATTCTTTTGAAAATAGAGTTCTTCTAGAATTCTTCAACAAACTAATGCCTCCCTATTTTTAAGCATTTACTCCTATATTGGCTCTATTCCGCGCAGTACTAAAATTATTCTAAATTTATTTAAATATAAAACAAACTAACAATGCTCCATAAATAAATAACAAATTTAATAAAATAATTAATTATACTACTCCTAAGTCTATTTTATTTCAAATTAGCCACACCATGTGACCAAAAACGTCACATTGTTGGCTAGGCTCCTGATGCTCCTGCATCAGTTTAACTCAGTTAAGTGAGTTAAACTCAATTGTGCTAGTTGTAACTGAAGATACACTAGTGAGAGATTAGTGAATTAATTATTTAATTAATTCACAAGCAGTGGTCTCACATGCAATTGAAGATTTACCATTGTTAACTACATGCATGTCAGATCCAATGGAGATCCAGTTGAGAGACAGGTGAAAGGGACAGTTTGACTATCAGTTGTGACATTAGTGGGTGCACTCATGCAACCACACAAAAATTGGAGATGCCAATGAGGATTGCGTAGTCAAGGCAAGTAGGACCTCATTCATTCAGGGATTGTCATCAGCTGGGTTTGTGCAGTGGAGGCAGGCTGTCAGGAGGCAGTAAATTGGCGCATGTATTTGCCAATTTTTGTATGACAGTGTGAGACGATTGTAGATTGTACTAAGAGCTCTTTGATTAGATTTTTGTATGAGATTGTTTCATGATCCATGATATATACATAATATATGATATTGGTGTTTTTAGCTTTATGCTTTCCCGATAAAAACATTTGTGTTATGTGTGATTGATCTTTCTTCTTGATATTGCAATTGGCGATCGTGTTTTAAATTTCCGCAAGAATTTTTGTAGAAGTGATTTTGTATTTAACAGTGGCATATACTTGTTAGATCAGGAGATTCCAGGAAATACATAATTTTTATTAAAATTTCTACATGGTATCAGAGCAAAGAAGATTGTAATTTTGAAGCATTAGCTAAGTTTGTTGGTGGAAACGATTTGAATTTGCTGCAAGAATTTCTTGGTGCGACAGTTGAGTAAAGATTGAAATGGATTTCAATGGCTTGCGGCTAGAGTATGCACTCGAGGGCAGCTTGAACTAAATTTCCTGGAAGGACATGATGGAGATGGTTCTTGAAGATAATGGCTTGAAGGAATTCATTGACCATGATGTTCCTAAGCCCACTTTGACGGATGCTACATTACTTGATGCATGGCAAAAGAAAGTAGCGAAGATGAGAAGGATTCTGTTGGAAGGTGTACGAGACCAAATTGTATCAAGCCTTCATGGGAAAGCCACTCCATATGCTATGTGGAAGGCTTTGACATATCTTTTCCAAAGTAGCAGTGACCATAAGAAATTGGTGCTGAAGGATAAACTCAGAAAGATCAAAATGGAGAAGGGCGACAATATTCCTAAGTATCTCACAAAGTTTGTCCAATGTCAAGATGAACTGGGGAGTGTGGGAATCATGGTTACTGATGATGATTTGATGAGCTTGGCTCTCTTGGGACTTCCTAAGAGTTTTCACAGTTATCAAGACTCTGTCAATGGGCGGGAAAAACTGCTGGAGTGGGAACGATTGTGGTCGGATCTAGTGCAGGAGGAGTTCAGGCGGAACACCAAAGATGGCTCTTCATCAAAGCATGATGATGAAGAGGATTGTGCTTTGGCTTCCAAGGAAAGGAAAGGGAAGGGGAATAAATTGCATTCAAAATCCAATTCTAAAGGCAAGAAGCTAGATTTGTCCAAGGTGAAGTGTTTTCACTGTCACGAACATGGGCATCTCGCCACTAATTTCCCACAGAAAAAGAATAACAAGAAGGTTGTTGGAGATGTAGCTGGTGAGCCCCTTGCCTTACAATTTGAACTTGATTTCTCTTTGATCGCATGCTTGGTTTCAAGCACAATGGGATCGGTATAGTATCTTGATAGTGGTGCTTCCTTCCACATGACGGGAGATAAGGAGATTTTCAGTGACTTGGAGGAGAAATATCTCCAAATGAATTTAGAGATGGGAGACGATGGATGATACAATGCGACCGACATTGGTTCCATTACCTTTGAGAGGGAGTCAGGTAAACCATTTCAATTGAAAGATGTTATGCATGTTCCAGGTTTGAAGAAAAACTTGGTCTCAATCGTGATATTAGAGGACAGAGGCTATGACGATGTTTTCAACGATGGAAAATATTTCATGCGACATAAAAAAATGGGTCAAGCCAAGAGGACAGGGATTCAAGTCAATAATATCTACAAGCTGGAGGTAGAAGGATGTGCTGCCATGATGGGAAAGGCAGAAAAAGTGGTGAGCCGGGATGAGGGCGAATTATGGCATAGGTGATTGGGCCATCTTCATCATGGAGCCTTGAAAGTCATGCAACAAATATCTACTGGACTTCCAATGGGAACACTTGCTCAGTTAGATCAGTGCAAGGGTTGCACCATGGAGAAGTATGTAAAGTCCACCTTTCATGAAAAGGAGAACCGTGCTTTGGTGATCTTGGAGAGAGTTCACACAGACGTGTGTGGACCATTCTCGGTTGCTTCAATAGCAAAACACAAGTATTATTTTATTTTTGTTGATGATTTTTCTCATAAATGCTGGATCTTCTTTATGCAGAAGAAGGATCAAACATTCTCAAAGTTTTGTGAGTTTAAGGAATTGGTGGAGAAAGAGTCGGGGAAGCAAGTGAAGGCTCTGTGGAGCAATAATGGTGGAGAATACATCTCGAATGAATTCAAAGGCTTCTGTAGAAAAGAAGGAATTCAAAGAGAACTCATAGTGCCTCATAACCCACAGAAAAATGGGGTCGCGGAGAGGAAGAAAAGAACGATCATGGGTGTTGCATGAGCTATGCTGCATGATCAGGGCCTACTAATGCATTTGTGGGTGGAAGCATGCAACACTATGGTTTATGTGCAAAACCGTTGTCCTCATAGAGTACTTGGCATGAGTACACCTGAAGAAGCTTTTACTAGTAAGAAACTGGATGTTTCTCAGTTTAAGATTTTTGGCTCATCTATTTATGTGCATGTGACCAAGAACACTAGGAAGAAGTTGGAGCCGACTGCTGAAGTTGGAATATTTGTGGGGTACACATAAACACCCCATAATTATCGTGTGTATTTTCCAAATAGTCGAATGACTGTGGTGCAACGGGATATAAAATTCAATGAGGAGAAAGCCATGAAGTTGTCGCTTGAGAGTGTTACACAACATTTTGTCACCGTCCCTGCAATCCCTCGTCTCGCATATTGGAGGATCATTCCCGTGACCTGTGAGTAGTTTCATACTCTGAAAAAACCTTCTTTGCATCCTTCTGCATAAGGACATCATTTCTCCTATTGAACATTTCCTCAAAAAGCACACAAAAACCTATGTTTTGGCCTTGGTGTGGGTAGCCAGTTCACCCCTCGCACCAATGTGGTAAATTTGCACTAGAGCCCGCGCCACCTGGCACTCTATCTCTGTGTAGTGCCCGCACCAGTTATTTTAGGAATGTTTTTTAACAAATAGAGGTGGAATTTTCCTTCTAACCACCTCAGGGATGAGTCACAGGAAGTGGTTAAGTTGACCAACCATGGATCTCCCTCTTTAGGTAGTGGTTTCCAAACCCCCATGGGACACTCCTTGAAGATAGGTCTCCCTTCCATGATTATAGGGATCCTAACCTCTCCCTCTCCCTCTATATCAACAAGCCTTCTCCCTTTATGAAGGCTAGCTGAACAAATAGCCAAGGAGCTGAACTTGGAGAAAAAATAGTATAGCTGAGTAATTGCCATTGAGAAGGTAGAACCAAGGAGAATTCTGTAGAGAGAGTCCCGTCCGAATTCCCGATGAGCCTTTGTGAGACGTGCTCCGCTTGAACCCTACTAGAGGAGATCGTAATGTCGAAGCTTGGTTGTACTCTTCCTTTCTTTCATTAATATACGTGACTATGGTGTTGGTTCCATCATTATGTTATGTCGTTTATGTATTGCAATTGATTTAGTCTTCTTCGACTGACTGATAGTTACGAATGTGAAATAGTATGTTGTATATAATCTTTGTTTTCTTGTGTGCAGGTGTTCGAGCGTGAAAGCGAGCGAATCGTGATCTGTCAAACCAACAGCGAGGAGCAAGCCATTCTTTTCGACGACAACAACAACGTAGGATTTCCGGTAAGTCATCTATCGAATCTTCATCCATTCGTTAACTAGGAATCAATATTATAGCATGTCTTATTTGTGGCTAGACCCACTCTAGGGCTAGTGGGATCGCCTCTATCCGTAGAGGGGATTTACCTCACCAAAAAATTGGCGACTCAACTGGGGATCAGTGCGAGTTTGTCTTTCATCCATTAGCTCTTCTTCTTGGTCTTTGCTTGCTTATTTTACCTTTTCTAATTATTTTTGCTGAGTCTAAGACCCCTGTTCAGCCCCAGAAGATCAGATCTGACCTCTGTCTTTCAAAATTTCCATTTTTCCTGAGGTAACTGGCTTGGCGCATTTTTTGGTCTGACAGTCGTGCCCATTGGCGCTTGTTGCTAGTTCAGCCCCCTCGCCATCCCCTGTTTGGCATTGATTACAGCTAAATAGTCGTGCCAATTCCTATAGGTGTTAGGCTTTGCCTAGTTTTGGATTTTTTGGGTCAGTGATTGTGCTTATAGGTTATTTTTTTGGCATGTTTTGAGTGCCTTGGGATTGTTTGTGATTGTGAACAACCTCCTTCCTTCAGTTGTTTGTTTGTTTCCTGTCAGCATCAGGACCTTAGGGTTTTAAGTGCTTTGGTATGTTGACCCTCCTGTAGGAGTTTGGGTCTTTTGTTTCACGGTCAACTTCATTCCTTGTTTGGTTCCATTCAGCTCCCTTTGATCCATTTGAGTGACTACATTTGGCGGAATGAGTCTGGTCTCTTTTGTTCAGTTTTTATTCTTGTCACTCCAAGCATAGATCACACTTCTTGTATGGGTCTGTTTCGAAATATTTCTTCGATTTGAGAGATTGCAACATTGGTTTGAGTTTGTCTTTGTTTGTTTTGAGTTGATTGAAGTTATTTCGCTTCAACTCTCACATTAACGTTCTCTAACTAGTGTGTTGGTTTGTTTTTCATGTCATTTAGTGCACTGTTTGCTCTATTACATTGAAAAATCAAAAATATATTTGTGCTTGCATTCTTGTTTTCATTGTGAAATTGAAAGTCTTTCGCATAACTAGCATTGGACATTCTATGAAAGATCTCTCATTTTCATTAGCTTGCATCAAATACTATAGTGGATGTATCTATGTGTTCTCATTATTTGCTATTGCTTGAAAACTCCTAAACTTTCTCGTAGATAGCTTTTCATCGAATGAAATGGTATCTTTTGGCATGTAGCTTGCATTTAGGGATTTTTTGAGATCCAACATTCAGTAGGACCTTGGAATTGGAACATAAATACAAGATCAACTTAAAATTTATTCAATTAACCTCAGGCAACATTGAAACTTAACGAAACATTTAGTGGTCTAAGTTAGAGACGTGTTCTGGCGTCTTTAAACCTAGCAACTGTCGTTCGCCATATGGCTTCAGAAAACACTATTACGAAGTTATGCTCCCCGTACCATCGAGTATATAAAGGGAGAACCCTCTAGTTTGCAATCCTTTTATCCGTAGGAAGCCGAGTCTGCCGCCTTGTAACCGTGATACATCGAACACATCATTCGAGGAGACTACCTGCATGTACGTCAAGTCCTTGGTAATTCTTCTTTCATTTGATCACCAAGGTGTATATGGCAGTGCACGGAAACTTGGTACACCCTTCTACCTAGACTACATGAGTAGTCATTTTCGATCTTTACTAACTCGATAAATTTGAAAAGATCATCGAGCACTTGTCCTTTCATGCTCATTTAAACCTGAAAGTGATAGAGTCACCTTTTTCCTATTTCTCGACTCTTAAAAGATGAAATGGTAGAGTTTGGTTTCAGTGTCTTAAAATTAATTGCCCATGAAATATCCCTGGTTAAAGTTAGTTTCCTTAATGCTGTTTTACTGTTGTTTCTGATGACAATCTTCCCGGAGTTTACCAAACAAGGAATCCCCACCAAAGGGAATCCTAGCCCTTTTCCTACTTTTGGGAATGTTGGTGCTCCTTACATGGAAACATTGTCTCTTCCAGGGTTAACTGTTGGTTTTCCCGTGTGGTTGTTTTCGACCTCGGTGGTCCCGAATGCCCCGATCTCTGTTCGACCATCGCCTCCACCTGAACAGCCCCATGTTGATTCTAGGGTGGACCTCTCCCCTTCTTCACCTGTTTCTTTAGCCTCCTCTTCTACTTCGCCTGGTGAAAGTTTGGATTCCAGTAACCAGGTGGCTAAGAAGAAGAAGAATAAGATGAAGAATAAGAAGTCAAATAAGTGAGAGGCTAATGCTGCAGCTATTGCGTCTCGGACCACTTCCCTCAAGAAGTCATCCAACCTTCCATAGAAAGTCAAATTCAATTGCATGTTGTGCAAAGGTGACCACCTTCTTTGAGATTTCCCTGGAATTCCCAAGGTACTTGAAGTATGGTCCAATGGTTTTCTGCCATTGCCTTTGGCTTCCGGAATTCATATTGGTAGTACATCTTCAACTAGTGCTGATAAGACTCATAATAAACAGGGTAAAATTACAAATTCCTGTAAGTTGTGTGAAGGGCATCATCCCATTCACCTTTGTCTGTACATGGATGAAGCCAAGAGAGTGTTGGACAACTCTACTATTTCTACACCCTACCTTCCGGCTGATTACCAGAAAATTTCTTTGAGTCCTCTGCTAGCTGATTCCACGATCGGTCAAGAGTCATCCTTGGTCGATCCCTCTCCCCCAGAAATTAAATTTCTGGAATCCATTCCTGACCAAACATTGGACGTGGAATCGATTGAATTGATCTCGCCTATGGTTCATCAGGTCTTTTCCATTGAGAGTAGATCTCATCCCCCCCAGTTTCTTCTTATTTCATCAGATTCGCCAGACTTGGAGAAAGATTCTTCCGTCCCCATAGTTCAAGAAGTTTCTCCTCCTACTCCCATGATGGAAGTCCAAGAGAGTGCTCCTCTTACTTCGGTAACACCAGGGGATGACCATTTCAGTTCTATGGTACCCCCTCCAAGTATTTTGGTCGCTTCCTTCGATTGGAGTCGATTTGCAGGATACCGCCTTCCTTCTTATGTGCCTTTTGAGATAACAGTACAGACCTTTGATATGGTAGTACCTAGCACCATTATAGATGAAGGTGCATCTGTTAGTATTCTATCTTCCACTACTTGAAAGCTTTTGGTTCTCCACCCCTTATGCCTGTTACTCATAATATGTTGGCTTTTAATAGAGGAACCAGTCAATCGTTAGGAATCCTTCCAAATTTGCTTGTTACTTTGGGAAGGAAAATTGTCTATATAGACGTGATGGTTGTTCCAGCCCCCTTAGATTTTAATTTACTCTTGGGCTGCGGATATATTTATGTCATGGGAGTGGTTGTCTCTTCCCTCTTTCATGTGATTTATTTTCCACACAAAGGTCGGATCGTGACCATTGATCATCTTTCATTCTTTGGTCCTGACGTGACATGTGGTCCACAATCGTCCCTTCCGGGTCTTTATGCGCCGGTTATATCTTCCCTGCCGTAGGTTAATTATGTGGCTACCTATCCCGTGCCCACATTCAGTGATAGTGCCGTTGTGCATCATGTGTTGGGGGCATTGGATCAGAATTTTCAAGATGTTGTTCTCCCATCAGATAAGAACCTCCTAGAATCCATGACTTCTTATTTGATATGATGAGTTGTATCCAAATTAGAGTTATTTTTCTTGTGTCAAGCTCCTTAAAAAATGAAACAAGCTCTTCGGAGCACAGTTCGTTTTCTTGTGTCAAGCTCCTTAAAAAATGAAACAAGGTCGTCGAAGCAGAGTTCCTTTTCTTGTGTCCAAATCGTTAAAAAATGAAACAAGCTCTCATGAGGATAGTTCTTTTAATGTGTCAACCTCGTTAAAACAATGAAACACATTCCCGTTCAATTTGAGTCTTTGCCAGATCTCGTAAAATCCTAGTCGAGTCTTTCTCTTGATCTCGTAATTTGAACCTTCACTCCATCTGCCTTTCATGTGGACTGAGCCTTGGGGGGCATGTACCTCAAATTGACTACCATACTGGGGGCATGCTTACTTTTTCAAGCATATTTTGTTTCCGTTTCAAGCTTGTGTAAAAATGAAACCGGTTTCAAGCATAATTTATCTTTGTTTCAAGCTTGTGTAAAAATGAAACCGGTTTCAAGCATAGTTTATCTTTGTTTCAAGATTGTGTAAAAATGAAACCATTCCCATTTTACCTCTTGTGATTGCCATTTTATCAGCCTATTTTTGCCATATAAGCCTTGGTTTTCTCACTCCATCGTCACTATCTGCTTGGTTGATCATATGCCTTCACTTGGTTGTTTCACCCATTCCCGAGGAACCACTGCGATGAGTGGTCTTGTTAGCCAGCCTCTTGACCTTTACTTGTTCTGAGCAGTTCCGCCATTACCGGAACTAGTTGCTACCCTTTATACCACTTTTTCCTCCAGGTGGAGTCATCTTTTAGCTCTTTTCTGACCTCTAAAACTGAAAAGATTTCCGATACGATTGTCGTTTTGAACTCATCAAATGGTTGCGAAACGATATCTACCTAGTATACGTTTACCCCTTTTTCGGGTTGGGATATATTATTTACGAAAAAGGAATACCTTAGCCTATCGCAACTAAGAGGTTCTCTCAGACACAATTTTCTACCTTTTCGGATCTGTGAGACTATCTACGAAAAGGGCCTTTGCTGGAGTTTTGTTTTCCGCTTTCTTTTCAAACTCTCTAAACATGAAAATATGTTGAGTTCTCCCTTTGTCAAACTCGTTAAAAACTGATGACATCGGACTCTGTCGTTATGACGTTACTCGAGTCCCTCCTTCCTAGGGCTCGTAAAATGTACTAGGTTGGATTTATCCGAAGGAAAAACTTACATCTCAAGCATATGCTATCCCCTTCAAGCTTGTTTTCAAAAATAATTGGGGTACTCGCTAGAAATGGTGGGGGAAAATGGAACCAGATTGTAGTCGTGTTGGCAGTATGTTGCTCTTGAACATGGCACTTGTCTGCATTCGTGTCGGGTTGGGGACATCTCACCTTGTCATTTGTTTGCCTCCATGGGTTTGGGAAATATTTTTTGACCTCTCATCTGCTCTTTGCCATGTCACCATGACCTCAGATCCCTTGATGTCAAATAATGCCAAATCTAGTGTCGTGCCGCCGATATGTTCAAGAGAAGTTTGCCTCTGAAGTTTTCAACCTCCCTCTGATTCTCTATTGGTCTTGATTCAAAAACATTATATCCCTTTGTCTCGTATCGGTGATGTGGGAAAGATTATGGCCCACCTTCGATCAAATCACTTCATGTCGACTTCAGCTCATTATCCAGGAAGATGATCTAGAGACTCCCTTCAGGTGCCTTGGAGCTTGCATGCCTCAATGGAAGGTTCTTCGCATTCGACGCAAGGTTTACATCATTGGCCTTCAATCAGATGACTCTGCAGGTGTTCGACGCTAGATCATTGTTCACGTTCTGTGGATTGTACCTCTCATACCTTGAGTAGCATTGTCATTACTGGTGGTTTCTCTTGCGTCTGTTAACAACTCTCATTATTGGCTGGTAATCAGATGATTTTCTTGCATGTTCGACTTCAGATCACATATTCACATGCTCGAATTTGTACTTTTTCCAGGTCAAGATGGAGCGCAAGACCCTGGGTTTTTTCTGATGAAATCCAGGCTACGGGTTCTTTGTGGATTACTATGACTTATTGCATGACTCTTCTAATTGGATGGCTGTGACCATACCTGAGTCTATTTGTTGATCCCTATTGCTGGATGGATGTGACCATACCTGAGTCTATTTGTTGATCCCTATTGCTGGATGGTTGTGTCCATACCTCGGATCTCAATTTTCATGTACTCTATTATGGATGGTTGTGCCCATACCATATCTCATGTATCAGAAATATCAGTTGTAATTGTACTTGCAGGTCTTCCGACGGTAGTGTTTGGGTCGAATGCGTTCTCATAAAGAATTTCACCCCTTCCTCTATCTCGGACCTCATGCTTTAGGGGGCATCTATTACACAACATTTGTCACACATTTGTCACTGTCCCTGCAATCCCTCATCTCACATATTGGAGGATCATTCCCATGACCTGTGAGTAGTTTCATACTCTGCAAACACCTTCTTTGCATCCTTCTGCATAAGGACATCATTTCTCCTGTTGAACATTTCCTCAAAAAACACAAAAAAACCTATGTTTTGGCCTTGCCGCAGGTAGCCAGTTCACCCCTCGCGCCAATGTGGTAAATTTTCACTAGAGCCTGTGCCACCTGGAACTATGTCTCTGTGTAGTGTCCATGCCAGTTGTTTTAGGAATTTTTTTTAACAAATAGAGGTGGAAGTTTCCTTCTAACCACCTTAGGGATGAGTCACAAGAAGTGGTTAAGTTGATCAACCACGAATCTCCCTCTTTAGGTAGTGGTTTCGAAACCCCCATGGGACACTCCTTGAAGATAGGTCTCCCTTCCATGATTATAGGGATCCTAAACTCTCCCTCTCCCTCTATATAAACATGCCTTCTCCCTTTATGAAGGCTAGCTGAACAGATAGCCAAGGAGCTGAACTTGGAGAAAAAGTACTATAGCTGAGTAATTTCCATTAAGAAGGTAGAACCAAGGAGAATTATGTAGAGAGATTCCCATCCAAATTCCCAATGAGCCTTTGTGAGACGTGCTTCGCTTGAACCCTGCTGGAGGATATTGCAACGTCGAAGCTTGGTTGTACTCTTCCTTTCTTTCATTAATATACTCGACTATGGTGTTGGTTCCATTGTTGTGTTATGTCGTTTATGTAATGAAATTGATTTAGTCTTCTTCGACTGACTGATAGTTACGAATGTGAAATAGTATGTTGTATATCGTCGTTTTTTTCTTGTGTGTAGGTGTCCGAGCGTGAAAGCGAGCGAATCGTGATCTGTCAAACCAAGAGAGAGGATCGAGCCGTTATTTTCGACGAAAACAACAGCGTAGGATTTCCGGTACTTCGTCTATAGAATCTTCATCCATTCATTAACTAGGAATCAATATTATAGTGTGTCTTGTTTGTGGCTAGACCCACTCTAGGGCTAGTGGGATCGCCTCTGTCCACAAAGGGGATTTACCTCACCAACATAGAGGGAGCTAGACTTACATATAGAGGAGGAAATTTTGGTTCCCAAAGATGAGTCTTTAGATGTGGATCAACCATAGGAGGAGGTTCATGAAGTGGAGGAGTCCACTCACATAGAGCCAAACATCAGAACTGGTAGAAGGCGTACCATAGAAGCTGAGAGGATGAAACTTGATGCTGCACATAATGTAGGACTCCCTACTTCACAGCACAAACAAATATAGTCTCATAATCGATTCACTGGATACATGGCTCTAATGAGAAAATGTATTGTGATTGAGCCATCTTCCTTTCAGGAAGTAGTGTAGGAGCCCACATGGGTAGATGCAATGGTGGAGGAGTATGACTCCATTGTCAGAAACAATGCTTGGGAAATTGTTCCAAGGCGGGATGATAAATCAGTGGTAGGTTCAAGATGGATCGACAAGGTAAAGAAAGCTGCTGATGGGAGTGTTGAGAAATACAAGGCCAAATTTGTGGCCCGGGGCTTCTCACAGATCGAGGGGAATGATTATGACAAAACCTTTGCACCTGTCGCACGGTATTCTTCCATAAGGACCATCCTTTCTCTCTCAGAGTAGATGGGTTGGAAAATTCATCAGATAGATGTGAAGACTGCGTTCCTTAATGGGATCATTGAGGAATAAGTGTACATTGAGTAGCCTTAAGGATTTGAGACATTTAGCAGTGAGTCGCATGTGTGTAGACTCAAAAGAGCATTGTATGGGCTGAAGCTAGCACCCCGTGCTTGTTACACTCGGATCGATAGCTATTTCATCAGACTTGGCTTCGCCAAGAGCGAGGCGGATGAAAACCTATACCAAATTGTGGTGGAGGGTAAGCTTTTAATCATTGTTATTTATGTTGATGATTTAATACTGACTGGCGATGAGAAGTTGATACACTCATGCAAGGAGGACCTTGCAAAGGAGTTCGAGATGAAGGATATGGGCCTCCTTCATTATTTCCTTGGATTGGAAATATGGGAGCAAGAAGGTGAAATTTTTTTGTCTCAAGGCAAGTATGCAAGGGAGATACTGGGTAAGTTTCACATGGAGGGCTACAAACCCATGGATACTCCTCTTCCAGGAAACTGGAGGAAATAGGACACTACATATGGAGAGGTAGTGGATGCTACTGTCTATCAACAGTTAGTAGGTTCGCTAATGTATTTAGTGAATACAAGACCAAACATATGTTATGCGGTGAACCAGCTTAGTCAAGCAATGGTTAAGCCTACCAAGATTTTTTGGAAGGCGAGAAAACATGTCTTGAGATATCTCAGGGGAACATCTAAGTATGGCTTATGGTACAGAAAAACGGATGAGGTGAAGTTACATGGCTTCATGGATACAGATTGGGCGGGCAGCCCATTGGACAGAAAGAGCACATCAGCAGGGGTCATCAATATCATATCTACATTTTTTTCTTGGTACATTAGGAAACAAAGATCCGTGGCACTCAGTTCAGCGGAAGAGGAATACATGGCAGCAAGTCAAGCTGCATGTGAGGCTATCCAGATGAGAAAGATCCTGGTTGGTTTGTTTGGTTCTCATTTAGATCCTACATTGATTCATTGTGATAATTAGAGTTGCATTAAATTCTTGATTAATCATGTGTTTCATGATAGATCTAAGCATATAGATATCCGGTATCATCATATCAGAGATTGTGTGGAGCAGAAGATCATGTTGCTTCAGTACATTCCTACAGAAGATCAGGATGCAGATATTTTGACGAAGGCGCTCACCAGGGGCAAATTCGAATACCATAGAGATAGGATCGAGGTGAAGGATAATCCCTTTCTTATTGAGAGGGAGTGTTGAGATTCAATAAGATGATGATCCTAGTGAAAATTAAGCACCTACACTAGGTGGGGTCCACATGTTATTTTTAGGTGTATGTCTATTTTTAGAATGGTGAGAAAATTTTATTTATAGCGGGAGTCTATTTTTCGAATGGTGAGCAAATTATATATATAGATGATGTTCTATTTTTAGATGCATGTGCGAAGTCTATTTATAGATCGCATGTCTAAATATAGAATGCATGTCGATTATTATTATCTCTTTATAATAATCAGACAATAAACATTAATATATTCTGAATGAGCACTTGGAAATAATTAGCTGAAGTGGAAAATCAGTTAGCTAAGTGGATTTCGAGTTGAGCGGTTGGTTGGTGGGACATGCAAGTGATTCGAAGTTGTAATAGAGTTGGATGTGTAGTTATGTGAGTTGTAAAGTAGTTTAACTCAGTTAAGTGAGTTAAAAGTAGTTGTGCTAGTTGTAACTGAAGATACACTAGCGAGAGATCAATGAATTAATTATTTAATTAATTCACAAGCAGTGGTCTCACATGCAACTGAAGATTTAATACTGTTAAATACATGCATGTCAGATCTAGTGGAGACCGAGTTGAGAGATAGGTGAAAGGGACAGTTTGAATATTAGTTGTGACATTAGTGGGTGCACTCATGCAACCACACACACATTGGAGATGCCAATGAGGATTGCACAGTCAAGGAAAGAAGGACCTCATTCATTAAGGGACTGTCATTAGCAGGGATTGCGTAGGGGAGGCAGGCTGTCAGAAGGCAGTATATTGGCGCATATATTTGCCAATTTTTGTATGACAGTGTGAGACGATTGTAGATTGTACTGAGAGCTCTTGGATTAGAGTTTTGTATAATATTGTTTCATGATCCATGATATATACATAATATATGATAGTGGGGTTTTTATCTTTATGCTTTCCCGTTAAAAACATCTGTGTTATGTGTGATTGATCTTTCTTCTTGATATTGCAATCGACGATCTTGTTTTAAATTTACGCAAGAATTTTTGTAGAGGTGATTCTGTATTTAACAGTGGCATATAATTGTTAGATCAGGAGAATCCAGGCAATACATAATTTGTATTAAAATTTATACAAACATTGGGTATTAATCCAGGCTACGTAAACAAATCTAGGTGATAACATTGGTTATTAATCTAGGTTACGCTATTTAGTGTTAGAAAATTTCTCTGTCCTCATTTAAAGTGTTTAAAAGCCTCTCTATCATAAACAGGGTTATAATCCACAATTAATATGAAATAACCATAAAAAAGGTGACAAAACTAAAGGTTAAAGAGAAGATAACAAAGGCATATGTTCTTCTACATCAAGAGCATGATACTAAGAACCTTAATTTTTCGTATCACATACTTGGACGTGCAGGAGCAAAGTGTAGGACGGATGGTCAGCGTAGCTCTGGAAAAAGAAAAAAATTGTAAATTTGAACATTAAATAATTGTAACTTACCCTTAAAATCATACATTTACTATATACCAGAGTAAATAACATTACAAACAAAAATAAATACAAGAACACATATAATAAACTAATCAATACTATTTTAACTTATACCACAAATGCAGTTCTAAACACATGGAACTTTGGTTATCACATTAATTATATTTTTTTTCTTCCAATTCGGGGTTATCGGTAAACATTTCCAGTTAATACACATAATAATTGATTTACAACTTATAATATAAGCATGTGTATATACATTGTTTTATGGACGCTAAGAAGTGGAGGTCAGCTGGACTTCACATATTTTTTGGCCCAAGAATCTCAAAGCTTCTTCCACCTCCTCCACAATAGGACGTCTGGATTGCACTCCTTCATTGATCTTACTCTTTGGTTATTTGACATCACTCAATGATTCACAGTGTTTTAATGGAACTACCCGGTTTTCTATCCTCGTTCTTTGGTCATTTTTTTGTTGCTCGGGTTGGGTGAAGGTGGTCTGGAACCCTCTACCTATGGTTAGGGTTTCGCCCTCACCCTGCGTTTGATAAAATGATGAAGGGAAACCCCTATTCTTGTTCGTCCACATAGGATTTGGCACTTGTCTATGCATTTCCTGGTTGGCTCAGTGAGCATATTCGTCAATTTCACAGTGGTCATGACAAGGTAATTCTCCTTCAATTGCAGTCATTGTTCATGGGTTATCTTTTTCTTAGTTTTAACTATGCTCCGATAATATTTATACTATTTTATTTTTGTGGCACAGGTACAGGGTTCTTGATTTCTCAATTTCCCTCAGGTAATCCACCATATTGTTTTACCTATATAATATTTCTTTTACTTGCTTTAGAAATACTAGTTAATGGTTGTCGAGCTTCCAGGTTTCACCTGTTGTGACTGGGAAACACTTCCTTTTAGTGTCAGTGGTTTATTTAGATATTTTGTCGTTGGAATCTAACAACTTCCTCTTAGCCACATTAAGGTGCTCCTCTTATTTACTACCCTTAGAGGGTTTTATCATGTTTTTCCATTCGCTCGAGTTGAGGGTTTTGCAATTAAGAAACCCTAATGGGTTCAACTAAATGTTGTTTGGTAGAATTCTCTGGTTGTAACTTAATAATTGTTGATGGTTTTACTTGGTATAGACTTGTTTTGGTCACCTGTAATTCATTGTCGGGTTCTGAGCATCTAGTCACCACTGTGGCTTTGGCTCCACCGTTCAATTTTATAGATTTTCAAACTCTTTTAATGATGTAATGAAATTAACAGTTTTTATGAAATTTCTACGTTTACTTCGGTGATGAATTTCAAGATTTTTAAGTTGCGTTATTTGCTATTTTTTATTCTCCTTATGTATTAAATCATTGAATAGGAGGTTAAGTAAAAGTCCAAAAATTTTTCTGGAACTGTGTAGCATAGTCATGAGGTATTATGTGACCACTGTATACCTGTAAGTAATTGTAATTTTAATTATGGTTCTCAAACTTCTGTGGTTGTCGTTATTTGCAGAATCTGGATTATCCATAGTATCATAAAACAATTGTCGACGTTTCGAATCCCAATGGGGATCCATATTCAGGACGAGAAATGAATGAAGAATGAAATAAGGTCGCAAGAGGTCAAGGTATGAATTGTAATTTTCTTTACAAATTCTAGTTTCACCTACAATCATTGTTTGCACATGTGTATTGGTAAATGAATTTATCGAAGGTCAAGGTTATGGAAAACACAACCATTGCATCTTTTCTTCCTTTATTTCTGTGGGTTATGACAATTCTCTTAATATGTTGGCCTGGGTAGTCTCTGATCTGAACCATTCTTGAGGTTGTTCACAGTCAACTGGCCCCAGAGATAAATCCGAGCAGTTCACCAACAGTCACGTTAAAATTGTACCTGTTACAATTTATTTATCTAAGGGGAAGGTTATAATTCTGTCATATGCACAATATATGTTACTCTCCTAAAAGGATTAGCACGATGTAATTTATCAGTTTATTGTTTCATGTTCGTAACTAAAGGAATTCCATGTAGAGATCATTTTTTTGTTACATGTTCATAATTATAGGAATTACCATGTAAATATTAGTTTGTTGTTACATGTTCATGATTATAGGAATTTGGATGTAGTTCGATATACATTTTCTAAGGTATACCTTATTAATTATCAACTATGCTTGAACTATACTTATATAACCAGTTCTATCAATTGTACCAAACTGTTTGACCAGATTTGTTCCAGGTTGGACTAACCGATAGCTACAGGTTTTCTTTATTTACAGCTATTGTAGTCATTTTAATTTACTTTGGTTGCACCACCAGTTAAAATTTAATCATTCTACTGTGTATGTGTGGCATGGTCATACTATAGCACATTATTTATCATTTATTACACAATACCAAAAGAAAGGAATAGTCACAGAAACTTTACAGTTTACAATTACTTATATGTTATTTGAAAATAGAGAGCTCCATCGAATAACCCAAATAGAATATCCCTCCACCCTTCCACGAAAACAATGATCACGTTCGAATCTCCCCCCGAGCTTCCCACTACCAGCACAGTCTATGATAATATTTTCCAATTCAGCTTCCTTGCAGACCTCAAAACCTATCCCAGGTTTAGTCTCAAGTTTGTTTGGGAAGTAGTCCACTATGTCTATGCCCAACTTAGGAATTTCCTTCACTTGCAACTCTTGGTTGCTTCACTTGGTTTGGTCTTTGTTTCTTCCAGTCACTTTCCCAGAGGTTAGAACCCCTTTCATTCCCATTGAGAACCATTTTATCTAGAGGGAAGGGGAAGCCAAGAAACACAACCACTTAACTATCTGGTAGTTAGGTAACTTCTTCAGGGTCTCTTCTCTTGAGTTCCCCAATCATATCTCATTAATTATCAATCCATGAACTATATACCAATAATGAAATATGAACGTGTGTGTGTGTGTGTGTGTATTGCGACATAATAAATTAAGTCAATTAATCCCGACAGTATTTTTGTAATTTAATTAACAAAGTTTCATAATTAACTAATTACCTAAAGAAGCATAGTAAATAAAATTATTTACTGTACTGGGGTGTCATATCCCCCCACCCCCATGCAAAACACCATCCTCGCTGTTTACTCCAAATTTCGGAAATAGTTCTGAATATGCTTCTCGCATGAATTCTTCATATTCCCAAGTAGCCTTCTTCGGGCTAAAGTGCTTCCATTGCACTTTAACCTGGATGATGGTCCGCTTTCGTAGTGTTATTTCTCTCCGAACGAGGATGCGCTGAGGTTTTACCAGGAACTCTCCATCCGGTTCGACCTGCCACAGTTAGTATATAATGTATTTAGCTCAAATAAATCTTAGTACCTAAATTTGAGAAGATAACTACAAATTTACCTGAACATTGAACATTTTTCCATTGTATCACGAGTCTGGGATCATACATGTATCATTTTAACAGTGATATATGAAACACATTATGAAATATTATGTGGCTAGTTAAATCTAATCGATAAGCCACTGGTCCAATTATTTCTAATATCTGAAACGAGCCACAAAAGCGGGTGGGGGGAAATTTACACATATAATCTATATCAACGTGCTTTTCTTAGGCTTAATCCATACATATACATGATCTCCAATTTCAAATTCCTGGTAAGTTCTTTTCTTATTTGCATAAGCCTTTTGTCTATCCTGAGCAGCCTTCAAATTTTGTCAGATTATCTTCACCTCCCATTCCATGTCCTCCAACATCTCTAGTCCCAACATAAATTTATTTTCAACACTACTCCAATTGGCAGGCGTTCTACATTTTCTTCCATATAGTAATTCAAAGGGACTCATCTTCAGTCATTCATGGTATCCATTATTACACGAAAATTCCACTAAGTGTAGATACTCCTCCCACTTACTGGGTTGTTGCATAGTGCACATTCGTAACATATCCTCTAGCACTTGATTCACACGCTCAGTTTTCCCCTCGGTTTGTGGGTGGTATGCAGTTATGAACTGAATCTAAGTTCCCAAACTTGTAAATAAATATTTCCAGAATGCGGAAGTGAATTTTACATCTATGTCTAAGATAACTAATTCCATGTAGTTGGAACACTTATTTCATGAAAATATCAACAACTTGAACTGCTTTATAGGTAGATTGTACCGAAATAAAATGAGCTGATTTACTAAGTTTGTCTACTACTACCATTATGGAGTCATTGTGCTTCTTAGATCTGGGTAATTCGGTGATAAAGTTAAGCATTATGACTTTCCACTTCCATTCTCGTATAGTTATGGGTTGTAGAAGACCAGTAGGGTGTTGGTGTTCAATTTTGACATGTTGACATTCCATACATTTTGTTAAGTATTCTGCAATGTCCTTATGCATTATGGGCCAAAAATAATCCTTTTTAATGGCTTATAACATTTTCTGATATCCAGGATGAGCAATGTAATGGCTTATGTGAAATTCGTCTAAAATTAACTGTCTTATAGATAGTTGGTTTGGAAATTGGAATGTATTTTCTTCCCCGAAAATGCAGCAATTTCTCCTCATTTATCTTGTATTCAGACTGCTAGCTTGATGTGCTTGCTTCCATAAAAATTTGTACTCATGGTATTTTTGGGCAACTTCATTAATTTGATCTTGAAAGTTAAATTTGATCTCATCATAATAGAGTCCGTAGATGCAGTGTATTCTTCAGCTTAATGCATCTACAACACGCTTTTCCTTTCCTTTTAAATGTTGAATTTCAAATTCAAATTCACTTAGGAAGGCATTCCACCTCGCTTGTCAGACATTCAAGTTGGTTTGTTTAAAATAACTTGCCAGGTTGCTATGGTCAGTCTTGAATAAAAATATTTTCCCTAAAAGATAATGGCTCCATAATTTTAGTGCATTTACAACCACAATCAATTCCATATTGTAAGTAGAATACCTCTACTCATACTCTTTTATCTTTCGTGATTCATAAGCAATCACCTTCCCTTCTTGTGTTAATATTTTCCCCACTCCCTCCTGGCACACGTTCGTGCAAACTACAAATTCCTTATTTGGGTCAACAATTTTTATCACAGGGGCTATAGTTAATAGTTGTTTCAGTTGTTCAAATCTTGGTTGAAAATTGTTGGTCCAGTTGAAATTACTTCCTTTTATTTGTTAGGAAGCAATAGGATACGTGATCTGAGAGAATCCCTCGATGAAACGCTGATAGTATCTTGCCAAGCCCATAATATATTGTATATCAGCTACATTTCTGGGCACGAGCCATTCCATAATGGTCCTAATCTTCTCAGGATCAACTGCTATACCCTCGGCTAAGATGACATGCCCCAAATATTGAATCTAGTCCTTGTAAAAGTCACACTTACTTAATTTTTCATAAAATTGATGATCTCGTGACACTTGCAACATTGTTCGAAAATGCTCTTTATGTTCCTCCGAGGTTTTTGAATAGATCAATATGTCATATATGAAGATCAGAACAAATTTGTCCAGAAAAGGATGAAAGATGTTGTGCATCAAGCTCATAAAAGTTGTGGGTGCATTGGTCAACCCAAACGACAAGAACACAAAATCGTAATTCACATATCGAGTCCTAAAGGTTGTTTTACAGATATCTTCATCTTTGACTCGAATCTGATGATATCCTAATCATAAATCAATTTTAGAGAAAAAAAATTCTCCCTTAACCTAGTCAAATAGGTCATCGATCTGGGGCAAAGGATATTTGTTCTTAATAGTTAATTTATTAAGTTGCATGTGCTCAATACACATTCGTAAGGTACCATATTTCTTCCTTACAAACAACACTGGAACTCCCCAAGGGGACACACTGCATCGGATGTACCCTTTATCAAGTAATTCTTGAAGTTTCATTTTAAGCTCAGTTAGCTCAGTTACACTCATGAGATAAGGGGCTCTAGATACTGGTGCCACCCCAGGAATTAAATCTATAGTAAAATCAATATCATGCTTTCGAGGCAGTCCTGGGATATTTCAGTAAATACATCAATAAATTCCTGAATTATTGGTATATTCTCCAACATGACAATTTTACCTTTGGAGTTGGAATACCCTACTTGAACTGGATATATCATACAACCCTTTATGATACATTTTCCCAACTGAGAGGCCGTCATGGGACGTAGCTTCATGGGTTTTCCAACCCCTTGAATTTTGTGCCGAGACCCATCTTCAACCAGGTAACTAATAGTCTTCTTCTTACAGTCTACCAAGTACCAGTGCCCCTCCAACCAGTCCATCCCAAGCACTAAATCATACAAAACTAAAGGTAACACATTCAATTCAACACTTATGTGTTTTCCCCCCACTTCAATATGATATTCTGGCACCTTAGCACTCACCCTTCTTTTAGCTCCAATTGATAATTGCACTAGCCAGGGGTTTTTAAATTTTTGGGTTTGTAAACAACCATTTTCTACTATCTTAGGGTTGATGTAACTTAAATTGACACTAGGATCTACTAAAATAGAGACAGATTGATTAAGTAGCTTACCTTCTAGTTCTATCATATTAGGTTGATAATTTGCTTGACGATCCTCCAACGTCGCATTGATCCCGGGCATGCTCCTTGCTACTTATCCAACCATTACTGTTTCTTGCATGTTAGCAATTTGCTCACTTTTGGCACGATGGGGAATTTTTTTATATTAATGTGGTATCCTTGCAACCCTAGCACTGCAGAGTAGGTTTTTGCATCTAACTGGTTTCCAGCTTGCTAGATGCTTCTATACATTTAACTTCTGTTTGCCATTTGGGCTTCTACTGAATTTTTCCAAACGTTTTGTTTAGTGAATTCCTAAAATTTGCAGACTTAGTATTTTGTGGTTCTGATAACTTTTTTGTCCCCTCTATGAGACCAATTTTTACTAGAGTCCTTTTTCTTTGTCTGTTGATAACACATTCAAGATTTCCGGATTTCTTCGTCTATATCTTTTGGATTTTCAAACTCAATTCCTTCCTTCATGAGCGCAGGAAGACTGCTCATAAAACATTGTGCTTTAGCTTTTTCCTCATAGAGATAAGGCACATATCTTAGTAAGGAGGTGAATTTAGTTATATATTCATCCATGGTCAACTGCCCCAATCATATATCATGAAATTCTTTAGCTTTCTCGTCATAGAAACGTTCCATCAAGTAATTTATCTTAAAGTGCTTTTGGAATTCCTCCTAGGTTATATTCCGTTCTTCTATCCCTTGCACCACTTTGACCACTTCCCACCATAAAGTGGCTTTTCCTTGTAGCTGATAGATAGGTAATCTGGCACAAAGGTTACTATTGTACTCATAAAGTTGGAAATACTTGTTCATATTAATGACCCAAGCCTCCACAACTTCTTCTACTTCTCCATAAAAAAATGGGGGTTTAATATTTCTGAATTCCCCTTGTAACTCCATAATTTTTTTCTTTGTTTCTCTTTGATCTGCCACATTACCTGAATCCCCCTCATTATCAATTATGTTTATATTACTTCACTGTGTATGGCTCTCTTCTAGATTATCTTCAATGTGTTTTTGTTGTTCTCTTTCATCTCTAGTTTCATACTCAGGGCTTGGTT
The DNA here is from genome assembly GCA_034641835.2 of Pinus albicaulis. Taxonomy (NCBI): domain Eukaryota; kingdom Viridiplantae; phylum Streptophyta; class Pinopsida; order Pinales; family Pinaceae; genus Pinus; species Pinus albicaulis. Next base: position 9,488,116 of record CM076570.1, on the reverse strand, counting down.
GATATGTTCTATGATTTTGTCTGTCCGAAAGGATTTTCAAAATCCTTTCCTCTACATGCATTAATATTTCTTTATCGGTTCTTATACACATCATTTTAGTTTGCAATTGCTGAAAAATCTCAAGCAACCTCCTTGTTTGTTGTTGTTGTTGTTCTTCAAGTAATCTGCTTGTTTAGTGTTGCTAGTATACCACTAGTTATACCGAAATTTCTAGGTTGGTTTCCGGATTTGGTATGGGACTTGTTCCCATTGCTGATCTAGTTGGAATTTTACTTCCAACTCCTCTCCTCATCATGGTGTGTCACCTTTTGACCTTGTGCACAATTCAACACGCTCATCATTATCATCAGTGCCCAGTCAAGCCACAGTATTGAAACTTGGTGCTATGATACCACTTGTAACTTACCCTTAAACTCACACCTTTACTATATACCACAGTAAATAACATTACACACACACACACACATATATAAGAACAAATATAATAAACTAATCAATGCTATTTTAACTTACACCACATATGCATTATAAACACATGGAACTTTGGTCATCACACTAATTATATACATTTTTCTTCCAATTTGGTGTTATTGGTAAACATTTATGGTTAATACAGATATTAGTTGATTTACAACTTAGAATAACAACGTATGTATATACATTATTTTATGATGCTAATAAGTGGAGGCTAGTTGGACTTGAAGTCTTGTTTGGCCCAGACATATCAAAGCTTCTTCCACCTCCTCCACGATAGGACATCTGGATTGCACTCATGCATTGATCTTACTCTTTGGTTATTCGATGATGTTCAATGAGTCATGGTGTTTGAATGGAACTACCCGGTTTTCTATTCTCGTTCTTCGGTCATTATGTTGTTGTTGGGTGGAGGGAAGGTGGTTTGGAACCCTCTGCTTATGGTTAGGGTTTTTTCCCTCACCGTACATCCTCTAGCATGCTGAAGGGAAACCCCTATTGTTTTTCATCTGCATCAGATTTGGCACCTGTCTATGCATTACCTGGTTGGATTAGTGACTAGATTCGCCAATTTCACAGTGATCATGACAAGGTAATTCTCCTGCAATTGCAGTCATTGATAATGGCATATATTTCTCTTAGTTTTAAATATACTTCACTGATATTTATATTATTTTCTTTTTGTGGCATAGGTACAAGGTTCGTCATTTCTCAGTTTCCCTCACATAACCCACCATATCGTTTTACCTATACATACTTTCTTTTACTTTCTTCAGAAATACATGTTAATGGTTGTCGGGCTTCCAGGTTGCCCATGTCGCAACTGGGAAATATTTCCTTCAGGTGTCGATGGTTTCTTCATAGTTTATGTCGCCGGCATCTAAAAAATTCCTCTCAACCACATCAAGGTGCTCCTCTTACTTACTACCCTTCGATGGTTTTACCGTGTTTTTCTATTCATCCGAGTTGAGGGTTTGTCAATTAAGAAACCCTAATGGGTTCAACTAAATGTTGTCCAGTAGAATGCTTTGACTATAACTTAATAATTGTTGATACTTTTCCTTGGTATGGCCTTTATTTGGCCTCCTATAATTCGTTTTCAGGTTCAAAGCATCTAGTTGCTATTGTGGCTTTGGCTCCACCATTCAATTTTATAGATTTTCAAACTCTTTTAATGGTGTAATGAAATTAACAGTTTTGTTGAAATTTCCATTTTTACTTCGGTGATGAAATTCAAAATTTGTAAGTTGCGTTCTTTGTTATTTTTGGTTCTCCTTATATATTGAATCATTGAATAGGAGGTTAAGTAAAAGTCCAGAGTTTTTTCTGGAACTCTGTAGTGTAGTCTTGAGGTATTGGGTGACCACTATATACCTGTATGTTACTGTAAATTTCTTTACAGATTTTGGTTTCACCTAGAAATTGTTGTTTGCACGTGTATTGGTAAATGAATTTCTCAAAGGTCAAGGTTATGGACTACATAACCATTTCATCTTTGATTCTTTTCTTTCTTGGAGTTCTAATAATTCTCCCAATATGGTGGTCCGGTTAGTCCCTACTCATAACCATTCTCGGGGTTGTTCATAGTCAAATGACCTGAGAGATAAATCTAAGCAATTCACCAAAAATCACGTTAAAATCGCACCTATTACAGTTTATTTATCTACGAGGAAAGGTTATAGTTATTACAGTTTATTTATCTACGAGGAAAGGTTATAGTTACACCGTAAGGCGTTCCTCTTTGAAAAAAACTCCCCCAACTACCACGGTGTACCAGTCTGCACCATTGGATCAAATGTTAGACGATTGAAATATTTTCACCCATCAGATTCCACCACAAACTCTTACTTGAATTATCAACCACCCAAACTATGAACCACCTGAACTCCCTGAACGACGAAAGGATTCCTTTATTTCCACTGCCCAACTTCTTTCAAGTGAAGAGGAGAGATGCCAAAGTCTGAAAAAGCACGGGGAAATCAGGAAGACAGGTGAGTGGGCATCCTTGTCAAGGTCGAGACATCGGTGGACCAGAGCAGCGGTCATATGCATTCCTATGAAGTCATCGATGAAAAAGCTGACCCAACAACCACGAAACTCATAAAAGATCCCAAATTATTCTAGCAGAGGCAAAAATTAATTTGGAAGGGTGAGCTTTTTGTTTTCGGTAAGCTTAACTTCGATCTCAAGATTGAAACCCCTTACAACTCCCCTTGTCTTCGTTTAAAAAAAAATGGTGTTTTGAGTTTGCACATGTTTCCTAGAACTTTGTCAATGGTGCATTAATGAAGATGGTGTGTCTCCAGTTCAAACCCCGGCAAGTCGATTTTCTATATGGCAGCCAAGAATCTTCAGGTCTAGTGGCCATCAGATACAGAGAACCCATGGTGGTTGGAGTTCGGTACGTCTATTCTTCAACTTGGATATATTTGCAGTCCGCTGCTGGAGATTATTGAATAAGAAGGTTTCCCACCGAAAGTCTCTCACCAAATGTGAATCAAATAAGAAGGTTTCCCACCGAAAGTCTCTCACCACATGCTCTTGATTCACATCGTACAAACAATATAGTATGACAGAGCTCAACAATTTAGTGATTACAAAAATTTGCTCATTCCCCTCTGCATGAATGGTTACATTTTCTGAAATAATGATTTTTTATTATTTGGAACCTTATATATTATTTATAGCTATTAACAATTTAAATATAATTAAACAATAATTTTTTATGAAATAGAAAATTCCAAAAAAGAAAAAATTAGTATTTTTTTAAACATTGATCGTTGAATTCATTCTATTATTTCAATATTCACAAGTCATTATTCTTGTAAACTGTGATTAGATAAAAAAATATCAAATACTAGTGCAATTTGCTCATTCCCTTTAGCATGAATGATTACATTTTCTGAAATGATATTGTTATATTAGTTGGAAATTTCTCCATTAATTATAGCTATTAACAATTTTAAATATAGTTAAACAATAATTTGTATATTTTGATTTTTATAAAATAGAAAAGTTGATTAAAAAAAATAATTAATATTTTTTAAACAATAATAAAATTTTATTCTGTTTAATTATTATTTTTAATTAATAATTAAATATTTTTTCAATATTCATAAATTATTTCCAGAAACAGCTGCTTGATCCATCATTAACCGACCCCATCGATTCCAGGCAGATTACAGAAAAATTTGCATTCCTTCTAGCGTGAATGCTTACATTCTCTGAAATGATAGCTCTTATACGAGTTAGAACCTTGTATATTAGTTAGAGCTATTAACGATTTTAAATATAATTGAATAATGATTTGTGTATTTTGATTTATTTGAAATAAAAAATTTGAAAAAAAAATTAGTATTTTTTTGAATGATCAAGTATGTTGAATTTGTTTTATTTTTTTAATATCTATAAATTGATTATAATTATTATTCTTTTAAATAGTGAATACATATTTTTTCAATATTCATAATGATTTCCAGAAACAAATGGCTTGATCCATTATTAGAAATTGAAAAAATATCAAATGTGTACACCATGTCTAAAGGCAGATATTAAATAAACTTCTTTGTATAAATAGAGATATGGTTATATATGGGTTATTGGCATTATTTCATAGCTATTACCTTTTTTTAGAGGGGAAATATTATTTAGGGGTTATTGACTTTTTAATGTATGAAAAAAGAAAAAGTAATATTAGCTATATATGGTTCTTGTGGTTATTAATTTTTTTATATGGAAAATATTATTTTGGAATTATTTACTTTTTATATATGGAATATGATTAAAAAATATGTAAATTTTTAATTTATATTTATTTTACTTTTTATTTTTAAATTATATATATATATATATATATATATATATATATATATATGATTTCCAGAAACAAATGGCTTGATCCACCATGTCTAAAGGCATATATTATATAAACTTTTTTGTATAAATAGTGATATGGTTATATATTATGGGTTATATATGGCTATTACTTTTTTTAGAGGGGAAATATTATTTAGGGGGTATTGACTTTTTTATGTATGAAAAAAGAAAAAGTGATATTAGCTATATATGGTTTTTGTTAATGAATTTCTATGAAATCTCATTAGAGGAGTGGGAACTTTTAGATTATGAGAAAATGGTAGAAAGAGAACAGTGGCCTTCAGAACATGTTTGTTGTCATTAGCAGTTGTAGCGTAAGATACTCTTCTCTTAGAATAAGGTCCACCTATCCCCTAGAGGGTTTAGCAAGAAATTCATGTTTTTTTTTTTTTTTCATTTCTTGTTGTGGATATGATCCTATTTTACTAAAAACACAAGTTCATATGTGAGAGTGACCAATTTTAGGTCTTCTTATTTTACTAAAGTTTGAAGTAATCAACAATTAGACAAAGACAAAGGTAGTAAAGGTGGAAATGGTGGACAATTTTCACAACTAGGCATATTGTTAATAGCTATTTTAGAGCGAAGTTTGTGCATCTTTACATCACATAATATATCACATCTTTCATCTACGTTATATGCTACATTTACGTTCTTGTTCTATATGTTGTCGACTTACGACGTTTCCTTTGCAACATTTGGTGCAATTGCTAGTTCTATCATATGCACAATATATGTTACTCTTCTAAAAGGATCAACGCTATGTAATTTATTAGTTTACTTTTTCATGTTCGTAACTAAAGGAATTCCATGTAGATATCAATTTGTTGTTATATGTTCATAATTAGAGAAATTTCCATGTAAATATCAGTTTGTTGTTACATGTTCATGATTATAGGAATTTGGATGTAGTTCAATATATTTTTTCTAAGGTATAACTTATTAATTCTCGAATATGTGTGAACTATAGCTATATACCAGTTCTGTCAACTGTACCAGATTATCTGACCTGGGTTGTTCCAGGTTGGACTAACCAATAGCTACAGGTTTTCTTTATTTCCAACTATTGTAGTTATTTCAATTTAGTTTGATTGCACCATAGGCTAAACTGTAATCATTCAATTGTCCATGTTAGCATGGTTATACTATAGCACATGTTGAGATTCAACAAGATGATGAGCTTAGTGAAAATTAAGCACCTTCAGTAAGTGGGGCTCGTAGGCTATTTTTAGGTGTATGTATATTTTTAGACATGGTGAGCATATTCTATAAGTTGCAGGATGCTATTTGTAGATGGTTGGTCAAATGTGAAAAATAGATGAAATTTTATTTTTAAAATATTGGGGGAAGTCTATTTATAGATCGTCAATCTAAAAATAGATGCATGTCGATTATTATTAGCCCTTAATAATAATCCGACAACAAATATCAACTTATTCTCTTGGAGCACTTTAATGTCGATTATTATTAGCCCTTAATAATAATCCGACAACAAATATCAACTTATTCTCTTGGAGCACTTTATTTCAGTGAACAGATTTGGAAAATCAGCGGGCTAAAGGAATTACACAATTCCTAGGGTTATTGGTGGCTCATGCATGGATGACTCAGTTAGAAATGAAGTGGCAAAGTTATGACAAAGTTCGAAGAATAGTTACACGAGTTGTTATTTAGTTTATCTCAGTTAAGTGAGTTAAAATCAGTTGAGCTAGTTGTATCTAGTCTAACTGAAAGTTACATCAGTGAGAGTTTAGTGAATTAATTAGTTAATTAATTCACAACTAATAATTCACTAACAACTGAACAAATACAACAATTAACTACTTGCATGTGAGTTCCAGTGGAGACCCAGCGGAGAGATAGGTGAAATGGTGAGATGGACTATCTGTTGTGACTATAGTGATGCATTCAATGCATCTGACAAACATTGGAGATGCCAATGAGGATTGCGCAGTCAAGGCAAGGCCAATTCGAATTCATTCAGGGGTCTTCTTCAATAGGGATTGCGTAGTGGAGGCAGGCTGCCAGGAGGCAAGAAATTGGTGCATAGATATGCAAATTTCTGCATGACAGTGTGTAATGATTATTGATTATACTGAGAGCTTGATGTACTAAGCTTTGTATGAGACTATTACATGATTCCATTGATATACATAATATATGATAGTTGGGGTTTTTAGCTTTAAGCTTTCCCGTTAAACAACTGTGTTTATGTGCGATTGATTTTCTTCACACGTGTTTGCAATTGAAGATTTTATTTCCGCAAGATTAACAATGGAAAGATTCTGCATTTAGCATGAAGATAAATATTGTTAGTTCAGGAGAATCTGGTAATACATCAATATTAATAAATTTCTATAGCACATTCTTTATCATTTATTACACAGTACCAAAAGAAAATAACAACCACAAAGACTTTACAGTTTATAGTTACTTACCTGTTTTTTGCAAATATAGAGTTAGATTGGAGAATCCAACTAGAAGAGCCCTCCACCCTTCCACGAGATCGACGATCACGTCCGAATCTCCCCCCGAGCTTCCCACTACCAGCACAGTCTATGATAATATTGGCTAATTCGGCCTCCTTGCAAACCTCAAACCTATCCTAGGTTCAGTCTCAAGTCTGTTTGGGAAGTATTCCACTAGGTCAAGGCCAACTCAGGAATGTCCTTCACTTGCAACTTCTGGTTGCTTCACTTGGTTTGGTATTTCTTTCGTCTAGTCACTTTTCCAGAGGCTAAAACCCCTTTCTTTCCCACTGAGAACCATTTCGTCTACAGGGAAGGGGAAGCCAAGAACCATAACCACTTAACTATCTCGTAGTTAGGTAACTTCTTCAAGGACTCTTCTTTTGAGTTCCCTAATCATATCTCATTAATTATCAATCTATGAAATACATACCAATAATGAAATATATATATATATATATATATATAAACTCAATTAATCCCAAATTTATATATATAATTTAATTAACCAAGTTAATTACCAAAAAATATAGTAAATAAAATTGTTTATTGTACTCGTCCCAATAATAATACAAACAAACATAAAACATAATGAGAAAGACAGTTTCAAAAAATAATTAAAAATTTACTTTACAAGTATAAATATATATTAAATTTAACCATTAAATCCACTAAATTTTTTATATGTTGAGCAAAAAAAATGTTAAACATCACTAGAAAACAATTGAAAAAAAAGTCATAAAATTGATTGGGAAACTTTTTAAAAAGTGTAGTTTAAATTTTTAACAATATTTTATTAAAATATTTAGTAATATTTTTATAACCATATTCAAATTTCTAAAAATTTAATTTAGTCTTTGATAAATTTTAAAATCAAATAATTTTATCATATAAAATTAAAGTATTTTCCTTGAAATTGAAAAGTAAAAATCTACATTAATTTTATATACTAGATGGAAAGATGAATATATCTATTTCAATAATAAAGTTAGAAATTTTACGATTATCATAAATATTTGTTATCTTTTTCAAGATATATAATTAGATATTTCAAATTTACATTAAACATTTTGAGTCTACACTTTAAAGCTTAGATCTAGAGAGGAATATCATGCTTTAAAGATTAGATTTAGGAAGCTTAATCTCTATTATTCAAGTTAGTAAATTATGTTACGGGAAAAATTGCATTAAAAATTTATAAATTATCTTGGTTAATGCTAAATTAATAGTGGTCAATCTCCAATGGAATCTTATAGTCTTATTTAGGAAGGAATAAATTAATTGTTTTCTCACTGGCACAATTTTTTATAAATTTTGATGGGTAGTAACCACTAGTAAGTCTACACTTTTGCAATTTTACTCCTACATAAGTGATGAGAAAAACATAAATAATGGTAGGAAGTAACTCCTATTAAGTACATTTATTTGCATCTTATTCCTATCAATTTTTTATGCAAAGACTTGATCAAAATTATGGCAAGAGGTAGCTAATGGTAAATATGTTATTTACTTGAGTATGAACTATTTTCAAAGATATTTTTTTTGGATGGTTTTTTCCTGCAAAACTTAAGAATAAAAAATCATTACACAAATATATAAAAATCATGCATGAATATTGCAACCATATCCATAAATTATGGCATAAAATATGTGAGCCAATTATCCACATGACATTATATTACATAAAGCTTACTGTAAGACTTTCAAGTTATGTCTAATCAAATGTAAAAATAAAATAAAATAAAGAATATTGAAAAAAATATATTTAATTTTCAAAGTTATACATTATAAGTTGTATTAGTCAATTCTAAACTAATAATAGTCAACAAGAAAATCTATTTCTAGAGTCCTAATCTGGCAGGGACCTTCAAGTTATGTCCAATCAAATGTAAAAAAAAAAAATTACATAATATTAAAAAATAAATATTTATTTTTCAAAGTTATACATTATAAGTTGCGTTAGTCAATTCTAAACTAATAATAGTCAACAGGAAAATCTATTTCTAGAGTCCTAACTTGGCAGTGACTAATAACTTTGTTTAATTTATGTTTGTTGTGTAACACCATTTACCACTATTTACCACCATATAATTTTTTTTTTTTACAGTGCTTATAATAAAAACTAGGGAACATATAACATTATACATTGCCACACACCCTATGCATTTCTTACTTGGAACATTAACCATAACATGAGTTATTAAACTAGGCCTTACAATTCATTTATGACGATAATAGATTTTTATTGCAATATATGGTTTAAGCCAAGTTTTTCCATTGATTCACTTATCACACATCATTTGTTATGTTGATGTTTTAATGCATACGGAACATTGATTTGATCTTGGTGGGGTGTGTGGCACCAGCTATTCACCATTGATATGCTCTAATCCCGAGATCCCTGACTCAACGACACATGGAGATATGTAAGTCATGGATCTCTTCGCATCCCAAATCAATGATGTGAGTTCTTTCCGGACCTTTCACTCCAATCTTGTTTCACCATTTTCCAGAAGCCGAGCTGTTGTTCCACTCTGATACAAGATGGTGCTTTGATATTGTATTATTGCATAGGTTGAATTTTCATGTTAATGTCTAAGAGCATGTTATTGTTTCTACCAAAACAGGGTTGGTCAAACTTACAGAAGACCCAATGTTGTCGGCATTGAATGGTTTCAGACTCGACCCACAGGTAAGGGTTTTTGTTTGTCACTATATTATTTCATTTTATCCGATGTATGGCCATTACATGCTACATTTTTATTCGACATGAGCTAATTGTAGAGGGTTTGGCCACTCTGTAGGGCACCATTGTGGCTCAACTCTTACGTGAGTTCTAGAGGTAACAAGGCTCCTGGACTTAGTTAGATTTCTCGTATTAATTTTGGTTTCAAGGTTGTTGAATTTTTTTTTCTCAGAACTAATTTACCTCGTTCTCTTATTGCAGGTACTCCCATGTGCTCTATTTCTTTAAAATCCGCTACTAAGTTAGAGCAAGGGATAGTCAGAATGCTTAGTAAACTACCCTACCCAGTGCTTAACAAGTATTCCTTTCTTGTGTTCTCATATTTATAGGAGGGTTTGGCTCTTATGTCAACGACAGGGTTTGGAATCTCCATTCTTAGCTCTAGTCTACGATAATTATTCTCCCTAATCATGATAATGGGATGTTAGTTCTGTTATGAAATAGTTTTTGGGTTTGGGGTTGACATAACTCGAAGGTTCTTGATTAGATTTCCAAGGAAATTCCTCATAATTACTTGTCTATCTACGAAATGTGCTCTTCAGACAATTTTGGTGTTACATAAATCATTCTTTAACTTTGACATTATACATATTCTTTCTGGAATGTGGACTTGATGATTTAATTTATTTATGTTATAACTATAATTATGAAAGTTTTTTCTCAACTTATATTGGAATAATTTTTTTCCTTCTTTTTATAAACTTCGATACACATTACAAGTTTAGCATTTCTCTTGCATTTGTCTATGAATTCAAATAAGTCGGGGTTTTCTATCATTTCCTTACGAATGCAATGAATCATGTATATATATTTTTGTTTCTCACTCTTGTATTGGTTATCTTCCTTGGTTGACTTTGTTTAATCTCCAATAGTGTTTCTTTATGAAAAATATAAGAATATTTAAGTATGGAATGGGTTTTTATAGGACTTGTTAACGTTTTCAGCCTGCCATGACTGTTTCTGAGTGGCTACTCTCGCGGCCTTTCCCATAGACTAACCTCGACATTACTTTAATAGTTAAGGGTTTGTTACTGAATGAGGTAAGTCAGGACTAATGTTGAGTTTTCTTCCATAAGTGTTTCTTCAGTGCTTGTGCGACCCGTAAACCCTCCTCTTTATAGCAACAAATAATGTGATTGTACTATTGTAGTTATTTTTAAAATGAAGGGATTAGCTACTTCTTGTATATTGTAGGTATTCTATGTTAAAAACAAATCAAAGTGTAGGCATGCTATTTCTTTCCGACTTCTTGCATGATATAGTGTTTTAAACAAAACATGTTCTCTTACATGGGAAAACACTACCATAGTAATTTTCTAGCAGGACTCCAATAAATACTTTACAATGATTTCAGATAACAACTTCCTTATGCTACTTTTTTCTTTTTAGTAAGCTAATAGACCATAAATATGTACACTAATTTATTTCACAATTCATATTTCACTATGAAACTCAACACAGATGCATAGTATTCACACATTAGCAGAGTATAATTTACTTATTTGATTTCTATTCGGAACAATTTTTTCAACAAGATCAACCGCTCAACCACGAGTCTAGATATGGCGTCTAGAATCTCCCTCGAGCTCCTCTGCTCCAGAAAATTATCTATAACATTTCTTTAGTTTATTCGTTCCGCACCATCAAGACTCTTTCATTCTAGGTCAGAATCTTTGAAACCTTCAGGTTTTCTTTTGGGGATTCCATTGGCCTTACATCCAACTCAAGAATCCTTGGTACTTGGCAACAACTCCCTCCTTAACAGCTAACATCTCTATGAGGTTTCTCTTCTTTCTCACTCAGTCCCTTCTTGGTTTCTTTCTTTGGAAAATCGAAAAAACTTCTCTCTCTTTCCTAGGTGTCCTCCTTTTCCTTTTCATTCCCACAGAAACAGGAGTGGGGATAACCGTTTTTAACTGTTAACTGTCTAGAGCATACATAATTCGTTTTCTTGGTATTTCCTAGATTTATTTTAAATCCTCATTCAAACAAATAAAATATTATTTATTAACTCACAACATTTTCACCTTATGATTTATTACCACTTGTCGATTAGCATACCAAATCATAACACTAAAAAAAAACTATTTCTGATAGTAATAGTAAAAAGAAAGGTAGTAACCACAGTAACTCATGCACTCTGGTGTGTTACATATCCTATCTCGCCCCCCCACAGAATAAAGCCATATTTGGTGTGTTTTTGTCCCTTAAACAAATCAGGATAGATCTGAAGCGTAAATTTCTCATCTTCCTAGGTGGTCTCCTAAGGGCTAAAATGCCTCCACTGCACCTTAACCTGGGTGGCGACTTGCCTCCATAATATTGTTTCTCTCCGCTTGAGAATACATTGGGGTTATTCCAGGAAATATCCATCTGGCTTGACCTGCAACGTAACATTTATTGAGTCAACTCATCATGTACATATAAATTTTGTATATTTACATATCTTTACTACTACCTTAAGGTCTTACCAGTACATATTGCCAATGAATAACATGTATGGGGTCATACACATATTGTTTCAGCAGTGAAACATGGAATACATTGCGGACACTTATATTATTGGGTAGTGCCAAACGATATGCCGCTGGCAGGGAAAATTATAGGGGCTAATATTCGTAGGTGGACTAATTTTCGATGCTTTTTTAAAAAAAAATATTCGTGAATTTCCATTTTCTTTAGATTATGATTCGCCCAAATTTTATAGTATAACAATATTTTACCTTAGAAATCGCCAAAATGTTATAAGGACTATACAAAATCATTATAAATATGATTATTTCTATAAAAGTATCGCGAATTCTTTTAAAATTTGCATATTAGGGACTAGTAATATTCGCCAAGATTTCTAAACTTTAAGATAAATATCTATCCTTAAAATTTTCCCTGGCCACCAGTCCAATTCTTTCCAATATCTGGAAAAGACCACAAAACTGGGGGGCAAGTTTTAGATAACTACCCCATCTTAAGGTAATTATTTTGGTTTTATCCATACATAAACATGGTATCCGACCTTAAATTATCAATAGGTTCTCTTTTTATCAATGTAAACTTTTTTCCGATCCTGAGCAACCTTCAAGTTTTGTCGGATCTTCTTGAGGGTCTATTCTATTTCCATCAACATATTCAAGCCTAGCATTAACTTATCTTCAGGACTATTCCAATTGATAGGCGTGTTACATTTCATCCCATATAATACCTCAAATGAGCTCATTTTTAATGACTCATGATAACTATTATTATATGCAAACTTGACCGGATGCAAATATTCCCTCCACATACCAAGATGTTGAATAACAAACATCCACAACATGTCTTCTAACACTTGGTTTACCTATTCAATCTTCCCATACATTTGGGAATGTTACACAATACTGAACTAAAATTGAGTTCCGAATCCCGTGAAAAGAGCTTTCCAAAAAGCTGAAGTGAAATTCACATCCCTATCAGATATAATTTTTGTAGGTATCCCATGCAGTCGAAACACCTCTTTCATAAAAGTATCAACAAACTAGGTCATTTTATAGGTGGATTTTATGGGTATTAAGTGATATGTTTTGATGAGCTTGTCAAAAACCACCATAATTGAGTCATTACGCCTTTTGGACTCAGACATCCCTGTTAGGAAATCAAGAGTGATAGCCTCCCATTTCCATTCAGGTATGGGTAATGGTTGTAAGAGGTCAACATGATGCTGAAGTTCTACTTTTACTATTTGACACTAGAGACATTTGGTTAGATATTCAACAATATATTTTCTCATGCATGGCCATAAGTGATTATTTTTAATAACTGAAAATCGTTTTTTATAGGCCGAATGTGAAGTATATGGAATTATATTAAATTCATCCATAATCAATTGCCTAATTTCAATTTGGTTAGGGATGTATATTATTCCCCTGAAGGTTAATAGTTCATCCCCAATACCATAATCAAAATTTTTCTCTGAATTTCAGCTTGTTTAACTTGCTTCCATAGTAATTAATATTTAGGATCTCTCTGGGCAACCTATTTAATTTTTTCTAGAATTTAAATTATATTCGTTGGTAATGAAGTTCATATATACAATGCAAGCACCTAATTAATGCATCAAAAACTCAATTTTATTTACCCTTTAGATGGTTGGTATCAAATTCAAACTCACTAAGGAACACACTCCACTTAGCTTGACAAGAATTTATATGTGGTTGTTTGAAGTAGCTTGTCAAACTACTATGATCCGTCATCAATAAAAATTTCTTTCCCAGTAGGAAATTCGTCCAAAATTTTAGTGCATGAATAACTGTAGTTAGTTCCAGGTCATAGGGAGAATATTTCTTCTCATGTTTCTTCATCTTGCGTGATTCATAAGTTATCACCTTTCCTTCTTGCATTAAGACAAACCCAAATCTCTCCTGACAAGCATCCGTAAAACCTATAAATTCCTTGTCAAGGTCAACGATCTTTAATAGGAGAGCGGTGGCCAACAATTTATTTAACCATTCAAAACATCTTTGGCAGTCCTCAGTCCACCAAAATTTTCTTCATTTCTTTTGTAAAGAGGTGATAACTTAGGAAATTCAAAAAAATCCTTTGATAAAGCAGCGGTAATACCCCGCCAGTCCCATAAAGGATTGAATGTCTGCGACATTCTTGGGTACATTTCATTCCATTATAGTTCGGATTTTCTCCGGATTGATATTTATACCTTCTGTTGAAATGATGTGTCCTAGATACTAGATCTAGTCCTTATAAAAGTCGCACTTGCTAAATTTAGCATATAGTGGATGCTCCCTCAATACTTGCAGCACTATCCGAAGGTGCTCTTCATGGTCCTTAGCATTTTTGGAATAAATGAGGATATCATCTATCAATATTAAAACAAATTTATCCAGATATGGATGAAAATTCATGAGGCTCATAAAAGTGGCTAGTGCATTGGTCAGCTTGAAGGGAAACACGACAAATTCGTAATGTCCATAGCGCATTCTAAATTTTTTTTTTACAGACATCCTAATCCTTCACTCTAATATGATGATAACCAGATTGGAAATTGATCTTGGAGAAAATTGTAGTACCCTTGACTTCATCAAACAATCATCAATTCAGAGCAAAGGGTACGTGTTCTTTATAGTCAACCTGCTAAGTTGCCTATAATCAATACAGAGTCTGAGGGTTCCATCCTTTTTCCGGATGAACATCACTCGGGCTCCCCACGATGACATACTAGGATGAATATGCCCCTTGTCAAGTAGTTCTTGTAGCTGCATATTAAGCTCTTTCAGCTCAGGAATACTCATGTGGTATGGAGCTTTTGATACAGGGGCTGCCCCAGGAATTAACTCAATTGTAAAATCAATTTCTCGTTTTGGGGGAAATCTTGGAATACTTTCGGGAAATACATCCACAAATTCTTGAATCATAGGAATGTTTTCCAATGTGTTTGTTTTTCCCTTGGAATTAGTATATCCTACATGAAAAACGTAAATTAAATAGAATTTCCTCATACATTTTCCCAAATGAGAGGCAGTAATGGGACACAAATTTAGAGGCTTCTTAACTCCCTGGATTTCTTGCCTAGGCCCACTTTTTGTAAGACAACTAATTGATTTTCCTTATAGTTTACCAAGGACCAATGTCCTTCTAGTGAGTCCATCCCAATGAGAATATCATAGGATCCTAATGGAAAAATATTTAAATCAATTTTAATTGGCTGATTTTCTACATTAACAGGACAATCTGATACCTTAGCAACCACTCTTCTTTTGTTCCAGTGGCTAGTGCACTAGCCACATATGTTCAAATTTTTAGGTTTGAAGATGGAATTTGTCTACAAATTTATGACTGACATAGCTTAAGATGGCCCCTGGATCTACTAAAATAGGTATTGATTGATTAAATAAAATACCATTGAATTCAATCATGGTGGGTTGTTAATTTTCTTACCGATCTTCCAATGCTGCATTGACTCTGGGCATGCTCCTAGCTACCTATCCAACAGTAGATGCATATTGAACATTTGTAGCTTGCTTAGGTCTGGCTCGATGTGGACAATTCTTATAA
Source organism: Pinus albicaulis (assembly GCA_034641835.2). Classification (NCBI taxonomy): domain Eukaryota; kingdom Viridiplantae; phylum Streptophyta; class Pinopsida; order Pinales; family Pinaceae; genus Pinus; species Pinus albicaulis. The sequence goes on along the minus strand of CM076570.1, from coordinate 9,472,510 downwards.
TAATGGGCTTCTCCGCAACCCCAACATTGCAGAGGGGGATTTTGTACCTGGCTGGGTTTCAGCTTGCTAGATGCTTCAGTAGTCCTAACTTCCGCTTGCCATTTGGTTTTTTGCTGATTCTTACCAAACTATTTACCAGGAAAATTCCTTTATAAGTTTTTGAAATTTGCAGGTTTAGTGCCTATAGATTTCTGAAAATTCCTTTTTCCCTTATTTTGAGACCAAGTTTTACTGGTGTAACCCTTTGCTTCATCTGCTGTTAACACATTTGAGCCTTCTGGATCGTTTCGTCCATGGTTTTTGGACTGTCAAAATCGATCCTTTCCTTCATGAACGTTGGTAGGGTACTAAAAAAAATGTACTTTCACTTTTTCCTCCCGAAGATAAGGCACATATCTTAATGAAGAGGTAAATTTCGTGATATAATTATCCATGGTTAGCTTCACAAACTTTAAGTTGTGGAATTCCTTTGCCTTCTCATCATAAAATTGTTTCGTCAATTACTTTTTTTTAAGTAATTTTGAAATTCATCCCAGGTTACATTTTGTTCTTCTATTCCATGTACTGACTTGACTTCTTCCCACCGTAATGTAGCCCTTCCTTGAAGTTGATAGATAGCTAACCCAACCTTAAGGTTATTTTTGTATTCATAAACCTGAAAATATTTATTCATATTAATGATCCAAGCTTCAACAACTTTCTCTGCTTCTTTGTCAAAAAATGGGGGTTTATTTTTTTTGAATTCCCCTTGCAGCGCCATTTTTTGTTTCTTTTCTTTTCTTTGATCCAAAGTATTATGTGATTCTCCTTCATTGTCAGGTATGTTTCTATCACTTCTTTGTATGGATTTATTCTAGACTATCCTTAGTATGTTGATGTTGTTCCCCTTCATCACAGGTTCCATGCTCAGGACATGGTTGATAAGTTCGATGATTTTGCCTATCTGATAGACTTTTCATGATTATTTCTTGTTCACACATTAATATTTCATTATCCGTCCATAATCTAACCATCTCATCTTGCAACTGTTGCACAATCTCAAGTAGCCTATTTGTCTGTTGTTGTTGTTCCACACCCAGTTGCACCCACATTTCTGGATTTTCTTTTGGATTTGTCATGTGACTTTTTGATCTGGTGGAAAATTGAATTTCATCTCCTCTTCTCATCCTGATCCAATTACCTATTTACTTCTATGTTTTCACCGTGCAAAATTCAACACACCTATTATTGATATTAGTGCCCAATCAAGCCACAGTGTGGAAACCATGCTTTGATACCACTTTTAACACCATTGACCAGTATTTACCACTATATAAAAATTTTCTTTACAATGCTTATAATAACAACGAGGGAACATATAACATTATAATTACCACAATGCCCTATTAATTTATTGCCTGGCACATTAACCATAACATGGGCTACTAAACTAGGCCTTACAATTCATTTATGACGATAATATATTTTTATTGCAATATATGGTTTAAGCCAAGTTTCCCATCGATTCACTTATTTCACATCGTTTGTTACGCTAATGCTTTAATGCATATGGTACATTGATTTGATACTGGTGGGGTGCGTGGCAACAACTTTTCGCCATTTCTATGCTCCGATACTGATATCCTTGTCTCAACGACACCTAGAGATATGCAAGTTGTGGATCTCTTTGCATCCCAAATTAACGGTGTGAGTTCTTGGTCCAAGCTTATAGTTCTTTCCCGTCCTTTAGCTCCGGACTTGTTTCACCGTTTTCCGAAAGACGAGTTGTTGTTCCACTCTAATACATGCTCGAGATTTTGAATTTGTATTATTGCAGAGGTTAGCCTTTCATGTTAATATCTGAGAGCCCGTTCTCATTTATACCAAAAAAGGGCTTGCCAAACTTATAGAAGACCAAATGTTGTTGGTGGATTTACCTGTCAGTGTTGAAGGGTTTCAGACTCGACCCGCAGGTAAGCTTTTTTTCCTGTCATTATATTCTTTTAGTTTATGCGATCTATGGCCATTGTATGCTACACTTTTATTTGACATCAGCTAATTGCAGAGGGTTTGGCCACTCTGTAGGGCATCATTGTAGCTCAACTCTTAAGCAAGTTCCACAGGTAACAAGGCTCCTGGACTTAGTTAGAGTTCCCATATTAATTTTTGTTTGTAGGTTGTTGAATTTTTTTCCTTAGAACTAATTTCCATTGTTCTCTTATTGCAGGTACTCCCACACACTCTATTTCGTGTTAACTATGCTACTGAGTTAGAGAAAAGGTAGTCAAAATTCTTAGTAAACTACCATCCCTGGTTCTTAACAGGTATGCCTTTCTCATGTTCTCGGATTTACAGGAGGGTTTGACTCTTATGTCAATGATAGGGTTTGGAATCTCCTTTATTAGCTATGATCTACGATAATTATTCTCCCCGATCATGATAATGGGGTGTTAGGTCTGTTATGCACTTAGATAGTTTTGGGGTTTGGGGTTGACAGAAATTGAAGGTTCCTGGTTAGCTTGCCAAGAAAATTCCTCCTCCTAATTACTTGTCTATCTACGAACTATGCTCTTGAGACAGTTTCAACATTACAAAAATCGTTCTTTAAATTTGACATTATAAATATTTTTCTGGAATGTGGAATTGATGATTTATTGTATTTATGTTATAACTATAATTCTGAAATTTCATTCTCAGCTTATATGGGAATCATTTTTTTGCTTCGTTCTACACACTTCGATACACAATGCAAGCTTAGCAGTTCTCTTGCATTGGTCTATGAGTTCACATATGTCGGTTTTTTCTATCATTTCCTTATGAATGTAATGAATTATGTATATATATATATATATATTATTAGTTATCATTCTTGTATCAATTATATTCCTTGGTTGACTCCATTTAATTTCCAATGGTGTTTCTTTATGAAGAATATAAGAATATTTCAATATGGAATGGGTTTTTATAGGACTTGTTAACATTTCCAGCCTGTCGGGACTGTTTCCGGGTGGTTTCTCTCACGACCTTTCCCAGAGGCTAACTTTGAAATTAATTTAATAGTTAAGGGTTTTCTATAGAATGAGGTTATCCAGTCCTATTGTTCAATTTTATTCCACAAGTGTTTCTTCAGTGCTTGTATGACCCATAAACCCTTCTCTTGATAAAAACAAATAATGTGATTGTTCTACTGTAGTTATTTTTAAAACGAAGGGATTAACTACTTCGCATATACTGTAGGTACTCTATCTTAACAAAAAAGCAAAGTGTAGCCATGTTAATTCTTTTTTATTGTTTGCGTGATATAGTGTTTTAAACAAAACATGTTCTCTTACATAGGAAAACACTATCACGGTAATTTTCTAGCAGGCACTCCAATAAATACTTTACAATGATTTCAAATAACAACTTCCTTCTGCTACTTTGTTCGTCTTAGCAAGCTAATAGACCATACAAATGTACACTAATGTGTTTCAAAATTCATATTTCACTATGAAACTCAACACATATGCATAGTATTCACACATTAACTGAGTATAATTTACGTATCTGATTTCTATTCGGATCAATTTGTTCAACAAGACCAACTTCCCAACCACGAGTTTGGAAATGACATCCAAAATCTCCCTCAATATCCTCTTCTCCAGACAGTTGTCTATAAACATTCTTTAGGTTATTTTTTCTGCACCATCAAGACTCTTTCAATCCAAGTCAAAATCTTTGAAACCTTCAGGTTTCCTTTCCGGGATTCCACCAGCCTTACATCTAGCTCAAGTATCCTTGATACTTGGCGGAAACTACCTCCTTCACATCTAACAACTTTGTTAGGTTTCTCTTATTTTTCAATCAGTCCCTTCTTGGGTTCTTTCCTAGGAAAACCAAAAAAACTTCCCTCCCTTTCTTGAGTGTCCCCCTTTTCCTTTTCCTTCCCTCGAAAACAGGAATGGGGATAACCGTTTTTAACTGTTAACTATCTAGAGCATACAAATTTTGTTTTCTTGGTCTTTTCCAGATTTATTTTAAATACTCATTCAAACAAATAAAATATTATTTATTAAATCACAACATTGTCACCTTATTAGCTCTTACTACTTGTCAATTATCATACCAAATCATAACACTAAAAAAAAACTATTTCTGATAGTAACAATAAAATTAAAAGAAAGGTATTAACCACAGTAACTCATGCATTCTGGGGTGTTACATGTTGTTACGATCCAACCAACTTCAATTCTCACAAATAACATGTTGAGATTTTAGAAAATATATTGAAATGAGGGGAATTTCCCATAAAATTCTAACCTCAAGCGAAAAAAATGAAGTTATATATGAGATAGATTACTTTAATAAATTTATAAATGGAAAATTTATTACTAACTCTCGCTTGAACATTATAAATAATTTTATATTTTTATTACTGACTCTTGTTTGAACATTATTAATAATTTATTACTAACTCTTGTTTGAACATTATCAATCATTTTATAATATTTTATATAATGTTATTTGTTTTACATCATCTATCTTGATCCATAGAAGAGTCGTCCAATTACGATTTAGTGTTCAATATTTTCATTACGGGAATTTATTATTCCTCTTATTTTCCCTCATAAATCAAGTGAATGAGATAGAGTAATGTGGCTACTCTCGGGAACTTGAACAATGTATTTAATGAAACAAAACTAGACAAAGACATAACAACATTAGCAACAATTAGTTGAGCTAATACTTTGGGATTTCAAAACAAAAATTGTAATGGAAAGTGACATGTTCATATTTCAAAAGTTGTGCCTAAATGTGATTATCATATTCAAACACAATTTTAACTGCAAGATTTTTTAATCAAATCTCTTCTACCTAAATTGTAAGAGTAGGTCATTCTCTTGGTGCAACAAATTATTGATATAAATTTAACCCTTATCATAAGAATGTATTCACAAGGTGAGCATACAATTAAAGTTCCAACCTTTGAAAGTAAGACTTCTAATTTTATTCATTAATGTGTCATTAAGACATAATTAAATATTTATTCTATCTCTATCATATATATATATTTATACATACACATTTTATTTCTAAGTAAGTTGAACCTAGGCTAGAGTCAACCCTAACGTTGGATGGAAGAATGACATTTCCACTTGAGGGATTTCATCACTAGGATTGAGAAAGGCTCAGTCAAGTCCTGAATTATCATGGGGAAATTTTTATTCCCCATAGGTGGTTGCCACCCCTCAACCCCTCCCCATGAGAATTGAACCAATGACCTACTGGAAACTAAACCCCACACAAAACAAATGGTATAGACCGCACATACACACACACATACACATGTGCCTGTGCGTGAGCACGCACACGTCTATATACTCTTACCAAGAAAATACCAATTTTTAACAGATTAGAAAAACTAAATTTCAATCAAAACCATGTCTTCCTACTACAAAAATTGTAGGAGTGTTGGGACAACACAAAAGTAGCCTTATAGAATATATATGAAAAAAATAAAATCTAGAATCCTCTTTAAGTGTTGTAAACCAACTTCACCTTGGTAGCATTATTCAAATTCTCCTAAGATTCTCCAAGATTCTCATGTCAAGCATGCATTTCTAATAGTATGTCTTCTGGAGGGAGATTGATGGACATGGACTCTCTTGCTAGAAGACACTAAATTGCTAAAAGGGGGGATTTCAATATGGTGATAGGGTTGAATGACCCTATTCAATTATTAGGGATTCTCCCCACTGGAAGTTCCAATTAAAACTTATATTTTTTGGAATTTGGAATCCATCTGGTTTATGGCTCGATCACCTTTACATAGTTTTGATTGGGTACTATTGGTTAAGGCCTAATCCACCTTTTATGTAATTTTAAATCTAATAAAATAAAATGCAATTGGAAGTTCCGAATTAGACCTTACATTGTTTGGTATTGGGAATCCATCTAGTTTATGGCTTTACCACCTTTATATAGTCTTGTTTGGATTTTATTGGTTAACGCCTAATCCACCTTTTATAAATTCAAATGTAATAAAAATAAAATGCAACTATTTTGATATACAAAATTTGGAATGATGCTTAAACTAAATAAAAAAGTTAATTAGATAATCATAGTAAAAAAATATCTTATTTCTTTCAAACTTCAGTAAAAATTCACTTCAAAAAATAAAAAAAGTAATATAAATAGGCAATTGCATTACAACTATCCTAGATCCATCTTAACTCTAGATCTACCAAGCACTTAGAGGGATCAAATATATTTTCACTCTAAAAGAGGTTCACATCTCAAGCGATTTGATCCCTATCGACACTTGGTAGATCTGAAGTTAAGATGGATTTGGGTTGGTTTAATTCCCCCATTTAAATAAGCTATATTCCACATGAATACCATGGGTTCTTATAAATATGGAGCTCAAAAACCACCAGTAATAATTTATAAAAAGTAATAAAATAAGATTTTATTTTAATTGAGTTAAGCTGTTTACAGGTCATTACATTACATCACAACATCTCTACCATACTGGGATGGAGAGTGACTCTCGACACAAAAAAATATCTTATTAACCAATTGATTATGATTTCATTCCTAAAGCTATAGACAAGCAATCTATGAGATAATTCTAATAAACAAGTTACTTATAAGTAAGAAAACTATGCACAATAAAATCATACGCTCATGTATGATTCCAAAATTAAGTAAATCAATAGAAAAATTCCACAAATCACACATTCATAACTTAAGTTTATCTCCAAAAATATTAGCTAGTAGTGGATTCTCATAAAATTTCATATACATGTGTACAAGATGCACAAGTAAAAATCCCCTTACAATTTTAATCCTACGAATATCTAGAAAAAGAAGAAAATTGGGAAACATGTGAACTTGAGATCCCTAGGTGAATATCCATTCCCCTCCTTACATATTGGTTATCTTTATCACTTCGTCTTCTTTTCCTCCAATGGGATTTGACTCCTTTTAACATTCCACTTGGTTGTCTGTTGGCTTTCCCATTTGGGCTATCGATGAACTTTTCCTCTATAAGATAACCTTTCATCTAACTTGATGAAAATTAATGTATTTTCATTCACCACATTCTCATAAAGGAAACCCATGCTTCAAAAGCTAAATAAAATGTTTAGTTATGAGAAAAGGCATGTAGATGAAGAGTAGCTATGTAAAATCTGACGCTTTGGCCAATCCTTTTATAATGTTTCTCCATTTTAGGAAGCATGGTCTTAATTAATTTTATGTTATAGGAAAGAATATCAATAGAAATCTACATAATTGATTCATTAATCTTAGGACACTACAAGGAAAAGACCCTCTAGCGGATGTTTTTGAGGAACCCCTTATAAAAATACCCCAGACATCTGTTTCTAGTGGAGGTTCCTAGAGGAGGTTGGCGGGCAGAGGTTTTTGCGAATGTATTTCATCCGGCGCTCTTATCACCTAAAAACGCACCGGTGCGTTCAAGATGACATAGCACCAGTGCGGTTAAAAATTTGGCACACCGGACATCGTGCGCTCCGTACACACACGCTCGCTGCGTTGTAATTCTGTAGAGTACTGGTACTTTACATAACTTCCGCACCAGTGTGGAATCAAGAAAACGCATCGGAGCGTCCATAAAACACGTGCACCTGTAGATGGTTAAATAAAAAAAATAAAGGCAAAAAAACCACATAAAACATTGGCACACTGGAAACCGTGCACTCCGTACACACCTGCCCGATGCCTTTTATTAAGGAACAGCACCGGTGCATGTCAACCAGTCAGCACCGGTGTCTCATAAAAAGTTCACAGAACAGAAATTGCCCGGGGTGAAATGAGTGAAATGCACCAGGGCCCCATAAATTCCGCGCATCGGGAAAGGGTTAAAAAAACAAAATTATGCCCAAAAAATCGGACAAATCATTGGTTCACCAGAAAACGTTCCTGGTGCATCTTATTACTATAGAGCACCGATGCGTTACTTCTAAGTCGCCCCGGTGTCTCATAAAAAGCATGCGGAATAGAAACCACCCAATGCGGAATTACTGAAACGCACCGGGGCTCCAGTAATATCGCACACCGGAAAAGGGTTAAAACAAAGAAAAATTATGGCCAAAAAACCACAGAAATCATTAGTTCACCAAACATCGTTCCCGGTGCGTCTTATTACTGTAGAGCACCAGTGTGTTACTTCTAAGCTGCTCCGGTGTCTTGTAAAAAGCGCGTGGAGCAGAAACTGCCTGGTGCGGAATTACTGTAACGCACCGGGGCTCCAGTAATACCACACATCGGAAAAGGGTTAAAAAAACAAAATTACGGCCAAAAAATTGCAGAAATCATTGGTTCACCAGACAACGTTCCCGATGTGTCTTATTACTGTAGAGCACCAGTGCGTTACCTCTAAGCCGCCCCGGTGTCCCATAAAAAGCACGCGGAACAGAAACCGCCCGGTGTGAACTGACCGAAACACACCAGGCCCCAAATGCCGCGCACCAGAAAAGGGTTAAAAAAAAACAAAATTACGGCCAAAAAACCACACAAATCATTGGTTCACCGGACAACATGCCCGATGCGTCTTATTACTGTAGAGCACCGATGCGTTACCGCAAGGCCGCCCCAGTGCCTCCTAAATGCGCGTGGAAACAGAAACCTTCCGGGGCGGCATAGTGCAAACACACCGGTACGCCAATAAAAACCCCGCGCACCAGAACAGGGTTAAATAAAAAAAAATCGGCCAAAAAACCGCATTTTTCACTTTTTTCAGTGCTACAGAGCTCTTAAGCACCGGTGCAAGTTATCCTTGTTTGAGCCACACTGACATCCATGCTCCCATTGCACTTATTGCATGCACTACTGCTGTGCATTGCCACGAATCTCCAGCTTGAATTTTATAAAACAGTGGACAAATTTTCTTTTGCAAATTGTATAGCCAATATGCCTCCTCGATGGGTAAATGTATAGGTATTTTTCTTGTTTTTCCATAATTAAACCTTTTAGCAGATTAGAAATTGAAAAAACCTTAAAATTAACCATTAAAAAAAAAAAAATTTCGCACGGTGCGCTCGAGCTGTTCGGCTCACACCAATTTGCGGTGTTGCCTGTAAATTTACAGGTCGCACCGCAATCGGTGTTGACGTTATCTGCACCTGTTCAAGCATGATATCACACGACGCACCGTGTTATTTAAAAAAAATTTAAAAGTGCGGTGCGGTCAGTTACTAGGCCGCACCGTTGACAATGGTGTATCGTGGCAACTCGACGCGTTGACGGACTTACCAGCCCCAGGGCGGGTAATGTTTTCAGCGCACCAGAACCGTAATTCAACATTGTCAATGGTTCGGGATGGTAAAATGGTGCTAAGGGAATCCGCACCGATTCTGGGGCAGATACCACAGGCGCACCGTGTTACTTAAATCTATTTAAAAAGAGTGGTGCAGTCGACTACCTGGCCACACCGTGGACCTAGTTTAATTGTGGTGGAGTAGTGCGTTGACTAAAATCACCGCCCTGGGCCGGCTATTTTTGTCAGCGCATGGCTTACTTTATTTGGCCTAGGTCAACGGTGCGACATCTTAAAATACCGCATCGACGACTATGTACGGTAGCAGGAGGGCGATGTGCTGACTTAGTTATAAGCCCCGGGCAGATAGTGAAGTCAGCGCATCGGCCTCCTGACACCGCACATAGTGAATGGTGTGCTAGATTTTTTTTCTGGAGCACCGCTTTCGATGCGGTCGATATCATGAGGTGCACCGTATCCGGTGCGCTATGTGGTGTGACGCACCGGGAATGGTGCGTGACTGTTTTTTTGGTGCATCGACTCTTGTTTTATTTATTTTTCAAAAAATAAATATATACTTATATTTGTAAATACATGTGTCATTTAATAAAACTTTTTTTTTTAATATGTCAATCATTCAGAGACGTGAAAGGAGAGAAGAGGGGCAATAACAACAACAACAGGCGGAACAATATAACATGGTTTGCCTATGGGAGGCAAGGGAGAGGGAGAGAGATGCATACCCTCGCCCTATTACAACAGCGACGCAGGGGCTCCTTAGGTAGGTAGGCCTCCTCAAGTTCTATGAGGAGGCTAATTCCCTAAAGTCCCATATTTTATTTTTGAGACATCTTATCCGAAGGTGGAATGCCTAGCAACAAGCTTTCCAGGTTGGTGTCAACTAGTGGTACACGCCCACTGAGGAGGATGTATATTTTAATACAGGCTATCAAGGAGAGGGGTGGATTTTCCCTCGTTCCCCAAGGTTCCAGTTGGCTGTGTGGCAGGGAGTCAGTTAGTTTACTCCCAGACATACATTGGAGAAAATTTAGTATCTCCTGTAGAGTTTCAGGTCGCTGGAGGGTAGTTATGTATTGGTGCGTTTGGTCGTGAGGAGGTCCAGTGTCTCTCACTTATCATTTCGACCATTTCGCACAACACCAGTGATGGGGAACAAATTAGTTTCCAGATTTTATATTATGTTGATTCTTTACTACAGTAGCCACGACTTGTCAGGTGGTCTGCCATTTTTTTGTGGCAGTTATGTACAACATTAGATAGATGTCGTGCTCATGCACAAGGGAGGGTCAACTTCCCTTTTGGTTCAGAGATTTTTTGTTTATTTTTTGAGAGGTTTCCAGAAACGAGGCCTTATTTTCGTCGGCAGCCTCGTAGGCCGATTACTAAGGCACGTATGCACATGTGGGGGCAGATGATGCCCAAGAGGGAGGAGTCTCTTTTTCCAGCGAGGACATCAGATGATGCACTGGAGTTGCTAGCCAGTGTTGATGAGCATCCCTTCATTTTGGTCCCTTGTCCTTATGCGGGGTTGGATTGGTGAGGGTGTGCCAACATCCTCTTCACATCTAATGAGCTGCCAGATCATAGAGGTAATATTACTGTTGTATTTAAATTTATTCTAACACGCTCTTTAACTTGTTTTTATTAAATTGTGTAATAAAATCCTCTAATTATTGTTGTGTACTTGTATATATTTTGCAGACATTATCTCTTTTTATGGTGAGGAGATGCCGCCACCACCACTTGATCCAGGTGTGGATCCTCATGATAAGGATGAGGGCATGCCAGATATTGCCGAGGATCATCAGGATGCCGGTCCAGATCAGAGACCCGGTCCTGCTGGTGCGCCGGTGCGTGGTCGACGTCTTAGTGATGCTAGATACAGGATGGAGTTGGGCAACCAACTCATTGCATTGATTGTTGAGGCGGGCATCAGGCACGCTGATTTCAGAGACATAGAGGCCAATGACAGGCTATCACGGATGTGGAGAGGCATGTCCCATGACATGTACAACTTGATACGGCATGTCGTAGGAGTTACAACAACTTTTACATGATTGACGAGGACTGTTGCACGTTACGATCGAGCCGTAGCACGTGATGGATAGTCTGCGAGGCGCAGCATACCATCATCTCATGATTGTTCACAGCCTCGCGCTGCGCCAGATTTTCATGAGCCTCCACTAGCATCTACTAGCAGTCAGCATGGAGATGAGGCTGGACCATCGACCACTTGTACTGATATTGATGTTGTACTACCACCAGATGATCCATGAAATTTATATTATAGTTGTATATTTTTAACATTATTCAGTTATATATATATATATATATATATATATATATATATATATATATATATGGTCCATGTATTTTATGTTCATATTTGCGGTGTACTTAATTTACATGTTGGTGATCTATCTGAGTATTAACCATGTTGTTAGGTCATGTTAGATATGTTCATTTAATGTGCCGGCATACGAGATAGATGTGTATACGATAGCAGTTATTTTATATTTGATGTTTGTGTTGTATTGATGATGTTAATATATAATGTTAATTTTGTTTTGTTTGATGATCATGATCACGATGATGCAGTTAGCGATTTTGAATGTGTTTTTTAGTCAAATATGATGTTTGTATGATGGTTATCATGAACGTGATGTTTATTAATTAATTTAATACCAAATGATCATGATATTGTAAATTTGTAATATTTGTATTTCTAATTGTATTTAAAATTCTAAAATTGTAATTGTAATGGTATATATATGAATTTCTAAAATTGCAATTGTAATTGTAATTTTAAAATTGTAATTGTAATTGTAATTGTACGTGAAATTGTAAAATTGTAATTGTAATTGTAATTATAATTGTAATAGTATGTAAAATATTTGTAAAATTTTAATTGTATTATTGTGAAATGAATTTATTAAAATTTGTAAATTTGTAAATTTGTAAATTTTAAATAATTGTAAAATAATAAATCTAGAATAATATGATTTATTGTAACATAATAAAGTTTAGAAAATAATGCAAATAAATTCCTGTACTTTAGAATTATCATTATTTTATTATGATCTTAGATACAAAAAAAGAATTAATTTATACAATACGCCATTGTTTTCGAGATCAACATAATACCAAATTATCAAGTGAATTATTGATTTTAACATTAACACAATGCAAATTACCAATTAATTCAAAATACATATTATATTAATATTTTGAAAAGCCCATCTTAAAAAGTATAAATATTGATGAAATAACACATGTACCATATCACTCTCGGTTCTCATGATCACCCTCATTATCTTCTAGCTCGCATGGCATGATAACACTATTTTTCTCAAAAATATGTTTTGATCTAGGGTCATGTGTCAATACGAACCACCAATCCCTATCCAACACATCTGGGTTAAAAAACACCTGGTTGCAGTTTTTAGGGAAAACATAGGGCTCCTTAGCTTCATCCCACATCTTTCTAGAGTTGATAAATATCAGCCTACTATCGCGATTTTCCTTTACATTATTCCGATCAAAGGTGTCTCATCACTTGCACCTAAAAATAACACATTGGAAAGAAGAAAAATCCACTTCAATGATCTCTTGTATCTTTCTGACGTAACCTAATGTCCCTCGTACTAGTTATTGATCACGGTGGCTAGATCGACTAGATTGATCGAATTCGACTTCCACTCCACAGTTTTCTGTGATGTTTCCAACATCGGGATTTTCTGTGCGAAAATGGTGTCCATATGCCCACATAGATGGGAACAAATGCACCTATTATAAAAAAGTAAAAAAAATCATAGTGTCATGTGTCTTATAAATAATAATCCAACAGTAGTTAAAATATGAAATGTAGATGTCTTAATATAAGTTTCAAATTTACATATAAATTAAAAATATTATTACCGAGTTGCTGCACCCAATCCCTATGTTTAGCGCATCCTCTTTAGCACGCGAGTAATGACCGGTAGCACTGTATTTCTCTCTGACTTGGTCAGAAACCCAACTGTTGGGGCATATTTTTGGCATATTTTCTTTTAAATGATCGAGATAAGGCACACTTCTACCATTCAACCATCTAAATTCTTTCTTGTCACTATCCCATTTCATCCTGTTTTGTTCGTACAATGCGACCCATGGTTGTGTCACTTTAGAATTGTAAAGAATGAATTTATTGATTGCTTCAATTTCTGCATTCGCTAATGAAATCAAACCAACATTATATAGTACTTAGAGATCAAAATATACATTATATCTAAGTTCAACATGAATATTAATTACTTTTTGTAAATTTGAAAAATTATAAGTCGCTTACTCTTTATCAAGCGCTTTTTTTCCACTCGTTTGGAGCAACTCTCCTTCTCTTTTGTCTTCATCCATTTGATTGTCCCAAATCACCGCACCTGGTCTGTTTTCGATCTACTTGATGTACTCACTGGCATAGTAGAAAGACTCATACGATATGTACCTCTTTGCCATAGACCCCTCGGGTTTTGCTCTTTGTCGAACAAAACCTTTAAATTTCTTCATGTACCTCTCTAAGAATAACATCCAACGACAAGAAACAACCCCAAATAATTCAACCTCATCTACCAGGTGGATTAGAAGATAAACCTGTAAGTCCATGAAACTTGTCGGCAGTTCCTTCTCAAACATACAAATAATCTCAACTATCTCTTGATGCCACCGTGGAATGCTAGCCACATGAATCTCCTTTGACGTGATCCAACGTACAAATGAAAATAATTTAGATATGGCACGTCCTAGGTCTTGAGGGAACTCATGTTCCACACACCCATGCACAAACAAAGGATAATGACACTGCAAAGTTATAAACACGTGCAATAATATACAAAATTAGTTATGTTTTATGATCCCTGCATGGGATAAAATTTATTAGTATAACAAATAATAAAATCATGCTTTTGACATTATACGTACTCTTAAAAGATTCAAATGGTCATGAGATTTCAACCCCGAAAAATAGTCATCCATGATGAAGTAGCGCCGTAGTGAAGAACTGTATGAAGTCGGCACCCTCACATCCATTATAACTTCCTTTTCCAAAGATATGTCATCTTTTTTTAAAATCCTTGGGACATCACCTTCTTTGAAAAACCATGAATTAGAGGGAGCAACACTTGCCTCTGATCCCGTGCTTTCTAATCATCTTGGCCAATATTTGTTTTTAGTTTTTGAAGTAATAAGATCATTCCTAGCAACCAATGTGTCACCTTTTTTCTTGCCTCCATAAAGAAGATGAAACATTTTTAAATATATGCATGGGATCTAATAAGTGGGCAATCTTAAGATGCTCCCAATATGGGAGGTCATAAAAGATAGATTTCCTTTTAATCCCAATGGGAAATTTCTCAACATAGGTGTTGAAGAAATTTGGATCATCGAACTTAGGCTCCCCATTTGAATCGAGCATTTCTATGAACTCCTCCTTCTCTCTCTCATATGCTCTAAGCCATTCAGCTAGTGTCATTATTGGAGGCCTTTGGGTTCTCTTTCGTTTACCATTGAAAGGGGATGCTGCTCTTCTGTAAGGGTGTTGTTTTGGTAGGAATATCCTGGAGCAATCATTAGGGAATTTTGAGGCCTAAAATGGGCCTCCTAAGGAAATTATAAAATAATAGTGGAAATAATAAAATACTATTTGATTACATCATCAAATTTTAGAGGGAAAAAAGGAAAAACTACTTTTTCAACTCGTATTTTGAACCTATCTCCCTTATTTTTAACTCAAATTTCAAGCAGGAATACTTGTTGGATGCAAAATTTAATTCCCCATCCAAGGAGTACTCATGTTACGTACTTTTGATGGAATTTGCTACGCGAAAAATGAGAAATACATGAAAAACGTGATTGCAATCACTCTTTTCATGTATTTCTCATTTTTCGTGTAGGAGGGTCCATCAAAAGTATGCAACATGGGTAATCCTTGGATGAGGAATTAAATTTTGCATCCAACGAGTACTCTCGCTCGAAATTTGAGTAAACCCTTAGGGAGATAAGTTGAAAATACGAGTTGAAAAATTAGTTTTATTATTTTATTATTTTTTATTATTTTTACTTTTTTACTCCAAAAATGGTGAATCATCCCCCATGGTTGACATAATCATTTTGAATCATACTGGTTCTCATAAATTTTATTTTGGTTGTACACTTTTCTTAGGAGACCCATTTTAGACGTCAAAATTCTCCTAATGCATACACTGGATTTCATAGGTCCTGGGACCATCTAGCTTTTAGAGAAGGTCCACAACATTTACATCCAAAATACCCTTTTGTTACAAGACCCGTGAGATTATATTTGTATACATTAATTAATATGCATGGCACGTTAAATAATATCACGAAGATTAGAACAAATATTATTACAACGAATTAAATAACTAATATGTGAAATAATATTGTTACATTATATATAAACAAATCAATAAATTAAACATGTAATTTACCAGAGCAAACTTCTACGTCTGGATAATCATGTGTCGTGTAAGAACATATGCCATACAACGTAAAACTCCTCTCTGCTGCGATGGGTCTTGATACATTGTATACATTTATCCCATCCCATAATTCCTTCAATTCATCTACCAGTGGTTGTAAGTAGACATCCATATTCTTCACTTGTCTTCTACCAGGGTCTACGAGAGACAACATAAGATGTTTATTCTTCATGGATAACCATGAGGGGATATTGTTATTGATCACTACTACAGGCCAAACATAATATTTTGTGTTCTGGAGGGAATATGGGTTGACGCCATCCATGGCTATGCTGAGTCGTAGACTTCGTACTTCATTCTTGAATTTTTCGGGCCATGTATCCTCTATATGCTTCATGGCTATTCAATCAGTTGGGATTCACATAACACCCAACTCACTTCTGTGTGAGGCATGTCATCCCTGCAACATAGCTAATTCTTTGCAATGAAAGAACCTTTCAATCCTTGGGATTATAAGCATGTGACTCAAAATCTTAAAAGGAGGACCAGTGCATGATTTACCCTTCTTTTTTGATTTATCATACATGTCATGCCCACATTTCGAACACATCTCTTTGTCTGCATATTCTCCTTTATATAGAATACAATCATTTGGACATGCATGATATGATATGTACTCAACACCCAACATTTTCAACAATTTCTTTGCCTCTTCGCAGCTACCGGGAAAGACATTATCACTCAGAAGAACCTTATCTTCGAATAACCTGTAGTTGGTGATCATGGAAAAATATATTAATATTAAATATACATTAATGTTGATATAATTATTAACGTTAATAAAATTTAACATTTGTAATGTTCATTGCAGTGTACTGATTATATTTCAAATTTATATAAGGGGAGTACTTTATGGTAACTTACCTCAAAAGTTACGAGAAACATGCATTCGAAAAGCCAAAATTTTCTTTCAAGTTGTATAGTAACATTTTTGTCCCCAACTGGGTAGACTTTGACTGACCGCCAGGTCCAAAGAGAGGGGTGGTGGAAGAAAATTTAAGGCTTTTGAAAAAGGTGTCAGCGATATGAGCATCATCCCCTAGATGATCATCATTTTGGAATACATCTAACAACCTTGGCTCCATGGCAGTCATATCCCTTGTAATCATCCATACCAACCTCTATTTGATTGCCTCCATTGCCAACTTGTGAAGAACTACTATTGCTGTAGTCATTCCTAATTGGTGAATCTGGACATAGCGAGAATTGAATCGGTGGTTGATTCAACCATTCTTGGTATCGTTCCTCTTTGATTTTTTGTCTTAATTCAGTCTTCTCTCAATTTGACATTGTTGTGGGGTACAACGGAAGATGGTAGGTAGGTCGTTCATCATCACTAGAATCCTAATAATTAAAAAAAAAATTGAACATGATTAGTACAAAATATATGATATCAATTAGTAACCACGTTGAAAATATTGCATGATTATAAATTGGTTTGACGTTGAAATAGTTTCATAATAATACAATATATAAACCATTCAATTATAATTATAATTACCATCATTGTCCCGGGATTGTGGCTAGAAGATGCAATATTTTTACAATTGGCAGGGTGAAGCGGGTGTCCATTTTCATCTACCAAATGTGCCTTGCGGTATGCAGCTCTTGATAAGAACTTCCGACGTTTTGGAGTAGTTTGAATATTTTGTGCATCTGAACTCGATGCTGAATCTGCATGAACCTGCAAATTTGTATACATTATAAATTTAATTAAGTTGTGCGTGATTGACTGCATGGATAAAAAACATATATAAATTCAATTAGATAGTGAAAAAATAAAACAAATCTAAAGTAAATATTACGTCTCCACATGGATAGGGAGAACTCCATGATGGACTTTGAGAAATATTATGGAACGAGCTGGATTTTGAAGAATTGTCCATTCCATATAATATATGATATTTTCTCCCTGCATTTGAGCAAAAAAACAATAAATTTTGGTGCAAAAACTTCTGTTGAAAATGCAGCAAGATGATGGAGCTTGGTGAAATGAAGTTGCCTTCACCAAGTGGGCCCGCAGGCTATTTTTGGCGCAAAGTCTATTTTTAGACATATGGATCATGGACCGGGAGCTGCAGTATGATATTCCTGGAGGATTGGTCATGTTGGTAAAAAATAGATGGACCTCTATTTTTAGCATTTAGGTCGAAGTCTATTTTTAGACTTCCGGGCTAAAAATAGAACAGTCAAATATTATTTACCCTTAATAATATTTGGACTCTAAACTTCAGTTTACTCTCTTGGAGCACTTCAGTTTGACCCCCAGATGTGGGGCATGCAGCTGCCAGAAGGATTTACGATTTTCCTATGGGTTAGGTGAGCTAATGCATGGTTGACTTCAGTTAGAGCTCAAGTGGCGGAGTTCGGTGGAGTTGATGCGACAGTTGATGGAGATGGTGTTCTGGTTAACTAGTTGAATTAGTTGTATTTAGTTTAACTGGCTAATACACTAGAGATGAGTTGGGTGAATTAAATATTATTTAATTCACTAATTATTAACTCATTATTCAACTAAATAACACATCAGTTTAACTCAGTGCATGGACAGTTCAGTGGCGACAAGTGAAAGAGGTAGATGAAAGGGTTGAGATAGCTATCAGTTGTGACATTAGTTGTGCATGAGATTTGCACCACACTTGGAGGAAATTTCCCATGAGGATTGCGCTGTCAAGCCAAGGAGATTTGAACCTTGGATCTCTCATTAGACCAACCTTGATTGCGCAATAGAGGCAGGCAATTAGTGGATGTGTTTTGAACCTGTGACTTGTTCAAAACCAAGCTAGTTTGTGTGTAGCTTTATGAGATAGTACTGAGTACTTGTGAGGAGTATTGTGCTATGTATTTGCTGCATGTTCTCTCCATATAATATACAAAATAGCTGAGGGGTTTTCAGCTATAAGCTTTCCCCATACATACTGTGTTAATGTGTGTGATGAATTGATGTTCTGTCGCTTCTATTCTTTCCGCATGTGACGATTAATCGTAGAATAGATTATGTGTTATGCATGCAATTCGAAATTGATGTGTGAAGGTTAATATCGATTGAATAAGTGATTTATTCAGCAAATTTCTACAACTTCAATGTCATTCCGGTGCGTAATGTATAGATAACCGCACCGGTGAGTTTTTTATTTTGCGCATCGGTGCCGTTTTATAAAAATACGCACCGGTGCGGTTAAATTAAAGGATGCACCGGTAAACAAATAACCGCAAATAAAAAAAGCACAACCCTATTTTCTTTAAGTGAAAAAAAACGATAAATTGGAAAATGGGCGGCAAAATATTTTCAAAAATCTAATTTCATAAAACATTTCTTTAAATACTAAACACTTTTCATTATTTCACTATTTTTGCAAAACTTTTTAGCCAGAGATTTGTAGGATACATACTTGGAGCAAACAGAGCACGAGAGCACTGTGGAGCAGGGAAATACGTTCGAACAGAAGCATTCAGACAATCATAATTCCAAACCTCTGGTTAGTCAAACCTTGTACCATAGAATTTCAAACGATGTGATTAAGTTTATTGTTTTTTTGTACTTTTTTTCTGCAGTTTTTTTTATGCAGTAAAATAAGAAATCTAAGTCTATTGTTTTTTTTTTTGTAGTTTTTTATATGAAGTAAAATAAAAAAATAAAACCTTTTTATTTTTGTTTTTTTATTTATTTATTTTTTTTGCAGTTTTTTTTACCTTTTCTGCATTTTTTAGAAACAAAAATAAAAAAGAAATCCATTTTTACAAACAAAACCCTAGATTCTTTTTGTTTTTGCCCTTTCTTCTCCCTCTTTCTTTTCAATTTATATTTATAGGGTTTGTATAGTCATAAGACATCCAACCCACGGGGCGGCTTGCATATTCGAATCACAATCCATGTTGGCCCTTTGCGTCAATCTTAAAAAATATAGATTTTTTTTCGTCGGTGCGCCCTGCGTAATAGAGCGCATCGGTGCGCTCTGTTATAGAAGTGCACTGCGAAAGTATAGTGAAAAAAAATAAAAAAAATGTTTTTTTTTAGTGCACCATACGTAACATATGGCACCGGTGCACTATTGTATTATGGCGCACCGCAAACGTGCTGTTTTGCAAAAAAAACCATTTTAGAAACAAACCATACATTCTTTTTGTTTCTGCCCTTTTTTCTTCGACTTTCTGTGATTTCAGAATTAGGGATTTTCAATTTATATTTATAGGATTTTTATTGCTAAATATAAGCCTAAGACATCCAACCAACAGGAAGATCTGCATAGTCAGATCCCAATCCATGTCGGCCCTTGCGTCAATCTTAAAAAAATACAGACCTTTTTTTTCATCGGTGTGTCCTGCATAACATAGCGCACCGGTGCGTTCGATTATAGCAGCGCACCGCGAAAGTATAGTGGTAAAAAATAAAAAAATAAATTTTTTTTTTATCAGTGCACCATATGTAACATATGGCATCGATGTGCTATTTCATTATGGTGCACCGCAAATGTGCTGTTTTGAAAAAAAACCATTTTAGAAACAAACCCTACATTCTTTTTGTTTCTGCCGTTTCTTCTGACACTTTCTGTGATTTCAGAATTAGAACTTTTCAATTTATATTTATAGGGTTTGTATTGCTAAATATAAGCCTAAGACATCCAACCAACAAGAGGACCCGCATAGTCTGATCCCAATCCATATTGTCCCTTGCGTAAAAAAAATAAATAAATTGTCAGTGCGCCCTATGTGGAATACAGCACTAGTGCGCTTTGTTCTCCCAGCGCACTGCGCAAGTATTGTGATAAAAAAATAGAAAAAAAAAATATTTTTTCAGTGCGCCATTTGTAAAATATGCAGCCGGTGCGCTATTTCATTATGGCGCACCACGAACGTTCTGTTTCGGAAAAAAGAAAAAAAAAAGAAAAAAAAAGAAAAAAAAAAGAAAAAATAGATACAAACCTATATTCTTTTTGTTTCTCCCTTTTCTTCTTCCTCTTTCTGTGATTTTAGAATTAGGGCTTTTCAATTTTGATTTATAGGGTTTGTATTGTTAAATATAGACCTAAGACATCCAACCGATAGGACGATTAGCATAGTCAAATCCCAATCCATGTGGGCCCTGGCATGAATTAAAAAAAGAAGAAGATTTTTTTATTGGTGTGCCTGGAGTACGTAGTGCACTGGGGCTCTTTATTTTACAATATTTTTTTTTTAATCGGTGCGCCATATGTAAAATATGGCACCGATTTCTGCTAAAAAACTAGCACTGGAAAATTTTTATTATTTTATCATGGTTAATTGGTACGGTCATTGGCATGTAACGCACCGGTGCTCCTTGTTGACATAGAGCACCGTATGGTCTATTATACTGTTATGGCGGTGCGTTTGGAAGAGAGACATGCACCAAAGTCGGTGCGTAAACCATGAATGACACAACAGTTTTTTGAGATTTTTTTTTTACTTGAAAATTTGACAATTTTACAGGTTTGAGATTGATAAAGAAATGAGTGACAAGAGATCAAGTAACAAAAATACTGATAACACATCAAGAAAAGCAAAAAAGACAAGTTCTTTGTAAATTTTTTACAAAAAAATTATTTTTGAACTATATGTAAGTTTAACTAATATGTATTGTTTACTGTGTATCATGCAGAGCTACAAAATGACGAAGCTCGATAAGATTATTTTTGATCTAGGACCAGAAGAGCATAAAATCTTGATGGAAAAATTGCAAAAGGATGAATCAAGTGAATGAAAAAATACTATCGATCCAATATGAGTTTCTTTTTTTAGTTTTCATTAATAATATAATTAAAATTATTAGATAACATGTGTGAAAAATTCTATTAATTCACATATATTTAATGTTCTACAAGGACCAAAAACTCAGAAAAGGAATGTTTTTCTAAGACAAGAAAAAAAATAGAACATGCAAATGAAAAGGAATTGGTCCTTAGCTCATCTGGAGTGGTGCTGGAGGTTAATGAAAGGGGGAATTTTTTTTTTCAAAATTTTGAGGGATCTAGTGGAACGAATGTGTGGAGTACTAAAAAGGTATGTTTTTGATGATTATTTCAGTGGCTTTTTAATAGAATTTGTGAACCTTTTTGTGTCATGAATTTGGAAAGTAATAAGGAACTATAACAAAACATGTGAGAATTGATATGCAAGACTTAGCCACTGATAATGGTTATTTTCTATACACATGTTCTTACTGTTATGTTACAGAGCTGTTATATTCGTGTTGTGTGCGTTTCTAATGAATCAGTACTGTCCCATAATTCATTAATCGTTGTTGCTATTCCTTTAGTGTGATTTGTGTGAATTGCCTTTAGAAGTGAAAGAATGTTATTTTATTGCATAGAGAGTACTTGAGTTAATAGGTTACAACCCGCGGGGCTTAGTTATTCAATTGCTGTTCCATTTTAGACTTGCTGTTCCATTCCAGAATTGCTGTTCAATCCTTTATTCGCTTTGCTGTTCCATTTCCTTACAGTTGTTGGTTTGGTGTGAGAGATGATCTAAGGCTGTAGTGAGCAGTGGCAGTCACTGTCTAGCTCCCAGGCTCATAGTCCATGCTCTAGTTTCCTTTCCATCAGTTTCCGAAGGGATGGGTTATCACTACCGCACCCTTGACTGATAAACTGTTGAGTTTTCTGAGTGTGTGATTTATTCTTTGAAGTAATTTAGTTATAGGCAAGCATCCGTTTACTCTTGTATTTCTTAAGCACTGTACTACTAGCATTACTCTGACAAATGATAGCCTCGGATTGAGTCACTCTTTGTAATAACAAAACGCTCCCGGATTGACATATTAATGTGAGGTAATTAGAGGTGAAAGAGACCCTTTTTATAGCTCTACAGAATGTATAGATGTTCTTTCCACTTACAATACAAAAACCAACCCAATGATTCCAAGAACCAAATTTTATGTAAACCACAGGAAGAGTTTCCAGAGAATTGGTCAATGAGACATGTCAGACTTTTAATAGCAAAAACGTACAAAAAAAAAAAGGAATGAAAAAGTAATATTCCTTTAGATGTTTGTCTAGAATTATTTATAAATATCACTTTTGTTATACTTACTTTTCATATATTAATATAAAAATTAAATAGTTTATTGTCATGTTACATTTTCAGGAAGATTATGAAAATCTCAAAAGATGAACGAGCTGATATCAGAAATATGCCAGTAGGAATGTCCAAAAATGTGTATAAGGAGATGGTCAAAGAAATGGACAAAATTGCATCACTGGAGGAGCCATCTCAACAACAACTTCCTTCAAATGTAATATGTAATCATTGATTTTTTCTATCATTAGGTAAAATAAATAAAAAATTTAGCATTAAATATTAATTTTCAAGTATTTCCTTGTAGAAAAGAAAAGAAAATGGAACCCATTCAACACATAAAACAGGACGACAAGGAAGAAAATGATTGATATCTAAGTTTGTGAGTAATTTTTACTTCCTTATAACAACTTAACTATATTTTTTATTTTTATTTTTTAAGTTGTTTTACAAAAATCATCATTGAATGTCTTCAAACAGGTGCTAACATACAAAGAAAAACCATCAAAGGAATTTATTGAAATTGGGTTAAATATGGGTTGTGCGTATATGTTGGCATAGCAGAACTTAATTGTGGAATTTGTAAGCATCTATCGATCTTGTTTTACTTAGCTCCGTCTATAATTAATAGAAAAAATAAATCTTTTATATTAAATATATGATTTGTTATGGGGTATATAACTTACAGGAAACAAAGTATGGCACTACGCCAACAGATCAAATCTTGAAAGATGGCATGTTACATGGTTTTGAAAGAATGTGTATAGTTTGTGAGTCAATTGTTGCATTGGTACGTCATCTCTTTTCGATTTGCATTGATGTATATTATTTAATATTGCAATTTTCATTATTCTCACCAATGTATATACACTCATTAAAGTTTATTTTTATGTTTCTAGATGGAAGGTGAAGAAGAAGAAAACAATCAACGCCGTGAACAAAACATTTCTGAAAATAACCCAAGTCATGGAAGGAGCTCTAGCAATGACAATAGTTCAAGCGAAGAATGATGATCACTATGTTTGGATATAAAAGAAAGACATTGTATTTTTTGAAAAATGTCTGTGAAATCAGACATTTTCTTTAATGTAATGGACATAGTGCGCCAATTGAAAGATAAAGGGATACCAATAACTGTCCCATTTTGTATGACAAAGAATGTCATATTCATATAATAATAATAATAATAATAATAATAAATGTTTTAATTTATTCTATTGCGTTCTCTATTGTTGCTATTGCGTTCTCCATTGTCGTTCTCAAATGCACTAATAAAAATTTAATTCATATGCATATTGTTATAAGATATATATGTGTCAACTTTTGATGAATAATGAATTTTAAAAAACCACAATAATTTTGACATGATATAAAAATTTAATCCAAACATCACATTCACGTGCATTAATAAAAATTTAATTAATAAGAATATTGTTATAAGATGTGTCAATTTTTGATGAACAATGAATTTAAAAAAATCACAATAATTGCACTGTCACAGGTTGATGTTTCTAAAAACTACAAAATGAAAACTGATGCATGTATACTTACATTGGTGCGATTTTATTTTTAAGGACCCCGGTGCGTTTTTACGACCTATGGGCACCGCAAAAATACAAAAACCGGTTAAAAATATCGAGGCGTTTTTGTGGTATGACTCTCTGGCGCGTTTATGTCTATCTACGCACCGGTGCCTTTTTACGACCTATTAGCACCGAACGAATATAGATACAAATTATAAATCTCGGTGCATTTGTGTGATACTATGCACCGAGGCATTTTTGTGTCTATACGCACCTGTGCATTTAGACTACCTATGGGCACCACACCAATACCGATACCAATTATAAATCTCTGTGCATTTGTTTGATACTGCGCACCGAGGAATTTAAGAGTCTATACGCACCAGTGTATTTTTATAACATATTTGCACCACATGAATACTGATAACAATTATAAAGATCGGTGCATTTGTGTGAAGGGATGCACCGATGTGTTTCTATAAGTCTACACACCGGCGCATTGATACGACCTATGGGCACTGCTCAATTCCCAAGACCAATTATAACTGCCCCATGCGTTGTATCACCAACACTATGCCCGGTGTTGTTTTATACCTTAATGGCCCTGTGCATTCTCCTTAGACTGCCCAGGGGCACCGTCCACAGGTATGCACCGGTGCGTTAAAATCCTGATTAGCGCAACGATGAAAAAAACATCCGTAATAAACTCCGACTGCCCAATTTTTTTGGTTGTGTTGAATTTCCGTTAAAAGCTCTGCCAAAACCTCCGTAACCATAAACATATGTGGTAGCATATGTTTTTTTGAAAATTTTGGCCAATTTTATAACACTAAAAACCTCCTTTATAACCTCCACTAGAGGGTCTTTTCCTTGTATTGGGAAGACCTCTTATACCTTTCCTATTTGGGAAAATACAACCCTCCATCTTCTTTTACACTTGTTCTTGAGAAAATAATTTATTTATAGGCTTGAAAGAATGGAGGTGATATTCATTTTCTATTTTTTCTATATGTTTCCATATCTTAAATATATTTCTTGACCTCTCAAGTAATTCCTTGAAGATCCCCAACAAATATGTTCTTCCATTATTTGAGGTAAAGCTCTATATCTTATAAAAAGTGTGCAAGAATAATGGGAACTTTAAGGGGAATTTAATCTAGTGCGACCTCCCAATATTTCACCCTAGTGAAATATAGTTTACATGTTTGATACTTCAACTTACATACTTGGATCTTGTTGGGTGTCTATTATATTTGGGGTCACAGGGGGGGTTTGCAGTGGGGGTGGTATCCCCCCTATACAGGGTCTGGGGCATTGCCCTGTGATTTATTTATTTTTTAAATGTGAACCCAACAATATTTTGTCGGACACAAGGATGGGGAGCAGACCCAAATATGGTGGGTGGACCTACCTATGGTATTGTGCATGGTTTTGGGCACGCTGGTTTTCTTCCCATGGTATTTTGTAGATATGGTCATGGGAGCTATGGTTATGTTCTAATCCAGGGTTATGGATTGGGGTTTATGAATGTTTCGACATGTATATATATGCATTTGTAACGTTGAAAGGAATATAAATAAAAATCAATCTGGTAGTATCGGTTTCGGGATCTAAGGGAAATATCTATGTATATTTGTTTTATGTTCTTGCCATTGTTTATTTTTCAGTTTTATAGAATTCGTTTGTAGGTAATTTTTGTACAAGGTTAAAACCTACATTTGGGATGAGAGTTTTTTCGGCTTCAAGGGGACGCATTTACTGCTAAAGGGTTTTTCTCAAGCCTATGGTAGAGCCTTTTCAGTGGGATATATATGGGATCGATTCTTGAGGTGAAAGAAGATGGTGAACACTGGAAAGATAAAGATCGATAAATTTAATGGTTAGAGTTTTGAGTTGTGGCATCTCAAGATGGAGGATCTATTGGTGGACCGAGATCAATGGATTTTTGTAGATACATGCATGACACCGATAATAATGTCAGAAAAATATTGGGAAAACTTAGATTGGAAGATGAAGAGCACAATATGATTGTGTCTCTCAGATTCAGTATTGTTGAATGTATTAAGGGAAGCTAAAATGAAGGATTTGTGGGTCAAGTTAGGTATTTTGTACCAATCTAAGTCTCTGGTGAACAAACTATTCCTACGAAAAAAATCGTATAACATGAGGAGGAAGGATGGAGACTTGGTGATAAAGCATACGAATTCCTTTAATACTGTGGTAAGCTAGTTTTTATCTGTTGATATAAAAATTTCAGACGAAGATAAGTGCATCAGTTTTATATGTTCTCTACCAAATTCGTGGGATATTCTAGTTATTAGAATAGGTAGAAATACAACTACCTTGAAGTTTTATGAAACACTCTCATCCTTCCTGTTAGAGAAGGTGAGATAGGAAAATATGGAGAACCAAAATGGATATGCCATTTTTTATATGAGGACGGTCTTAGAACAGAAACAAAAATAAGTCCTCGCGTGGGAGATCTAAGTCTAGAGGGAGATATAAATTTGCAGGAAAACCTATAAAGGTGTGCTGGAAATGGGGAAAGAAAGGAAGGGCACTACAAAAAGGACTATAGATCTAAAGCTCTTAAGAAAGGAAATGCATTTTAAAATTCTCCTTCTGCAGAGGCAAAAACCACCTTAGATGAAGGTGGGGATGTGTGCTAGCCTTCTTCTTCAAGTACACATGTAGATAATGAGGCATGGTTGATTCAATATGGTGCATCGTTTAACTTCACTCCCCATAGGGAGTGGTTTTGCGAGTATGAGAAATATGATGGTGGTGGTGTGTTCTTAGGGGATGATAGGAAGGAAAAAATCACTAGACGTGGAAAAGTAAAGTTGAATTTGCAAGGTGGAAGATTAGAACACTTCCCGGTGTTCTGTATATTCCTACATTGGCCAGAAATATGATTTTTGTAAGAAAGATGGATGGTGCAGGTGTAAAAACAATGTTCAAGAAATATACCTGCAAGATTTTTCGTGGAGCATTGGTATTGATTCGGGGAGTTCAGATTGGAACTATGTACAAGATTATGGGTAGCATGGTTATTGATGGGTGCAACAGTTTTTTGGTTCCTGAAAGTGGAGCATAAAACCTAGTGGTCTATGGAGAAAAGACCATGCTATTGCATCAAAGTCTTGGAAATATTGTAGAGAAGGGCCTTCAAATACTTCATGGTAATTTTATGGTAGAAGGTATGTCTAATTTCTCTTTGGAATTCGATTTCTGTGAACATTGTGTGTATGGGAAGCAGAATCAGGTGAGTTTCCCCTCTGGTGCTAAGAGGGTGAAAGGTTTATTATAGCTTGTGCACAATTATATGTTTGGACCTGTGTCGGTTCCATCACTAGGTAAGTCTGTGTACTATGTCTCATTTATATATGACTTCTAAAGGAATACATGGATATATTTCCTCAAGAAGAAATCTGAATTCTTTGATAGGTTTAAATAATTTAATGCTCTAGTGGAAAATCAGAAAGAGAATAAGATCAAGGTGTTGAGCACATATAATGCTGGAGAGTTATGAAAGAAGAAATTTGAAGAGTTATGTAAGAATTTTGGTATAGCACGATAGAATACTACTCCATACACAGCTTAGAAAAATGGATTTGTAGGAAGAATGAACAAGATGTTGATGGAAAAGGAAAGAAACATGCCAAGTGGCATCGAGTTAGAACATGAATTTTGGACAGAGGCAGTGGAGACTGCATGTTACCTATTTAATAGATCACCTTCATCAGTGTTGGAGGATAAGACTCCGCATGAGGTATGGACTAGTAAGAAACCCTCTCTTTTACATTTGAGGGTATTTGGTTGTGATGCATATATACATGTTCCAAAGGAGAAAATAACCAAGTTGGATAGTAAACATGAAAGGTGCATCGTTTTTGGGTATGAGGATGGTTTAAAAGGTTAAAAGATTTGTAACCCAGAATAAGGACGATTTTGTATAGCTGAGATGTGGTGTTTAGAGGGGTGAAATATGTTCTTAAACATGAATTCCTTCCAAAGGAACCTTAGAAGATAGAGTTTGATATAAATGGGAAATAATCAAATGCTACAAAAAAACATGAATTAGCAGAGGAAGAGCCACAAACTCCAGTTTTGAAAAGATCAGTTCGAGAGAGAAGGAAACCAGAAAGGTATACTCCATCTGCTTTCTATTAAAAAAAATTGTATCTATTACTAATGATGATGCCATAACTGTAAGGGAGGCAGTATATTCAGAGGGTGGAAAACTCTAGAAAAAGGCCATGGTTGATGAAATGACATCTTTGGACAAAAATGAGGCTTTGGATCTGGTGGAGTTATCGACTGGAAGGAAACCCATTGGAAGAAAATGGGTGTTC
This sequence comes from Pinus albicaulis, assembly GCA_034641835.2. Lineage (NCBI taxonomy): Eukaryota > Viridiplantae > Streptophyta > Pinopsida > Pinales > Pinaceae > Pinus > Pinus albicaulis. The sequence goes on along the minus strand of CM076570.1, from coordinate 9,443,805 downwards.
AAGAGGAAGATGAATGTAGAAGGCAAGGTGGAGAAATACAAAGCTCGATTGGTAAAAAAAGGTTATTCCCAAGTGCCAGTAATTGATTTTGGTGATATTTTTTCTCCCGTTGCAAAGTTAGCTTCTATTATATTACCTTTTCCTCTTGTTATTGTTTTTGATTTTGAGGTAGAACAAATGGATATGAAGGAAAAATTTATTCACGAGGATCTGGAAGAAGAGATCTGCATGAAGCAAATTGAAGGATTTTCAGTGAAGGGTAAGAAGCAATTGGTATGAAAGTTGTTGGGCCACGGAAAAGGTACATTCCTCTCCTTATTTCCTTGATAATTGTTATGTTTTTAGGCAAGTTTATCCTTAATTTTAAATGATTTAAGAGAGAAAGGATGGTAAAATCAAGTTGAAAATAGTATAGTTAATGTGAGATTTTTCAATACCAAAAAGGTTATAATTCGAATAAATTGTTATGCAGATCGGCCTAAATGAACGATTGTTGTTCCTCGAGATACTGATCGAGTCGATGCCAAATTGTAGTAGATTACAACTCGATGTATGAGCGCGGTAGGAGAATGAAGGAAAAAGGAAACTGATTGTTACTATACGAATGGTTATGGTTAAAAGAGCAATCTTGAGAATCTTTCGATTCTAAAGATAACTCTATATTTAGTTTTCAAATGTAATATATAAGACAACAAAGTGAAAGACATATGTTGTTCATGTTCTGTTTTATTATTTCACTTTCACTATGTATTACCTAAAACGATATGAGTTTGAATCATTTTGAGGTTATTTTGTAAAACACTTTGAAGCTAATGAAGTTGCACGAGATTTTACTTTAATTATTCTGTATTGAATTTATCTAGGGAGTACTTCTGGAGATCTTGGGCCCAGTCGTTGAAGTTTTTACTATCTATTATGTATCATTGACAATCCGATTACCTTTCTATGATTCACATTAGTTGTATTACTTGTTACTTGCCTTTTCTTTTATAGTAGTTAATTGATTGAATCTTGTATCTTGAATTCCGTTAAGAATTTTCCGAAGTTATTGATTGGATTGTGTTACATAGATGAGTAGTGTGAATGTGTGAATTTCAGAAGTTACTTTTGAGAAGTAGATACTCGCGAGAATTTGTGTGATTAATAGTTTCTCCTTATGTGTAGGATTTTCTGAGAAATAGATTAAAAGTGTTTGTAAGTTAGAATCTTTTATTTCATTAGAATTGTAATTGTAGGTGTAATTATTTGTTGTTATCATTTATTTCTGAAACAGTTGAATTAGGATAATGATTCATGTAACTTTTCCGTAATATTTATTTTTCACTTTATCATAGTCTAAGACTCTATTCTTGCATATACTGTGCTAATAGCCTTGAAATAAAAGAATAATCCCAGGTTGGTAAGAATAATGATATAGGATTAATATTGAATTTTAGGAGTCATCTTACTGCCCAACATTTTAGCGTTGTTTCAGGGGAGGTTGCCAAATTATAGGTTGTGTCTCTGGAAGGCCGGGTATTGAAGACAAAAGGTAAGAACCTACGCATGCCTTAAGTAAAAATCTTGCGCCTAGCACCCACTTTTAGTTGATGCGATTAGGATATGTGAGTGTGTATCTAGTTTCCTTTTCGATTTAAAGCATTGATGCGTAGTAAAGAGTTAATGTAAGTATGTATGGATAAGAAAAAGAAGCAAGTAGTAATAGAACAAAAACCAATACCAAAATCCACAAAACCTAGGGACAGGTGAGCCTTGGGAGAACGACCTTCATTGATGAAATTATCCGGAAAGCTGAATCTCAAGCATTAGTAGGACCCCGAACAGTATCTTGGAAGGGCTCAACCACAATCCCTCAAGTAGCAGAATCACAAACTGTAGCTCACGCTGAGATTCAAAAAAAAACTAAAGGATCTGATCAAAGCTTTCAAAGAACTTTTTTTCAAAACTCTAGTCCTTCACAAGAGGGAAATTCCTATAATTTAAAATAAGGATAAGGAGAGACCAGTGGAGCAGATCTAGATTTCTTGTGATCTTGATAGAAGAGAAGACACCTAAGATCCCAGAGTTAGGAAGTATAGTAAAACCCCCTAGAGAGCTAAGTAGTATCCATAACTCCCTCAATCAAAAAATATCTCCTGATCAAGAAATCCTTGAATATTACTAGCAGATATTCGATCAGATGGAAACTCAAGCACAAAAAAACCAAACCTCGACATTGGAATACCTTATTGTTGATTAGGTGGTTAATGACCCAATGAAGGCCATCCCTTTACAAAATATTCCAACCTTTCATGGGATGACCTCAGATGATCCATATGCCTTTTTATTTGAATTTGATGTCTTGTGCATAGGGTATGATTATACCACCGATTCACATAAATTAAAATTTTTCTGTTATACTTTGATTGGGGTGGCATTACGATGGTTTATGTTCTTGGGAGGGGGAACTATCGATTCTTAGAATGCAATGAAAAATGTTTTTCTTACAAAATATCAGGATTATTGTCGATCCAGGAATTTAAAAGATGAAAATTTTAAAATAACTACAAAAGTCAGCGAAAGTTTAGAGTAGTATATTGAGAGATTTCAATACAAATTACAAATATCCCCATAGACTACTGTTACACAGTAATTTGTCACTGTCCCTGCAATCCCCATCTCACACATTGGAGGGTCATTTCTGTGATTAATTAGAAGTGTCATGACTTGAAAATACCATCATTTCATCCCTTTACATGAGGAAAACATTACTTTTGTTGACCATTTTGTGAGCAGACCACTAAAAACACCTATTTTTTCCTTGGCGCTGGTAGCCCATTATGCCCTCGTGCCAATGAGGAAAATTAACATTGAGCCCATGCCAGTTGGCGCTCTTTCTTAGTTAAGCACCTGCGCCAATCTTGTTGGGAAAATACTGAGAGGGGGGGGGGGGTGAATCAGTATTTACTGCATAATCAAATCCTTTTACTTTTTCATTCCTTAAAACCCATACGCTACTTTACTTCAGTAAAATAGCGTATATACGCGGATCCCCTTTATGAAACTAGCGTATACACAGAGATTTAGATATGTCATTAAATCTTCACTTAAGCCATTCCATAATTTATTCATCAGATATTCAATAAGCAGTAAACAGGTGCAGTAAGAACAGAATAAACCATCACACAAAGCATCACACATGAACACCAGGATTTTTAGGTGGAAACCCAAATCGGGAGAAAACCACAGCTGCAGTTGCTCAGCCTTCAATATTTTATTATAGAGAAAACATCTTACAACATATGTGCTGGCGCAGACTTGACCAGCACGCAGGCACCCACCTGCGCTCGTTTACCAGCCTCTCCTGGAAGGGAGCTCCAACCCCCTGACTCGTTTACCAGCCTCACCTGGAAGGGAGCTACGACCCCCTGATCTCGTTTACCAGCCTCACCTGGAAGGGAGCTACAACCCCCTGACTGAAGGCTACAACCCTCAGCACCACCTTGGACCACGTTTCATCAGATACTCTACTTTGGATCCAACAACTTCAATAGAACAACACTTCGAGGCCACGTTTCATCAATTTTCACACTGGACCCTTTCCATACTTTTAAGTACAAACATACATCACCAACAGATACATATCAACACAGATCAGATAGCAGAAACACAGCAGAACAGATCAGATATTTCATACCCCTTGCTTCAGCAAACCCTAGTTTGCATACGCGCTTTCTCTTCACTGATGTCGCGTATATACGCGCTTTCGTCCACACAAACCAGCGTATACCTCAGTGTATATTTTATTGTGCATACGCGCTTTCTCTTCGCTGAAGCCGCGTATATACACGCTTCCTCCACGGATAAGTAGCGTATAGATCTTCAATCTTTATGGAGCAGTATACTTCTTCAGATCAGATATTCAGTTCAGATTCAACCCTTTACTTTAGACAGATGTTCGCCTCATCACAGATCTAAGCCTTCCATAATCAGATCTAGCAAATACAAATGCATTTCAGATCTAGATCCCCTTCTTCATCATTGGTGCATCATACATTCAGATTTATCTTCAAGTGTAACCCTTTCCATTCAGATCTACTTCAAAGAGAAGTATTCACTCAAGCTCAGACATCTTGCACCCACACCCATGTTATGCACAATGAATTTGTTCTCCTTATATAGGTTTATCCTTTTTCAATACCATGAGCCCCTTTTTCAATACCATGGGCCAAAACAATACCATGAGCCCAAAACTACCTGGACGGGGTCAATTAGGTGGATCATTACCCAATACCATGGGTCAATACCATGGTGGTTACCCTTGGTTTTGCACTTTTTGAGCGCTTTATCCCATACGCGACTTGGCACGTTCTTTTCCGCGTGCATACGCGACTTACCCTAGGCCAATCCGCGTATACAAAGAGACATACTCTTTTCATCATATTTTGAGCACATTCTGAATTCCTTTCTTCATTGCCTTTTGTACCCACTGTAGATACATCATATTTCCTTCATCAGGAACATATTCTCTCAAGCACAACTTCATCAAGAGGGTTTCCTTTCAAGTACAACACTCAGCATCATATCATCAACAAACATCATATCACATCAGATTTACATCATTTACCAAGTCCATCAAGCCAATAATAGCTTCATCAAGTGTATTGCCATCAAGGACAACACATGCCAACAATATTATGTCTTCATCTTCATTTAGTGGGTTGCCATCAAGGACAACACTCTGCATCATATTTCCAACAAATCTGTTTATGGAAAGTTTTTTTTTAAAAAATAGGTGAAGTTTCGATCACAAAAACTTCGTGGATGAGTCATAGGGAGTGGTTCGACTGAATAACCACGGCATTCCTCCTTTGGTCTCTTGTTTCCACCTTACGGGGAAACCTCCCAAGGGATAAGGCCTCCCTTCCACTATTGTAGGGATCCCAACCTCCTCCTCTCCTCTATAAATATAGCCATCTTCCATTGATTTGCTAGCTGAACAGATAGCTGAAAAATTTAGCATAGGAAGAAGAAGCAATCATAGCTTCGGGAGAACAGTGAAGAGTGTGATTGTTTTTGTGTGTTGAGAACATAGTGAGATCTTGGACCTTTGTTCATGAGGGTGTGACAAACATGCTTGGATACAGACCTACCAAAGGAGAGCCTCAACATCAAGGCTTAGTTGTAAACTCCCCTTGTCTTTATCATAATAAAATGCATCTGATGTTTATCTTCCATTCTTGTTTACATCTATAATGAGATTTCTAGCATTCCTTGATCAGTTAGATAAGTTGTAATTGTTTTATGTTTATCATGGTGTTACGCTTGTCGTGTTGTCTTGACTGTATGTACATGTAATCGAATGTTGATAGTAGCGTGTATCAAGCTGGAGAAGAGCGACGGATCAAGTAGCTTCGACAGAAGACGACAAAATAGGATCAGAATGAGGTAGGTCATCTTCCTTGCTCTGAATTTCATTTACAATATAGGAAGGTAGATCTTAGTATGTTCCCATAGTTTCTAGACCCACCCTAGGGCTAGAGGGATCGCCTCTGTCCGTAGAGGGGATTTACCTTGACAAAAACTACCTTACCAAAAGAAGTATTAAAGGATTCTTTAATAAGGCATGAAAGGCGAGTTGATAGAAACATTGAATTTAATGGGTCAAGGTGATATTTATCAAGAATAATATGGCAATATTGTTAAACAGTGTATCAGGTCTTCACGTGGAAGTACACGAGCCAGATCTAGAGTACAAGATCCCCTAACTTGAATTAGAAAAACCACTGGAGGAGGTGCAATGCGAACATAAATTGGTAATATTTTAGAAGATTTTAAAACTGGAATTTTGGGCACATTGACTACAGAGTTAGATGTTTTGCAGGCTAAAAAAAATTAAGCTGAGGCAGAGCTATCATTTTCAATACTCTTTCTGTGATGCTGAAAGAAACAAATTGATAGGGAATGCCTACTGGACATGGTTCGAACTTGTGCTATTTGCACTAAAGAGCATTAGACATATCAATGTCCATTGCTCCCAAGATTAAAATTTGTACTCAAATAAGATGAGGAGGGGTAAAAACCTATATACATGATGGCTCAACATCAATCATGGAAATCACGTCCTATGGGTATGATGCAAGATCCCTCGTCATTTTATTCTAGATAATACATACAACAACAGAATCTTGGAAACACATGGCAGGGACAATCAACCTTTAAATATGCCTGGAAATCTCAGTCATATCCTACTTCACCATGGATGAATCAATCGTTTGTTGGATCTCCATGGTCAGATACCTAATATCCTACCCCATTGTGGAAAAATCCAGTTACTAACTCCTATCCCTCGCAATTGTCAAGCACACATGTGTAGAATTCAATGTGACCTCGAAATTGGCAACGTCTTGTGGGATTGGTAAATCCACCCCTGGGGATGATCCCTTAATCTCAACCCACACTGTAAGCTCCAGTTTAGTTACTCCTAATACTCAACCTCCGATGCGTCCTCAACTGCTGGCTAAGTCAAATCTTAACCCCAATAATAGACCTATCCAGTATGTGAAAATCATTGAAAATATGATTTATGAAGTAAAAACCTTAGGATGTAATAAGCTCCAGTTGAGATCTAGACACATTGTTTCTCCTGAAGAAAATCAGAACGATCAAGAGCAAGAAAACAGTAAATAAGAACAGACTATGATAAATCCATCGACTGTAGTTATTTCAGAAACCGAGACAACATAAAACACAGCTGGGCAACGGAATCCTGAAAAAATCATAGCTACTTCCCCTCCATTCCCTAAAATACTCACGATAAACAAACTGACAATCTACCCTGAGTTTGATATTGTAGGGGAATTGAAAAAATTGTGCATAAAAATTCCACTGCTGCAGGTTATACGAGATATCCCGATTTATGCCAAAATGATCAAGGATTTCTGTGGGAAAAAGCCCAGGATAAAACCAAAATATCCACCCACAGTTGACATTGTAGGAACATTATCCGACCTCATTTTAGGAAAATAGGTTCATGCTAAATATTAAGATCAAAGAAGTTCGGTCGGGACCATCCAAATACAAGGCTGCACTTTTCCAAACATGTTGGTAGACTTAGGAGTAGCTATTAACCTTCCAAAACCCATGAGACTTATAATATCTTGGGTATCACGACTTTAAAACCAACCTTAACCCTGCTAGAATTAGCTGATAGGTCAGTGGTCAAGCCTAAAGGAACTTTGGAATAAATTACAGTCTCTGTAGACTCCTGGGAATATCCTGTATAATTCTTGGTCATCAACCAGAGAAGTAGACTAGATGGACATTCACTGATACTAGGAAAAATGTGATTAGCAACAACAAATGCATATATAGGATGTCTAACTGGAAACATGATGATTTCAAGAGGAAACGTTGTCAAGAATCTTATTTTGTACCCTCCAGCTAAACCTAATCCGCTTGTTGTAAATTTTACGTTACTCCCACCTATATATCAAGAAAAAAATGTGTTCTCCCCTTTCCTTAAATGAAGCTCTGGGACTTAAAAATCAATTAGAGGACAATGGAATCAACAACTTCATTAATAAACTAGCTGTTATTGGAAACCCAACATGCCAAATGCTAAAATATCTTCTTGATAATGATGCACACGGAGATCCCTTAGAAAATTTAAATAACAATCATATTCCAACAACTGTTGTCCATAACAACATTCCAATTGAAATAGAAATAGGAAAAACTCTTAATATTAATGCTAGTCTGGAAAAACATCAGCAACAAAAATTAATTGAGGTTCTCCGTAAATACAAATAGGCTTTTTCTTGGGAATATTTAGACATGAAAGGTATTGACCCACAGTTGTGCACCAATCACATCTATATAAAAAAAGACATCTGTCGTATTCGACAGCCCCAGAGGAGGCTCAATATGCACCTCAGAGACATTGTGAAACAAGAATTGCGTAAATATTTGGATGTAAACTTCATATACCCAATTTCAGATAGTCAGTGGGTTTCCCCGTTAGTAGTTGTCCATAAGAAAAACGGAAAATGGAGGATTTGTGTAGATTATAGAGAACTCAATAAGGCTACCCAAAAATACCATTTTCCTCTTCCTTTCATAGACCAAGTCCTTGATACTTTGAAATAAATTATTTTCTTTTCTAGATGGTTTCAGTGGTTACAACCAAATTCAGATTTCTCCGAAAGACCAAGATAAAACCACGTTTACCTACCCATGGGGTACATTCACATACAGATTTTTACCCTTTGGACTATGCAATGCTCCCACGACATTATAAAGATAAATCTTGAGCATTTTTTCTGACCTAATCAATGAGGGACTTGAGATTTATATGGATGATTTTACTCCATTTGGGGATGATTTTGATCAAGCTCTGAAAAATTTAGAAAAATTCCTTGAACGTTGTATCACTGCCAGATTGTGTTTAAGCAATGAAAAATGCCAAATGGTGATGATTGAAGGTGTAGTTTTAGGGCATTACATCTATGTTGCGAGAATTCAGGTGGATCCAACCAAGATTGAGGTAATTATTAAGTTTATTACACCCCACACAAAAATAGAGGTACTAAGTTTTCTCAGTTATGCAAGGTATTAGCACAGACTTATAGAAAATTTGTCAAAGATAGTTGCACCTTTATACACTTTACCAGGAAATGTCGAATTTGAATGGTCTGAAAATTGCGATGTTGCATTTGCAGGTCTCAATAAACTCCTTTCTACAACACCATTATTAAGAGGACCAAACTAGGATCTACCTTTTCACATCTCCTCGGATGCATCAGACACAACCATAGGCGGTGTTCTTGGACAAGAGGAAGAAAAAATACCTTATGTTATCTACTATATCGACAAAAGGCTCACTCCTGTTGAGTTAAAATATACAGTAACATAAAAATAATTTTTAGTTGTTATACATGCTATTAATTATAAATTCTAACATTATATAACAGGCTATCCATTTTTTTCTGTACACTAATCACTCTGCTATCAGATATTTAGCTAACAAACCCATTACTAATGGTCAGGTTACTCAATGGTTATTATTGTTGCAAGAATTTTATATCACCATCAAGGATTGAGAGGAAAAGAAAGCTTTATGGCCAACTTCTTGTCTCGACTACCTAAAGTAGATGACCAATAGCCGGTGAATGACTAATTCCCAGATGAGCATCTATTTGTCGTGATAATAAAAAAACCCTGGTACATTTATGTGGAAAATTACTTGATGATAGGGAAATTAATGGTTTTCAAGCTTCTGTGGTTATCACTTATTGAAGAAATCCATGGATTATCCATAGTGTTATAAAAAAATGGTCGACGTTTCAAATCCCAATGGGGATCCATATTTAGGACAAGAGTTGAATGAAGAGTGAAATAAAGACGAAAGTATGTCGCCCTTCTTTCAAAATTAATTCAATATTTTTCCAGATAACAGAAATCTTCCCAAGACTCCCCTCCGTGCAGGGATATAATAATGGTTTTCAAGCTTTTGTGGTTATTTCTTATTGAAGAAATCCCCAGATTATCCACAGTGTTATAAAAAAATGGTCAACGTTTCGAATCCCAATGGGGATCCATCTTCAGGACAAGAGTTGAATGAAGAATTAAGAAGGAAGAAAGGATGCTGTTATCACTATAAATTTTTTTCCAAACTTGGACAATTTTCTTTGTTCCTAATCATGGTTTTAGATAGGTGTTAAGTCATTTTAAGTTTTTAGGGTTTAAGTGATAGGGTTAGAGTCTCATTTTCATTTACAAAATAAAGTCCAACAACCTTATTTCATACTTTGAGTGTCTCATACCATGTTTAGAAAGTCTAGTTTTTAACATTTTTGAAAAAAAAATTGATTAAGCCACGAAACCACGTTTTCTTAGTGTAGACAGTGTTAAAAAATGCTTTTGTGCTACGAAAACGCTGCTCCTTTCGTAGCGCAAAACCCTAAAATTGCATTAGGCGCACTACGAAATCGAGGATTCGTATCATGTCTTGTCAGTTATCAAATCCACTAAAATTCCGTTAATCCTTCATGATTAGGTGTCAGCCACGAGTCTTTTCTCACACATGCAACCATTCATAGCCATCATGACATTGGTTAGAGATCATTTATCTTAGTCATTTTCAAATTTGAAAAGGGATAGTTTTTGGTTTTATTGTCTCATGGAAGAAACACATGATGCATACCCTTTTCCAAATGGTAAGCTCATGGTAAGCAGAAACCAAAGCTTCTCTTATTCATCAAGCGAGGCTAATTATTACTTTCAAGCGAGGCAGTGTCTCTAATCAAGCGAGGCAGTTTACTCTGAAATCAAGCGAGGCTATTGGTTACAGGTTTTCAAGAAGTACATAGGAATTTGAAGGAAAATATGACAGAGGAAAGAAAGAACCACATGTCAGGCCACTATTTAAGGACGGAGCTTGAAAGCATAGAGGCTCTAACCAAGGAAAAATCAGTTGAGGAGGCCTTCAAGAAGACATGATGTTGGAAATTATATAAAAAATTGCAAGGAGGTCATAATCAAGTGACAAAAGATTTTGCTCTTCATTTCACAGGTTCAAATACAAAAGTTGGACTCTTAAACTTGACAATTTCCCCTGAGATCATATCATTAGTAACAGAGATTCCAAGGGGAGAAGAAATATGGTTCAAAAATTTCAGGTTTGAGATGGAACCTTGTAAAATATTTCTGAAGCTAGGGTTTCAAGAGACAAATTTAACTAAAGCAGTGCCAAGAAGCTACATCGAGAACACCTATGCCAACCTTCTTTTCAACATTCAAAGGTATTTCACCTGTGAGGGAAGATACCATAAAGTGTATTCTTATCATTTCAAACTCTTGTTGCATTTTACTGGAATTATTTCTTTGGATTTGCCTTTCTTCTTGTTTCAAAGTTTAGCTAAGATGGAAGATAAAGTGAAAATGAAAGCTCAATACTGTGAAACTTCACTTTTCCATCATGGTCTGGTTAAATTGATAGTTTTACATGAACTTCAGAGGATAAAAAGATAATGGTCTACATTCTTGTTTTTGTGTGGATTTGGGGTGGAAACACTAGGAACAGGTGTTATTCATAATACTAAAGAAAAGTCACCATCAGAAACGAGTGACCCTGTAGAGACAAGATCAAAAATATTTGTAAAATTGAAACCCAGAAAACAAGTGAAGGAGCCAAATATCAAAACATTAGTGATCATTCAAGAGACTCCTCAACCTACACAAAATAAGAAAACTAAAGTTACAGAAACAGTACATCAATAGTCAACCAGAAAATCAGGCCAGAAAATATTGACTAGAAGGCAAATAGCAAAGGAAATGGGCAAAACAGTTGTTTTAGAAGAAAGTCCAGTTTTAAAGGGTAACTAGGAAATCAAAAATGTTGCAAGAACTGGATATGGAGTTAGATAAAGCAAGGGAAGTTTCAATTATTTATGAATAGCCCATGGACCTATCATCACCAATGCCTGAAGGTGACAGAAACAGAGTTTTCAACACTCAAAGAGAAAAGAGCAGTTATGAAGAAATTAAAGAAAATTTGAGACTAGCTAATATTGAAATTGCTAAGCTTAAGAAGAAAGAAAGAAGACATGCTGTTGAGAAGACAAACTTCAAGAGAATAAGGGCTTTGTGGGAGGTTGAAAGAGTTTCCAAAACTAAAACAGTCAGCAGTGAAGCTTAGTACTTTACCTGGACTGTCCCTGCAATCAAAGAGGAAAGATTTATGAGAATGATAAATGTTAAATTGAGGGATACCAACAGGATACTAGAGAGGTAGATTGAAGATCTTGAAATTCAATTGACAAAGTCTGAAGGTCAACTACAACATAGATAGAACAAGAGCAGTAAGTGACAAATCCTTAATACAGTCTTGTTTTTGGGAAGGACATCACTTTTTGAGGACATTTCAAAGTTGACTTATTTTGATTGTTAAGGTCCATAGACATCATGGAAACCATTAAAAGGTGAAAATATTCTTAAATTCTAAGAAATGTGAAAAAACTATGTAAAAAGGACATACACAACAGTTTCATAGCGCGCTACGAAACTGTTATAGGTGCATTTTTGAATATTTTATAAGGGTTTTGAGAGGTAAAAACACTTTGTTTCCAAATTTTGTTGCTGGTGGTGGATGGAAAGGGCTCACAGATGAAATTTTAGGTGTTAAAGAAAAAGAAAGTGGATGGTTGAGAGATGTTTACAAAGATACAAATTCTGCGCTACGAAAACAACTGCTATTTTCGTAGCGTAGCCATATCATCTCTCTTTAAACTTTTTCAAAGGCTTAGTTTTTGTACAGGTGGAAAGGCATGGTTCCATGGAAATGATAACACATGTCACTTATCTTAAAAAGTCAATATTTCTAGCAAAAGGGTTCGAAGATCATCAATGAGGGTAAAAGCTAAGTTATAGGAAACATGTGCCCTGTTTTGTAGGGAAAAAAAGACATGAACCAACATGATTGCATAGCAAGATTAGAGGCATCATCAAGGTCGAAAATATGGAGGAACAACTGTCAGAGATATTATTTAAGTCTTAGATAAAGTTTTTTAGACATAATAAGGAGTTTTACTCTTATTTGTATTAGGACTTCTAGAAGAGACAGTTAGCTGTCAGTTTTAATTAAGAGTTTGTTTTAGGAGTAGAATAGGTGTCAATAATAGAAATTTGAATTCTCTTGATGATGGATCATAGAATCCAATATTTTAAAACCTATATATGAAGCAAGAGGTCGAATTAGCAAGGGGTTGAAGACTTTTTGGCCCAACTGCTGCTTTATGCTATGAACTATAATCAGTAATGCAGAGAGGTTTTCCTGAAAAGATCTGAGTTCTCATGGGGTTAATTTTTTCTTGATTTATATGTTACTTTGAATCATTTGTAGTAGATCTTATTGATATTACTCAGAATTCATAATCTTATGCTCCTTTAGTAATGGGATGGCTGTGTTTTTTTCTGTATCTTGTGAGTAAACTACCTTTGAACCACTAACAATAAGTTTCATTGCTATTACTTAGAATTCATAACCCTATGCTCTGACTTCCTTTAGTAATGGAATTACTGTGTTGACCTATTTTCTTGAGTGAATTATCTTTTTTGAAAACACCATTTGCCTCAGCTTCCATGTCTAGAAACCTTGCCACTGAATCTACTGACTTTTTGACTCCATAGCCCAATGGTAGCAAGCCTTCATCTTTCAACCCATAAACATACAAAATCACAAACCACATAGCTAACCATCTATATATAACTTATATAATTAACCCTTGAGAGAGCCCTCTCAATCTGAGGAGGCTAAGCCTCAGCTAAAACATTGGTTTGAAATAGTTACACTGAGGTAGTATGATCAATAGCCTATCAGGGTCCTATTTTGGTGATAACATTTTTGTGCGTCTTCTAGGAGACTGAAGATATACATCTCCCGAAAATTATGAAGCTGAACTCTTGAAGGTAGCAGGAGCTCAAAATATGTTCAAGGCTGCATAACTACCTTGGTGACTCCACACTTCAAATAAACAAATTGGAAGGTGACTCCATTGCTAGAAGATCAGTTGCTAGATGAAGTTTCAAGACAAGTTCCATTGTAAGAAAAAATGCCAGGTATGCTCCTATGAATTGGTCTCATATCCCTGGTTTTCCAAATCCTGTGCCAAAGGTTGATTGGTTAGATGATCTTCCAATATTCAAAGATGAAAAGAAAGACAATGCTACTCTTAATTTGGTTAGGTTTCATATGCATGTACATAGTCTTAAGGTTCAGATCCCTGAATACTGTCTTATGAAGATGTTTATGACCACTCTAGAAGGAAAAGCATGGTCTTGATATAAAGGTTTAGCAAATGGTTCATTATATTCTCTTGCTAATTTTCATGATGAATTCTATGAGATGTATAAAGAGTGTCATCCCTCCTTATTGCTGGTAAAAGATTGTTGTAAACATCCTGTGAGTTTTATTGAGTATTTGTAGGATTGTTATGATGATAATGAATTTATGGATGAATAAATTTTTGAGGCTCTTCATAACAATACATTTCAACACCTAGAAGAAAGGATAACATCCCATGGAATGCATCATGGAAATTAGCAAGAGTATACTTATGAAAACCATGTTACATCCTCCAAGATTGATGTAAAGATGTAGCAAACTTGCCAGTATTTGGATCATAAAGAGTATGAAAATCATTGCAAACACCAAGGATAAATACTAGAAGATAATTTTTATAACCCTCAGGTAGAGAAAAAGGTTGATTATTCATGCCATACTTTGCAGCAGTCTACTTCAAAGAATGATTATAATAATGAGGAAAATTACATTGTCTGTGGGAATCATTCAGAAAGGCAGTTGGATAGCTTATCAAATAAATTTTGTGTGGCTAAAAATCAGTTGTTAGAAATTACAGGATGTTATGAGGATCATCAAGCTGATCATGTTTTCTAAGATCCTATAGCTAAATACATGGAAGAGTTTTACTCTCCAGTGTTTCAGTTTTATTTTTACTATGAAGATCAGTTATAATTTCAGTGGAAGTGGTCATCACAATATCATAGTTGCTTTGAGTTCCAATGCAGTCAAAAAACTCAAATATCAGATAAAACAAATGACTGGTTACATTGGAAATTTCATATTGATTGAGCTGAATGAAGTTTGCAGTTGATAGGGTATGTAGGAGTGTGTGAATAAGCTCAAAGTTGACTGAGCATATTTTCAATATGTACATATTTGTTTCTTATGCAATGATCATCAAGCTTGCGCCTGAGGTGAAGGCCATTAAAGCTTGAGGAGAAGCTTGGCAAAATTTCAGAGTTTTATTCTAAAGGATGGATAGTCGCACTGGAGCTACCAGTTCTTAGTGTACCATAGGGGCACACTATACCAAGTGGAGCCACTGTTATCACTACAAAATTTTTTCCAAACTTGGACAGTTTTCTTTGTTCCTAGTCATGGTTTTAGATAGGTGTTAAGTCATTTTTTATTTTTAGGGGTGAAGTGATAGGGTTAGAGTCTCATTTTCATTTACAAAACAAAGTCCAACAACCTTATTTCATACCTTGAGTGTCTCATACCATGTTTAGAAAGTCTAGTTTTTAACCTTTTTGAAACTTTTTTTGATTAAGCCATGAAACCACGTTTTCGTAGCGCAGATAGTGTTAAAAACTGCTTTTGCACTACAAAAACGCTGCTCTTTTCGTAGCACAAAACCTTGAAATTGCATTAGGCGCGCTACGAAATCGGGATTTGTAGCATGTCTTGTCAGTTATAAAATCCACCAAAATTACGTTAATCCTTCATGATTAGGTGTCAGCCACGTTTCTTTTCTCACACATGCAACCATTTATAGCCATCATGACATTCGTTAGAGGTCATTTATCTTAGTCATTTTCAAATTTGAATAGGGCTGGTTTTTGGTTTTATTGTCTCATGCAAGAAACACATGATGCATACCCTTTTCCGAATGGTAATCTCATGGTAAGCAGAAACCAAAGCTTCTATTATTCATCAAGCGAGGCTGATTATTACTTTCAAGCGAGGCAGTGTCTCTAATCAAGCGAGGCAGTTTACTCTGAAATCATGCGAGGCTGTTGGTTACAGGTTTTCAAGAAGTACATAGGAATTTCAAGGAAAAGATGACAGAGGAAAGAAAGAACCACAAGTCAGGCCACTATTTAAGGACGGATCCTGAAAGCATAGAGGCTCTAACCAAGGAAAAATCAGTTGAGGATGCCTTCAAGAAGACAGGATGTTGGAAATCCTATGAAAAATTGCAGGGAGGTCATAATCAAGTGAAAAAAGAGTTTGCTCTTCATTTCACAGGTTCAAATACAAAAGTTGGACTCTTAAACTTGACAATTTCCCCTGAGATCATATCATTAGTGACAGAGATTCCAAGGGGAGAAGAAATATGGTTCAAAAATTTTAGGTTTGAGATGGAACCCTGTAAAATATTTCTAAAGCCAGGGTTTGAAGAGGCAGATTTAACTAAAGCAGTGCCAAGAAGCTACATCAAGAACACCTATGCCAATCTGCTCTTCAACATTCAAAGGTATTTCACCTATGAGGGAAGATACCATAAAGTGTATTCTTATTATTTCAAACTCTTGTTGCATTTTACTGGAATTATTTCTTTGGATTTTCCTTTCTTCTTGTTTCGAAGTTTAGCTAAGATGGTAGATAAAGTGCATATGAAAGCTCAATACTGTGAAACTTCACTTTTCCATCATGGTATGGTTAAATTGATAGTTTTACATGAACTTCAGAGGATAAACAGAGAATGGTATACGTTCTTGTTTTTGTGTGGATTTGGGGTTGAAACACTAGGAGCAGGTGTTAGTCTTAAGACTAAAGAAAAGTCACCATCAGAAATGAGTGACCTTGCAGAGACAAGATAAAAAATATTTGTCAAATTGAAACCCAGAAAGCAAGTGAAGGAGCCAGAGATCAAAACATCAGTGATCATTCAAGAGACTCCTCAACCTGCACAAAATAAGACAAATAAAGTTAAAGAAATAGTACAGGAATAATCAACCAACAAATCAGCCTAGAAAATATTGACTAGAAGTCAAATAGCAAAGAAAAGGGGCAAAACAGTTGTTTCAGAAGAAATTCCAGTTTTAAAGGGTAACTAGGAAATCAAAAAGGTTGCAAGAACTGGATATGGAGTTAGATAAAGCAGGGGAAGTTTCAAATGTTTATGAAGAACCCATAGACCTATCATCACCAATGCCTGAAGGTAACAGAAATAGAGTTTTCAACACTCAAAGAGAAAAGAGCAGTTATGAAGAAATTAAAGAAAAGTTGAGACTAGATAATATTGAAATTGCTAAGCTTAAGAAGAAAGCAAGAAGACATGATGCTGCGAAGACAAACTTCAAGAGAATAAGGGCTCTATGGGAGGTTGAAACAGTTTCCAAAACTGAAATAGTCAACAGTGAAGCTCAACACTTTACCTGGACTGTCCCTGCAATCAAAGAGGAAATATTTATGAGAATGATAAATGTTAAATTGAGGGCTACCAAAAGGAGACTGAAGAGGCAGATTGAAGATATTGAAATTCAATTGACAAAGTCTAAAGGTCAGCTACAGTAGAGATAGAACAAGAGTAGTAAGTGACAAATCCTTAATACAATCTTGTTTTTGGGAAGGACATCACTTTTTGAGGACATTTCAAATTTGACTTATTTTGATTGTAAAGGTCCATAGACATCATGGAAACCATTAAAAGGTGAAAATATTCTTAAGGTCTGAGAAATGTGAAATTTTTTTGTAAAAAAGACATACACAGCAGTTTCGTAGCGCGCTACGAAACTGTTGTAGGTGCATTTTTGAATATTTTATAAGGGTTTTGAGAGGTAAAAACACTTGGTTTCCAAATTTTGTTGCTGGTGGTGGATGGAAAGGGCTCACAGATGAAAGTTCAGGTGTTAAAGAAAAATTAAGTGGATGGTTGATAGATGTTTACAAAGATACAAATTATGTGCTACGAAAACAGCTGCTATTTTCGTAGCGCAGCCATATCATCTCTCTTTAAATTTTTTCAAAAGATTAGTTTTTGTACAGGTGGAAAGGCATGGTTCCATGGAAATGATAACACATGTCACCTATCTTAAAAATTTATCATTTCCAGCAAAAGGGTTCGAAGATCATCAATGAGGGTAAAAGCTAAATTACAGGAAACATGTTCCCTGTTTTGTAGGACAAATAAGACATGAACGAGCATGATTGCATAACAAGATTAGAGGCATCATCAAGGTAGAAAATATGGAGGAAAAATTGTCAGAGATATTATTTAAGTATTAGATAAGGTTGTTTAGACATAATAAGTAGTTTTACTCCTATTTGTATTAGGACTTCTAGAAGAGACAATTAGTTGTCAGTTGTAATTAAGAGTCTGTTTTAGGAGTAGAATAGGTGTCAATAATAGAAATTCGAATTCTCTTGATGATGGATCATAGAATCCAATATTTTAAAAGCTATATATGAAGCAAGAGGTCAAATTAGCAAGGGGTTGAAGAACTTTTGGTCTAGCTGCTGCTTTATGCTAGGAACTATAATAAATAATACAAAGAGGTTTTCCTGAACAGATCTGAGTTCTCATGGGGTTAATGTTTTCTTGATTTATATGTTACTTTGAATCATTTGTTGTAGATCTTATTTATATTACTCAGAATTAATAATCTTATGCTCTGACTTCATTTAGTAATGGGATGGCTATGTTTTTTTCTGTATCTTGTGAGTAAACTACCTTTGAACCACTAATAATAAGTTTCATTGCTATTACTCAGAATTCATAACCCTATGCTCTGACTTCCTTTAGTAATGGAATTACTGTGTTGACCTATTTTCTTGAGTGAATTATCTTTGTTTGAAAACCCCATTTGCCTCAGCTTCCATGTCTAGAAACCTTGCCACTGAATCTACTGACTTGTTGACTCCATAGCCCAATGGTAGCAATCGTTCATCTTTCAACCTATAAACATACAAAATCACAAACCACAGAGTTAGCCATCTATCTATAACTTATAACATTAACCCTTGAGAGAGCCCTCTTAGGCTGAGGAGGCTAAGCCTCAGCTAAAACATTGGTTTGAAATAGTTACATTGAGGTAGTCTGATCAACAGCCTATCAGGGTCCTATTTTGGTGATAACAGATGCCGCCCTTCTTTCAATCTTAATTCGATATTTCTCCAGATAACAAAAATCTTCCCAAGAGTCCCCTCCATGCAGGGATATAATAATGCTTTTCAAGCTTCTATGGTTATTTCATATTGGAGAAATCCCTAGATTATCCACAGTTTTATAAAACAATGGTCCACGTTTCAAATCCCAATAGGGATCCATCTTCAGGACAAGAGTTGAATGAAGAATGAAAGAAGGATGAGAGGATGCCGCCCTTATTTCAATCTTAATTCTAGATTGTTCTAGATAAAAAAAAATCTTCCTAAGACTCCCCTCCGTGCAGGTATATAATAATGGTTTTCAAGCTTCTGTGGTTATCGCTTATTGAAGAAATCCCTGAATTATCCACAGTGTTATAAAAAAATGGTGTACGTTTCGAAGCCCAATGGGGATCCATTTTCAGGATAAGAGTTGAATGAAGAATGAAAGAAGGACGAAAGGATGACACTCTTCTTTAAATCTTAATTTGAGATTTTTCCAGATAACAAAAATATTCCCAGACTCCCTTCCATGCAGGGATATAATAATGGTTTTCAAGCTTCTATGGTTATCGCTGATTGAATAAATCCCCAGATTATCCACAATGTTATAAAACAATGGTCGACGTTTCGAATCCCAACATGGATCCATCTTCACGACAAGAGTTGAATGAATAATGAAAAAATGATGAAAGGATGCCACCCTTCTTTCAATCTTAATTCGAGATTTTTCCAGATAACAAAAATCTTCCCAAAACTCCCTCTGTGCATGGATATAATAATGATTTTCAAGCTTCTCTAGTTATCGCTTATGGAAGAAATAACTGGATTATCCACAGTGTTATAAAACAATGGTCAATGTTTCGAATTCCAACGGGGATCCATCTTCAGGACAAGGGTTGAATGAATAATGAAAGAAGGATGAAAGGATGCCTCCCTTCTTTCAATCTTAATTCGAGATTTTTTCAGATAAAAAAAATCTTCCCAAGGATCCCCTCCATGCAGGGATATAATAATGGTTTTCAAGCTTCTGTGGTTATCGCTTATTGAAGAAATCCTCGGATTATGCACAGTGTTATAAAACAATGGTCGATTTTTTGAATCCCAACGGGGATCCATATTTAGGACAAGAGATGAATGAAGAATGAAAGAAGGATGAAAGGATGTCGCCCTTATTTCAATCTTAATTTGAGGTTTTTCCAGATAACAAAAATCTTCCCAAGACTCCCCTCCGTGCAAAGATATAATAATGGTTTTGAAGCTTCTATGGTTATCGCTTATTGAAGAAATCCTCGGATTATCCACAGTGTTATAAAAAAATGCTCGACGTTTTGAATCAAAACGGGGATCCATCGTTAGGACAAGAGTTGAATGAATAATTAAAGAAGGAAAAAAGGATGTCACCCTTCTTTCAATTTTAATTCGAGATTTTTCCAGATAACAAAAATCTTCCCAAGACTCCCCTTCGTGCAGGGATATAATAATGGTTTTCAAGCTTTTGTGGTTATCACTTATTAAAGAAATCACTGTATTATCCATAGTGTTATAAAAAAATGGTCGACGTTTCGAATCCCAACAGGGATCCATATTCAGGAAAATATTTTAATGAAGAATGAAATAAGGACGAAAGGATGTCGCCCTTCTTTCAAACTTAATTGGAGATTTTTCCAGATAACAAAAATCTTCCCAAGACTCCCCTCCATGCAGGGATATAATAATGGTTTTCAAGATTCTGTGGTTATCGCTCATTGAAGAAATCCCCATATTATCCGCAATCTTATAAAAAAATGGTTGACGTTTTGAATCCCAACAACAATCCATCTTTAGGACAAGCCTTGAATGAAGAATGAAAGAAGGACGAAATGATGTTGCCCTTCTTTCAATCTTAATTCAAGATTTTTCCAGATAACAAAAATATTCCCAAGGCTTCACTTCGTGCAGGGATATAATAATGCTTTTCAAGCTTCTGTGGTTATCTCTTATTGAAGAATTCCCCAGATTAGCCACAATCTTATAAAACAATGGTCGACGTTTCGAATCCCAATGGGGATCCATCTTTAACAAGAGTCGAATGAAGAAAGAAAGAAGGATGAAAGGATGCCGCCCTTATTTCAATTTTAATTCAAGCTTTTTCCAGATAAAAAAAATCTTCCCAAGACTCCCCTCCGTGCAAAGATATAATAATGGTTTTTAAGCTTCTATGGTTATCGCTTATTGAATAAATCCCCAGATTATCCACAGTGTTATAAAAAAATGGTCAACATTTCGAATCCCAAAGGGATATCCATCTTCAGGACAAGAGTTGAATGAATAATGAAAGAAGGACGAAAGGATGCCTCCCTTCTTTCAATCTTAATTCAAGATTTTTCCAAATAAAAAAATTCTTCCCAAGACTCCCCTCCTTGCAGGGATATAATAATGGTTTTCAAGCTTTTGTGGTTATCGCTTATTGAAGAAATCCCCAGATTATCCAGAATGTTATAAAAAAATGGTCGATGTTTCGAATCCCAATGGGGATCAATATTTAGGAAAAGAGTTGAATGAAGAATGAAATAAGGACGAAAGGATGCCGCCCTAATTTCAATCTTAATTCGATATTTTTCCAGATAAAAAATCTTCCCAAGACTCCCATCAGTGTAGGGATATAATAATTGTTTTCAAGCTTATGTGGTTACCGCTTATTGAAGAAATCCCCAGATTATCCACAGTGTTACAAAATAATGGTCGACGTTTCGAATCCCAATGGGGATCCATCTTTAGGACAAGCGTTGAATGAAGAATGAAAGAAGGACGAAGGATGTCGCCTGTATTTCAATATTAATTCGTGATTTTTCCACATAACTAAAATCTTGCCAAGACTCCCTTTTGTGCACGGATATAATAATAGTTTTCAAGATTCTCTGGTGATCGCTTATTGAAGAAATCCCTGGATTATCCAAAATGTTATAAAAAAATCGTCGACGTTTCTAAGCCAAACACGGATCCATCTTTGGGACAAGTTTTGAATGAATAATGAAAGAAGGACAAAATGATGCTGCCCTTCTATCAATCTTAATTCGATATTTTTCCAGATAACAAAAATCTTTCCAAGACTCCCCTCCATGCAGGGATATAATAATGCTTTTCAAGCTTCTATGGTTATCGGTTATTGAAGAAATCCCTGGATTATCCACAATGTTATAAAATAATGGTCGACATTTCGAATCCCAACGGGGATCCATCTTCAAGACAAGAGTTGAATGAAGAATGAAAGAAGGATGAAAGGATGCCACCCTTCTTTCAATATTAATTCGAGATTTTTCCAGATAACAAAAATCTTCCCAAGACTCCCCTCCATGCAGGGATATAATAATGGTTTTCAAGCTCATGTGGTTATCACTTATTGAAGAAATCCCCAGATTATCCAGAGTCATTTAAAACAATGGTCGACGTTTCGAATCCCAACGGGGATCCATCTTCAGGAAAAGAGTTGAATGAAGAATGAAATAAGGACAAAAGGATGCCACCCTTATATTAATATTAATTAGATATTTTTCCAGATAACAAAAATATTCCCAAGACTCCCCTCTGTGCAGGGATATAATAATGGTTTTCAAGCTTATGTGGTTCACTTATTGAAGAAATCCCTGTATTATCCACAGTGTTATAAAACAACAATCGACGTTTCGAATTGCAACAGAGATCCATCTTTAGGACAAGAGTTGAATGAAGAATGAAATAAGGGCGAAAGGATGCCACCCTTCTTTCAATCTTAATTCGAGATTTTTCCAGATAACAAAAATCTTCCTAAGACTCCCCTCCATGCAGGGATATAATAATGGTTTTCAATATTCTGTGGTTATCACTTATAGAAGAAATCCCCGGATTATCCACAATGTTATAAAACAATGATCTAGATTTCGAATCCGAACGGGGATCCATCTTCAAGACAAAATTTGAATGAAGAGTGAAAGAAGGACAAAAGGATGTTGGAGGGGAGTCATGGGAAGATTATTATTATCTGGAAAAATCTCGAATTAAGATTGAAAGTAGGGCATCATCCTTTCATCCTTCTTTCATTATTCATTCAACTCTTTTCCTAAAGATGGATCCCCACTGGGATTTGAAACTTTGACCATTGTTTTATAACACTATTGATAAATTATATCCCTGCACTGAGGGGAGTCTTGGGAAGTTTTTTGTTATCTGGAAAAATCTTGAATTAAGATTGAAATAAGGGCGGCATACTTTCGTCCTTATTTCATTCTTCATTCAACTCTTGTCCTGAAGATTTATCCCCATTGGGATTCAAAATGTTGACCATTTTTTTATAACACAGTGGATAAATTATATCCCTACATGGAGGGGAGTCTTGGGAAGATTTTTGTTATCTAGAAAAATATCGAATTAAGATTGAAAGAAGGGCAACATCCTTTTGTCCTTCTTTGATTATACATTCAACGCTTGTCCTAAAGATGGATCCCCGTTGGGATTTAAATCATTAAACATTGTTTTATAACACTATGGATTAATTATATCCCTCCACGGAGGGGAGTCTTGGGAATTTTTTGTTATTTGGAAAAATCTCGAATCAATATTGAAATAAGGGTGGCATCCTTTCGTCCTTCTTTCATTATTCATTCAACTCTTTTCCTGAAGATGGTTCTCCGTTGGGATTCGAAATGTTGACCATTCTTTTATAACACTGTGGATAAATTATATCCCTGCACAGAGGGGATTCTTGGGAAGATTTTTGTTATTTGGAAAAATCTCGAATTAATGTTGAAAGAAGGACAACATCCTTTCGTCCTTCTTTCATTATTCATTCAACTCTTTTCCTGAAGATGGATCCCTGTTGGGATTCTAAATGTCAACCATTGTTTTATAACAATGTGGATAAATTATATTCTAGCATGGAGGGGAGCCTTGGGAAGATTTTTGTTATTTGGAAAATTCTCGAATCGAGATTGAAAGAAGGTTGGCATCCTTTCTACCTTCTTTAATTCTTCATTCAAATCTTGTCTTGAAGATGGATCCCCGTTGGGATTAGAAATTTTGACCATAGTTTTATAACACTGTGGATAAATTATATCCCTACACGAAGGGGAGTCTTTGGAAGATTTTTGTTATCTGGAAAAATCTCGAATTAATATTGAAAGAAGGTTGGAATCCTTTCGTCCTTCTTTCATTCTTCATTCAAATCTTGTACTGAATATGGATCCCCGCTAGGATTTGAAAAGTCGACCATTGTTTTATAACACTATGGATAAATCATATCCCCACATGGAGGGGAGTCTTGGGAAGATTTTTGTTATCTGGAAAATTCTCGAATTAATATTGAAAGACGAGCGGCATCATTTCGTCCTTCTTTCATTCTTCATTCAACTCTTGTCCTGAAGATAGATCCCCATTGGGATTCGAAACATCGACCATTTTTTATAACACTGTGGATAAATTATATCCCTGCACGAAAGAAGCCTTGGGAAGATTTTTGTTATATGGAAAATTATTGAATTAATATTGAAAGAAGGGCGACATCCTTTCATCCTTCTTTCATTCTTCATTCAACTCTTGTCCTAAAGATGGATCCCCATTGGGATTTGAAACATCGACCATTTTTTTATAACACTATGGTTAAATTATATCCCTACATGAAGGGGAGTCTAGGGAATATTTTGTTATCTGGAAAAATCTCGAATTAAGATTGAAAGAAGGGCGACATCCTTTAGTCCTTATTTCATTCTTCATTCAACTCTTGTCCTAAATATGGATCCCCATTGGGATTCAAAACATCTACCATTGTTTTATAACATTGTGGATAAATTATATCCCTACACGGAGTGGAGTCTTGGGAAGATTTTTGTTATCTGGAAAAATATCGAATTAAGATTGAAAGAAGGACGACATCCTTTTGTCCTACTTTCATTCTTCATTCAAATATTGTCTTGAAGATGGATCCTTGTTCAGATTTGAAATGTTGACCATCATTTTATAACACTGTGGATAAATTATATCCTTGCACGGAAAGGAGTCTTGGGAAGATTTTTGTTACCTGGAAAAATATCGAATTAAGGTTGAAATAAGGGCAACATCCTTTCCTCCTCCTTTCATTCTTCATTCAACTCTTGTCCTGAAGATGGATCCCCGTTGGGATTCATAACATTGACCATTGTTTTATAATACTATGGATAAATTATATCCCTGCATGGAGGGGACTCTTGGGAAGATTTTTCTTATCTGGAAAAATCTTGAATTTAGATTTAAAGAAGGGTGGCATCATTTCGTCCTTATTTTACTCTTCATTCAACTGTTTTCCTAAAGATGGATCCCCGTTACGATTCGAAACATTGACCATTTTTTTATAACACTGAGGATACATTATATCCTTGCACGAAGGGGGGTCTTGGGAAGATTTTTTTTATCTGTAAAAATCCCGAATTAAGATTGAAATAAGGGCAAAATCCTTTCGTCCTTCTTTCATTCTTCGTTCAAATATTTTCCTAAATATGGATTCCCGTTGGGATTCAAAACGTCGCATTGTTTTATAACACTATGGATAAATTATATCCCTGCACATAGGGGAGTCTTGGGAAGATTTTTTTTATTTGCAAAAATCTCGAATTAATATTAAAAGAAGGGTGACATCCTTCCTTCCTTCTTTCATTCTTCATTCAACTCTTGTCTTGAAGATGGATCCCCGTTGGGATTCGAAACTTCGACCATTTTTTTATAACACCGTGGCTAAATTATATCCTTGCATAGATTGGATTCTTGGACAGGTTTTTGTTATCTGGAAAAATATCGAATTAAGATTAAAAGAAGGGCGACATCCTTTCGTCCTAATTTCATTCTTCATTCAACTCTTGTTCTGAAGATGGATCCCCATTGAGATTCGAAACATCGACCATTTTTTTATAATATTGTGGATAAATTATATCATTTCACGGAGGGGAGTCTTGGGAATATTTATGTTATCTGGAAAAATATCGAATTAAGATTGAAAGAAGGGCGACATACTTTCGTACTTCTTTCATTATTCATTCAACTTGTGTCCTGAAGATGGATCCTCATTGGGATTCGAAACATTGACCATTATTTTATAACACTGTGGATAAATTATATCCCTGCATGGAGGGGAGTCTTTGGAAGGTTTTTGTTATTAGGAAATTTTTTTAATTAATATTGAAAGAAGAACGAAATCCTTTTGTCCTTCTCTAATTCTTCTTTCAACTCTTGTCTTGAAGATGGATCCCCGTTGAGATTCAAAACATCGACCATTGTTTTAGAACGTTGTGGATAAATTATATCCCTGCACAGAGGGGAGTCTTGGGAATATTTTTTGTTATCTGGAAAAATCTCGAATTAATATTGGAATAAGGGCGGCATCCTTTCATCCTTATTTCATTCTTCATTCAAATCTTGTTTTGAAGATGGATCCTTGTTGGGATTAGAAATGTCGATCATTGTTTTATAACACTGTGGATAATCTAGGGATTTATTCAATAAGTGATAGCCATAGAAGCTTGAAAAGCATTAATATATCCATGCACGGAGGGGAGTCTTGGGAATATTTTTGTTATCTGGAAAAATCTTGAATTAATATTGAAAGAAGGGCGGCATCATTTTTTCCTTCTTTCATTCTTCATTCAACTCTTGTCCTGAAGATGGATCCCCGTTGGGATTTGAAATTTCGACCATTGTTTTATAAAATTGTTGATAATCTGAGGATTTATTCAATAAGCGATAAGAGCACAGGCTTGAAAACCATTATTATATCCCTGCACGAAGGGGAGTCTTGGGAAGATTTTTGTTATCTAGAAAAATATTGAATTAAGATTGAAAGAAGGGTGAAAGAATTTCATCCTTCTTTGAATATTCATTCATCTCTTGTCCTGAAGATGGATCCCCGTTGGAATTCGAAACATCGACCATTTTTTTATAACGGTGTGGATAATCTGGGGATTTCTTCAATAAGCGATAGCCAAAAAAGCTTGAAAACCATTATTATATCCCTGCACGGAGGGGAGTATTGGGAAGATTTGTTATCTGGAAAAATCTCGAATTAAGATTTAAAGAAGGGCAACATCCTTTCGTCCTTATTTCATTCTTCATTCAACTCTTGTCCTGAAGATGGATTCCCATTGGGATTCGAAACATCAACCATTGTTTTATAACACAATGGATAAGTTATATCCCAGCACGGAGGGGAGTCTTGGGAAGATTTTTTTTATTTGGAAAAATCTTGAATTAAGATTGAAAGAAGGTCGACATCCTTTCGTCCTTCTTTCATTCTTCATTCAACATTGGATGCCCATTGGGATTCGAAGATGGATTCCCATTGGGATTCGAAACATCAACCATTGTTTTATAACACAATGGATAAGTTATATCCCAGCACGGAGGGGAGTCTTGGGAAGATTTTTTTTTATTTGGAAAAATCTTGAATTAAGATTGAAAGAAGGTCGACATCCTTTCATCCTTCTTTCATTCTTCATTCAACTCTTGTCCTGAAGATGGATCCACATTGGGATTCAAAATGTCAACCATTGTTTTATAACACTATGGATAAATTATATCCATGCATGGAGTGTAGTCTTGGGAAGATTTTTGTTATCTGGAAAAATCTCGAATTAAGATTGAAATAATGGCGATATCCTTTCATCCTTCTTTCATTATTCATTCAGCTCTTGTACTGAAGATAGATCCCCTTTTGGATTCGAAACGTCGACCATTGTTTTATAACACTATGGATAAATTATATCCCTACACGGAGGGGAGTCTTGGGAAGATTTTTGTTATCTAGAAAAATCTCGAATTAATATTGAAAGAAGGGCGGCATCCTTTGGTCCTTGTTTCGTTCTTCATTCAACTCTTATCCCGAAGATGGATCCTCAATGGGATTCAAAACATCGACCATTTTTTTATAACACTGTGGATAAATTATATCCATGCATGGAGGGGAGTCTTGGGAATATTTTTGTTATCTTGAAAAATCTTGAATTAATATTGAAAGAAGGGCGACATCCTTTCATCCTTCTTTCATTCTTCATTCAACTCTTGTCTTGATATGGATCCCTGTTGGGATTCGAAACGTCGACCATTATTTTATAACACTATGGTTAAATTATATCCCCACATGAAGGGGATTCTTGGGAAGATTTTTGTTATCTGGAAAAATCTCGAATTAAGATTGAAAGAAGGGCGGCATCCTTCCGTCCTTCTTTCATTATTCTTTCAACTCTTGTCTTGAAAATGGATCCCTATTGGGATTCAAAGCATTGAACATTTTTTTATAACACTATGGATAAATTATATCCCTGCACGGAATGGAATCTTGGGAAGATTTTTGTTATTTGGAAAAATCTCGAATTAAGATTGAAAGAAGGGAAACATCCTTTTTTCCTCCTTTCATTCATCATTAAACTCTTGTCTTGAAGACGAATCCCCTTTGGGATTCGAAACGTCGACCATTTTTTTATAATACTGTGTATAAATTATATCCCTGCACAGAAAGGAGTCTTGGGAAGATTTTTGTTATTTGGAAAAATCTCGAATTAAGATTGAAATAAAGGCGACATCCTTTCCTCCTCCTTTCATTCTTCATTCAACTCTTATCATGAATATGGATCCCCTTGGGATTCATAAGATCGACCATTGTTTTATAATACTGTGGATAAATTATATCCTTGCATGGAGGGGAGTCTTGGGAAGATTTTTTTTATCTGGAAAAATATCGAATTAAGATTGAAAGAAGGGTGGCATCATTTCATCCTTATTTTATTCTTCATTCAACTCTTGTCCTGAAGATGGATCCTCGTTAGGATTCGAAACCTTGACTATTGTTTTATAACACCGAGGATAAATTATATCCCTGCACGGAGGGGAGTCTTGGGAAGATTTTTGTTATCTGGAAAAATCTCGAATTAATATTGAAAGAAGGGCAACATCATTTTGTCCTTATTTCATTCTTCATTAAAATCTTTTCCTGAAGATGGATCCTCGTTGGGATTCGAAACATCGACCATTGTTTTATAACATTGTGGATAAATTATATCCCTGCACATAGGGGAGTCTTGCGAATATTTTTGTTATCTAGAAAATTCTCGAATTAATATTGAAAGAAGGGTGAAATCCTTTCTTCCTAGTTTCATTATTCATTCAAATCTTGTCCTAAAGATGGATCCCCGTTGGGATTTGAAACGTCAACCATTTTTTTATAACATTGTGGCTAAATTATATCCCTACACATATGCGAGTCTTGGGAATATTTTTGTTATCTAGAAAAGTATCGAATTAAGATTGAAAGAAGGGATGCATCCTTTCGTACTTATTTCATTCTTCATTCAACTCTTGTCCTGAAGATGGATCCCCATTGGGATTCGAAACGTTGATCATTTTTTTATAACATTGTGGATAAATTATATCCCTTCATAGAGGGGAGTCTTGGGAAGGTTTAAGTTATCTGGAAAAATCTCGAATTAATGTTGAAAGAAGGGTGACATCCTTTCATCCTTATTTCATTATTCTTTCAACTCTTGTCATGAAGATGGATCCCTGTTGAGATTTAAAACATTGACCATTGTTTTATAACACCGTGGATAAATTATATCCCTGCATGGAGGGGAGTCTTGAGAATATTTTTGTTATTTGGAAAAACCTCGAATTAATATTGGAATAAGGGTGGCATCCTTTCATCCTTATTTATTTATTCATTCAAATATTGTCCTGAAGATGGATCCCCGTTGGGATTAAAAACTTTGACCTTTGTTTTATAACACTGTGGATAATCTGGGGATTTCTTCAATAATCGATAACCACAGAAGCTTGAAAACCATTATTATATCCCTGCACGGAGGGGAGTCTTGGAAATATTTTTGTTATCTGGAAAAATCTTGAATTAAGATTGAAAGAAGGGCGGCATCATTTTGCCCTTCTTTTATTCTTCATTCAACTCTTGTCCTGAAGATGGATCTCCGTTAGGATTCAAAATTTCGACCATTTTTTTATAACACTGTTGATAATCCGAGGATTTCTTCAATAAGTGATAAGAACAAAAGGTTGAAAACCATTATTATATCCCTGCACAGAGGGGAGTCTTAGGAAGATTTTCGTTATCTGTAAAAATATTGAATTAAGATTGCAAGAAGGGTGACAACCTTTAGTCCTTCTTTCATTATTCATTCAACTCTTGTCTTGAAGATGGATCCCAGTTGGGATTCGAAATGTCGACCATTTTTTTATAACACTGTGGATAATCCAGGGATTTATTCAATAAGTGATAACCAAAAAAGCTTGAAAACCTTTATTATATCCCTGCACGGAGGGGAGTCTTGGGAATATTTTTGTTATCTAGAAAAAACTCAAATTAAGATTTAAAGAAGGGAGGCATCCTTTCGTCCTTCTTTCATTCTTCATTCAACTCTTGTCCTGAAGATGGATCCCTGTTGGGATTCGAAATGTCGACCATTGTTTTATAACACTGTGGATAATCCAGGGAGTTATTCAATAAGTGAAAACCACAAAAGCTTGAAAACCATTATTATATCCCTGCACGGAGGGGAGTCTTGGGAAGATTTTTCTTGTCTGGAAAAATCTCTAATTATGATTGAAATAAGGGTGGTATCCTTTCATCCTTATTTCATTCTTCATTCAATTCTTGTCCTGAAGATGGATCCCCATTGGGATTCAAAATTTCAACAATTTTTTTATAACACTGTGGATAATATAGGGATTTCTTCAATAAGAAATAACCACAGAAGTTTGAAAACCATTATTATATCCCTGCACAGAGGGGAGTCTTGGGAAGATTTTTTTTATCTAGAAAAATATCGAATTAAGATGTAAAGAAGGGTGACATCCTTTTGTCCTTCTTTCATTATTCATTCAACTCTTATCCCAAAGATGGATCCCCGTTGGGATTCGAAACATCGACCATTGTTTAATAACACTGTGGATAAAACATATCCCTGCATGGAGGGGAGTCTCAGGAAGAATTTTTTATATGGAAAAATATCGAATTAATATTGAAAGAAGGGTGACATCCTTTCGTCCTTCTTTCATTCTTCATTCAAATCTTGTCCTGAAGATGGATCCTCATTGGGATTAGAGACATCGACCATTATTTTATAACAATATGGATAAATTATATCCTTGCACGAAGGGGAGTCTTGGGAATATTTTTGTTGTCTGGAAAAATTTCTAATTAAGATTGAAAAAATGGTGGAATAATTTTGTCCTTCTTTCATTATTAATTCAACTCTTGTCCTGAAGATGGATCCTCCTTGGGATTCGAAACGTCGACCATTTTTTTATAACAGTGTGGATAATCCATGGATTTCTTCAATAAGAGATAATCATAGAAGATTGGAAACCATTATTATATCCTTGCACAAAGGGGAGTCTTGGGAATATTTTTTTTATATGGAAAAATCTCGAATTAAGATTGAAAGAAGGGCGGCATCCTTTCATCCTTTTTTCATTCTTCGTTCAACTCTTGTCGTGAATATGGATATCCGTTGGGATTCGAAACTTCGACCATTGTTTTATAACATTGTGTGTAATCCAGGGATTTCTTCAATAAGCAAAAAACACCTAATATTGAAAACCATTATTATATCCCTGCACAAAGGGGATTCTTGGGAATATTTTTTTTATTTGGAAAAATCTTGAATTAAGATTGAAATAAGGGTGGCATCCTTTCGTCCTTATTTCATTCTTCATTCAACTCTTCTCCTTAAGATGTATCCCTATTGGGATTCAAAACTTCGACCATTATTTTATAACACTGTGGATAATCTGGGGATTTCTTCAATAAGCGATAACCAAAAAAGCTTGAAAACCATTATTATATCCCTACACGGAGGGGAGTTTTGGGAAGATTTTTGTATCTAGAAAAATCTTGAATTAAGATTGAAAGAAGGGCAGCATAATTTCGTCGTTCTTTCATTATTCATTGAAGTCTTGTATTGAAGATGGATCCCCGTTGGGATTGAAAACGTCGACCATTGTTTTATAACACTGTGAATAATCCGGGTATTTCTTCAATAAGCGATAACCACAAAATCTTGAAAACCATTATTATATCCCTGCATGAAGGGGAGTCTTGGAAATATTTTTGTTATTAGGAAAAATCTTGAATTAATATTGAAAGAAGGGCGACATCTTTTCATCCTTCTTTCATTCTTCATTTAACTCTTCTCCTGAAGATGGATCCCCATTGGGATTCAAAATGTCGACCATTGTTTTATAATACCGTGGATAATCTAGGGATTTATTCAATAAGCGATAGCCATAGAAGCTTGAAAACCTTTATTATATCCTTGCATGGAGGGTAGTCTTGGGAAGATTTTTGTTTTCTGGAAAAATCTCGAATTAATATTGAAAGAAGGGTAGAATCATTTCATCCTTATTTCATTCTTCATTCAACTCTTGTCCTGAAGATGGATCCCCGTTGGGATTCAAAATGTCTACAATTGTTTTATAACACTGTTGTTATAGGTCAATTTGGGCATCATTCCCAATGACCTGGTTAACTGGGCATCATCTCTAGGACCAATGTATAGGGTCTATCATCCCCTAACATTTGAATTGCTACATGCCCTATGACAAAGAACAAGACAAATCAATCAATGACTTTCATCTGCAAAGGTTTCCAAATTTTGAAGTTTATAATATATCATATGAGAGCTCACCAACGCTGCCTCTAAAGGGACTAAGTGCATTGCATATGTAGGTAGCCCTATGCAAGGCTGCTCTACAAAGCGCTTCCTAACATTCATGGGTGTGTTGGTCACATTGGGAGCTAAATTCTCATTGTTCCGGAATCTCCACTTGGCCAATGCCTTCTAGAAGAGTTAACATGTGTCAAAATTCAAATCCATGTTTCCATTTAACATCTAAAATATTGGGAACATGTATTTCCTATTATTGGAAAGTCATTGATTGTAAAACTACCTCAGATCCTCTATAAATTGAGCACAAATCTTAGTGTTTAAGAAGGAAGAATTTGTGTAGAGAAATGCTGGTGGAATTTCAATTGAGGAGATTGATTTGAGTGACATATTTATGGAGATATCTGCATTGTGATGAGGCTAGGATGCTGCTGGAGATGGTGACACTAAATCAATCATTGGGTTGTATCCTTCCCTTCTATCATCAATAAATATTACTGCTTATTTTTCCCTATATGCATCTATATAAGCTTTGATTTTCAATATCATGATTTCTTAGTTGATGTATATGGTTTATTCTTTATTGATTTAGCTAAATAACTTGAATATACATATGTATTATTGCTATCTCTTGCTGTTTAGTGTTCATTCTTGCAGGAAATATTTTGCACAGTCGGCTAGAATTTGAAGCTACAACAAAAGTGACAGAAGGAGAATTTGGAAGCGCTTGGATCTCAAGTAGGTTTTTTATTTCATTATGTGTATCTGTTTATAGTTAGGAAAGATAGTCATAAAGTCTTTGAACTGTTGTTCTATATTAGCACCTGTCTAGGGAAGAATGATTTATTCGTAATTCATAATTCTGCATAACAATTTGATGACTTCGTTGGCGAGATTACTCTTTATCCTAGGTGTTTTGGCCTCTGATTTTCTATGTTTATTCACCTAGTAGTTGTTACTCACAAAGATTAGGATTTTTAAGATCCAAATTTGCAAAAGAAGTGTGTTAAACAGCTGTGTATTTCTTTATACACTGTGCCCAATGCACTCTTGGACATGACACATTGCTTTGCATAGCACTGTCTCCCTTTCATGCCTTCATTGCAAATCGTTGTCTCTATTTAGAGACTGCGTTGCTCTTGAAACCGTCCAAATTCTCTTGAATTTGTCTTTGTAGTTTGTTTTAGTTTGTTTGCTGCTATGTTTTGAAAGGCCCGAGCCTCATATTGACCAACTGTGAATTCATCTACCTCTTCCTCCTTTGAAAGAAAATTTGTTTAAAGTTTGTTTAAATAATTTTTCTTTATCATTGGCAAGTTAATTTCAAAGTATTTTTATTGTCGCTTTAGATCCATTTTCTTTTGAAAAAGGAAAGTGTCGTAAAATATTCATTTCCTGATAGGAGAAATTGTTGTTTCATTCCTCATTTTTCCTTCAAAACAGAAATTGTTGTTGTATTCCTCATTTCTCAAAAGTAAAAGGCAGTTGATTTTGTTGATTTAGTGCACTTAGTTTCTTTTCTGCATTCATAACATTAAAAGAACTGAAAATAAAAATCTGCATTTGCATGTAGTGGTTTGTGTGTTTTGCAAAAAGAACAATTACGAAATTTGCATTTAGTTTGTGTTCTTTGATTTTTTTTCTTGCAAATTGATTGCTCTTTCACTCTAGTAGCTAGGATTTTCATTGAAAAACTAAAAGTGAAAGATTGCTTATCATTCTTAGTTGCATTTTAAGAATTTTCCAATACATCATCGCGGTGAACCTTTGAAAGGAAAATTGTTAAACAAGATCAACATAAAATTAATCTCAATTTACCTAACAAAGCATTGGAACCATAATGATAACATTTAGAAGGTCTAGGCTAGAGACGTGTTCCGGCGTCGTAAACCATAACAGCTATCGTTAACTTGTTTGCGATACATTCCGAGTGTGATACCTCACTCCACGTACGTAAGTATATCGTAGCTCATCCATGTACTTTCGAGTATATTGGGCGGTGTTACAATACGATAAGTATAAATGGGTGCTCTCACTGTGCGGTTTCGCATCAGACAGTGCTAATACGGACTTGGGCCTCCACGTACCTTTGGGTATATCCGGGAGGACAACTTTTAGGTGCTATCCATCCATAGTGAATTGAGTTGGCCGCCTTGTAAATTGTGATACACTGAACACAACATTCGGGGAGATTGCCTGCCCATACTTTTTGGTTCGCTAGGAGGTATTCTACAGTTCACAGTTTCTTGGTAAACCCTTTTGCCTAGCATTACCCTTTTATTTTGTTTTTTTTTTTTGGTTAAAATAAATCAGTAATCATGGAAGAACAAATTTTTTTCCCCTGTCGTTCGCGTAGACTAGTGTTAAAACCACCTTTACCACAAGAAGTTACTTCTAGTAGGCGAAGGCGATCACGATATGTCGAATCAAGTACAATTCATACCTCTGGTGAAACATCATATTTCCATAAACCAGAGTTAGCTCAAGTTATTTCTACACATTCCGGTTCATCTACTGTTGTCAAAAAGAATTCTTCACAACCACCCATGGTCACGATCCATCCAATCAGTGAGACCATACCTCCTGGAACCAATGTTGTTCAACCAGAAATTGATCCAGATCCTGTCTCTTCTTTGCCAGAACATCTGAATCCTGAAGTCCTACAACCAAAATTTGTTCCTACCTTGGTCATACCACAAATTCCTGTAGCTATTGAATCTCTAATATCACAAAGTTAACCACCTGAAATATACTTTGGGCCTGATGGTGAAATACTTCCACTTGGTTTAATTGAGATTAAATAAATCCCACAAGATGAGACACCTTTAACTCCAACCCATTTTGGGGAGGACCTTTACCTGTACGAGTCTTTTACTCAATCGACACCATCTTATTTTGTTGATCCTATTCCTTTTCAAACTCCCATTGATTCAAAAGGGTATACATTTGGTCAAGTAACCATGTCTGAACCAACATCTTTGGTTGGGCAGTCTATTCAAATTACGTCTACTCCTGTCCTAGCTTCCCTGTCGATGTTTACAACTTCACCAGAGTCATATTTTCATGGTGGCCCTTTTGTCCCATCAGGTTACAAATCATAATCTGGAATTTTCTCTGGTGCATCTTCAAATCCATGGACTTTACCAATGTCATCATCTGGTATTTTAACTGGAAATCCTATAGTAAGTACTGAAAGGCTTGATTCTTTATACACATCATGAGGGAAATATCAAGCCGGTTCTTCTGGGTCTATTCCTTCAAGTACGATATCAACTGGATTCCCAACATTTGGAGAGAAATATTTTTTGTCTTATTATCCTCCTCATGTTGGGGGCAACCTTTGGTCACCCAATATGACAGTACTCCATCACTTTTTGGTCAACCTAATGTCAAAATGAATGTTTTTCAATGGCAGCCCACTCTTCCTATCCAACCACAAATGGTTGTACATTCGTATCAACCATTCAACCTGTTACACCCACATCATTTCCACTTGTCAATACATCTTTATCCCTATTACAGAATCAAAATGTTGTACAACCTTATCAAGCGGGTCCTTCAACTCAATATCCTCAAATGTTGGGTCCAAAGACTCCAAATCCTTCAGTTAATTTACAACAACCTATATCTGTAATCATTTATTCACAAGCTGGTTTACCATTTTATGGGATGTCACAATTGCAACCTAGTTATACCTATCAACCGAATCCAAGTTATCCTAATTTGGGTTATAACATTGGTGAACAGACCCCTTGGCAACCATAGGTGCAAATGCCTCAAAATTCATTTCAACAAGTATCATATCCAAGTTCTGGTCAACAGAATCCTCAAGTGTTTTCTTTTCAAAACAACCCCTATCTGGGTTACTAGCAATAGATTCCTTATGCTAGTGCTCAAAGACCTATTTCTCAAGCAATTCCATCTTACCCTAGCTATGCTCAACCTGACCTTAATCGATAGTTACCCTTTTTTGCAACTTTAGAATTACCATATTTAAATCGGCTAACTAATGATCCAATGAAATGTGCTCCATGGTGGCCAGTGATACCTCATAAAATACCCTCTGATATTCCTAAGTTCAATGGAAACCCTAGAGAAGATCCATCGACTCATGTTATGACTTATCATTTACGGTGTTCATCAAACTCCCTGAATGATGATTATGTTCGACTACATATTTTTCAGCGTACGCTCACAGGTCTGGCTGCAAAATGGTACATTGAATTACCTAGAGCTTCTTTTGAAAATTTCACTGCCTTAGCTACTGTCTTTTTGACTCATTTCCAGTTACCCATCATATATGAATCTGGAACAAAAATCTTGACCAATTTCAAACAGACTAATGCTACTCACATCTCTGATCATATTCATGAGTGGCGTCGTTGTCATAGAATGGTTATGACATTTGTTCCGGATCAGCTCCTTGCTGAAAGTTTCATTAAGTCCCTGTTACCATCTATAATTGAGGATGTGTCTAAGGGTGGCATCGTCACAGAAGAGCAAGATATCGCTTGTGCCCAATATTTAGACTTGATTTATACTCAGTCTGGCACGTTGTATGAAAAAATTCCTAATGCGCTGAGATCTAATTTTACTGTTCCTCCTCAATTAAAGGACTCTCATGCCGGAGACGGCTTGATTGGCACTACAAGCACACATCACACTACTACATTTGATCCTGCTCCTGCTTCTGAAATTAATGCCGTGTCATTTGACAAGTGAAAAAGTGACAAGCAACCCGGAAGTAAGAAAAAGGGGAAATGTAAGAAAAAGAAAAATTCTAACCCGCAGGAAAGATCATCTGATCAATCATCTGGACCTAGGAAACCTCATTTTCCATGCATAATCTATAATGAGGAACACTTTGTTAGTGATTTTCCTCACCGCGCTGATGTCTCAAAAATCACCAAGACTTCCCATGCGTCGGCTGTGTTGACAGACCCATTTCCAAGTCCAGATACAAACATGGTTGCTACGGATCCAACTCCTAGTTCCCAAGTGTTAATGTTATCTGTCACAAAACCTTCAACATATATTTTTTTTTCAACACGTAATAAAGAATATGGTAGTCAGGCCACTGATCAACCTACTACCTTGACAATGAATCCGTCTATGGAATCAATACCGCCTATTGATGTTCCTGAATTGAAAATCAGGCCACCAAAGGGATTAATTCACAAATCGACATATAATCCTCGAGCAAGATCTGCAAAAAATTATAATATAGTTGGATATTTGGCTCAGTCCCCTTCAACTATCTCTGCTCTTGAGGTATTACAAAATTGTCCCTCCCAAAAATAGGCTTCATTGTCGGCTATTGGTGGAATTTATTCGACTGATTCTAATCTTGTCGTCTTTAATCATACGGGCTATGTGCCATAACTACTAGAAGAATTGGCATTCTTCATACAAGTAAATGTTCTCAATCACCTTGTTCATCACACTATTATTGATGAGGGAGCATCTACATGAATTATGTCTCTAAATTGTTGGAAGTCACTTGGCTCTTTGCGCTTATCACAATCATCAATGACGTTGAAGGCATTTGATGGACGTACATATAAACCTTGTGGTATTATTAATAATCTGCATGTTGAACTAGGGGGGAAAACAATGAATATTGATGTTGAGGTTGTTGACGAACCCCTTGACTACAATATTATACTTGGAAGGCCATCAGTATATGAAATGAATGAAATTGTTTCTACATATTTTAGAATGATTTCCTTTTCACATAAAGGTACTATGGAAATCATTATTCAACTATCCTTCTTTACCTCTGCTTCGCAGGTAACTGGAAGCATTCGGTTCGTTCACATACCCCAACTATAACTTTAGAACATTGGTGTAGGACTCTTAAAGGATTCCACTCTTATGGGAACCTTTGCATTACTGCCACCCGCGACGTCGGCATAAATTGCAAGTATAGAGAACTGCTACATGATCTCTTCCACTCTATCTGTCTTAAGGAAGAGTACGGGTGATTCTGAAATTACTATGTTGGATGAATTTATGCCGCCCAACACTATTGAGCTAGTATAGCAATCAATCTATCTGGCTTGGGTGAAAAATCTGAAATCAGCATTTCCGAGTGTTTAAGTTGATCATTCCTTAGATTTTTGTACTCCCTCTGATCCTTTTTCCTCAATTTTCTTGAAGGATGAGAATATTTTGGAAGCCATGATGTTAGAAGGAGAACCATGGGAAAATTATCATCATCGCTCCCATCTTCTTGATTATGAAGAAAATTATCTTAGTGAACTATATCACCCATCAATCAAAAATTTATTTTCGAATTAATTACCCATTAATGCAATTGGTTCCGAACGAAATCTGTCAAATATTGAAGAAACCATTTCTATCAATATTTCGACCAAACCTGGCATTGTAGAAAATATTCATGTCGATATATCTTGTTCTCCATCAGAACTCAAATCATATCGCTCTCTATTTTGAAAATTCTATGATGTATTTGCTTGGTCTTATGAGGAAATGCAAAGCATAGATAATAGTATTGTTGAACACACTATTAATATGTATCCTAATTTCAAATCGGTGCATCAACGACTTCGTCCTGTTCATACAAAGAAAGCCGCTACCATCAAAACAAAAGTTGAATTTTTTTTGTGTGCTGGTTTCATATACCCTGTTCCGTTAACTGAGTGGGTTTCCAATATCATTCCTGTCATGAAAAATCAGGAAACATTAGAGTGTGCATCGATTATCAGGATGTCAATCTTGCTTGTCCAAAATACAACTATCCTACTCCCTTTATCGACCAGATTATTGACGATTGTGCTGGATGTGAAATATTTTCGTTCATGGATGGATTTTCCAGCTACAATCAAGTCAATATCCTCCCAGAGGATCAACATAAGACAACATTCATCTGTCCCTGTGGAAAATTTGCTTATAGGAAACTACCATTTGGTTTAAAGAACGCTGGGGCTACTTTTCAAAGAGAAATGGACTATGCTTTCAATGACAGCAAGCACATTGTTCAACCTTATCTAGATGATTTAGCATCACATTCACGAAATCGAACTAATCACCCAATGCATTTGAGAGCAATTTTCTTACGCTACCGACACTACAAAATACGCCTCAATCCACATAAATGTGTGTTTTGTGTTGGTTCTGGTTGTTTTCTTGGATTCGTAGTCTCAAAATAAGGAATTCAAATCGACCCATTGAAGGTTCAGGTCATTATTGATTTTCTTGCACCATCAAACATACTTCAGATACAAAAAATTCAAGGAAAGGCTAACTTCCTAAGAAGGTTCATTCCAAACTACGCCGAAATGCATAAGGATTTACTGGATTATTGATGAAGGGGGTTCCCTTCCATTGGGACCAAGTTGCGCAAGCTTCTT
The DNA here is from genome assembly GCA_034641835.2 of Pinus albicaulis. Lineage (NCBI taxonomy): Eukaryota > Viridiplantae > Streptophyta > Pinopsida > Pinales > Pinaceae > Pinus > Pinus albicaulis. Next base: position 9,404,134 of record CM076570.1, on the reverse strand, counting down.
TTGATGCTGTCAAGGATACTCTTGTCTGAGCTTCATTATTGTATCCCCATAATTATCAAAATGATTATTTCCTATATATTGCCACGACCAAAACGAGCATTACTATGGTATTGGTCCAAGTAGAAAATGGAATTGAACATTCGATCTATTATTTGAGTTGTAATCTCAATGATATGGAAGTTAAATATTCATACGTAGAAAAGCTTGCCTTGGAAGCTGTTCAAGCTGTCCAAATATTTTGCCATTATATCCTGATCCGAAAAACCACTATCGTTTTGGATTTCAACCCCATGACTTATATCTTATCACGTCAATTGCTGGGGGGAAAATATTAAAAATGGATTGTCATTTTGCAGGAATTTGATTTGGAATTCATCAAATCCAAGTCAAAGAAGTCTTTAATTTTGGCTGAGCTCCTCTGTGACATTCCCTTTGATAGTACTGCAACTATGTCGGAACCATCAATTCCTGACGAGTCTCTGTTTCTGATCGGATCATCTGATCCTTGGTATGGGGATTTCATCATTTATCTCCAAACTAAAACTTTTCTACCTAATACATCTCGCTCTGAACAACGATATATTCGATACCAAGCCAAATATTATCGGATCATCAACGATACACGTTATCGTCGTGGTGTCGATACAATTTTAAGGAGGTGCCTCACTCATGAGGAGGAAAAAAAAGTGTTAAATTATTATCATACTGGGGCTTGTGGTGGACATTTATTTGGTTATGCTACCACGCAAAAGATACTTAGCACTGGTTACTTTTGGCCTACTACTTTTTGAGACTGCATCCTCGTGGTCGGAAGTTGTCATGCGTGCCAGATTTTTTATCGTAAAATCCACAAACCAGCAGCGCCAATGCATCTTGTTGTCTCTTTGGGAAAATTTTCGAAATGGGGTATTAACTTCATAACCTGTAACCCTCGTTCATCCCACGGGAGTGGTTATATTATTGTTGCAGTCGACTATTTTACCAAATGGGTTGAAGTGATGCCTACATTCAACAACACAAGACATACAACTGCATTGTTTTTCTTTAATTTTGTTATCACACAGTTTGGGGTCCCACAGGCTATAGTTACAGATCATGGAAAGACTTTTTGCAATCAAATGATAGCTGAATTGACTGCCAAGTTATGATTTTCACATGATAATTCTACTCCTTATTATCCAAAATCAAATGTACAAGTTGAATCTATCAACAAGATTCTTAAACGTATGCTTCAATGAATGATAGGAGTTCATAAAATAAATTGGCATTTGATCCTGTACTCCGCCTTGTGGGCGTATCAAACCTGGGTGAGAAACGCAACTGGATTTACTCCTTTTCAATTGGTGTATGGTTTGGAAGTTATCTTACCAATCCAATGTGAAATATCGTCGTCAAAAACTCGCAATCGACTTGTCACCTGACACCTCAGAAGAAGAAGCACGTCTCCTTAACCTCATCCATCTTGATGAAACGCGTCGTGAAGCCCAATTGGCCAATGAAGCGCATAAGAGACATATAAAGGCGCAATACGACAAAAATGTCCAGCCTCGCATTTTCTCAGAGGGCAACTTGGTCCTTCTTTACGATCAAGAAGTTGATGTAATAGGTACAAGAAAGTTTTAGCCATTATGGCATGGCCCCTATATTGTCAAAAGAGTTCTTGCTAAGGGCACCTATGAGTTGGTTGATTATGATGGAGTTCCATTGGCGCAGCCTAGAAATGGGTTGTATTTGAAACCATACCATGCTTAATCATGAGCATAGTAATTTTTTGTATTATATTGTATATATATGATGTTTATTTGCATTCACTATCTTAATTTGTTTTTAGAGTTTTCTTGGCGTTAGTAATCCGCTTTACATTTCATCGTAGATGTCTGAATCTTTGGAACCCTTTGTTGGATATTTTTATGGTGCTAGTCGTAGTACGTAGAATCTATCCTTTGCAGCGTGGGCCATTTTCGCTCCGAACGACAAGTTAGTGAGTTTTCAAGGGATTTGTGTTGGTAGATCGACAAATAATATCGTTGAATATAGCGCATTGATCGAACTTCTCTCTGATGCCATTTAATTTGGTATTAACCATATCATCATAAGGTTAGACTCACAACTTGTGGTATTACAACTTACTAGAGCTTATACTGTTAGAAATCCAACATTGAATAGATTGTTCCTAAGAGTTCGACTTTTGGAAAGACACTTTGATTTTATTCAATATCAACACATTTCTAGAAATTTAAACACATTGACTGATTCATTAGATAATCAAATTTTAGACAGAAATTTGCAACATATGTAAAGAAAACATTCACATAATTGAATAGGATTGCACAATAAACATAGGAAAACACTGAAAAAATATAGAAATATAGTTATAGGTTTTTACAAAAATTTGTGCCCAAAACACATTAGTCATATGACCTCAAAATGTATGAAAAATGTCACAAGTAAACTAGTGGTGCTCATGGTAACATGCTATAGATCTAGCTATCCTATGTAGTAACCGCATCCAGCGGTTAGGAACCCCAATAGTGTGTCGTTGTATTCGTATAGGTAGCTCTTCGATCCGGAAATGCAGAATCCCGAAGGTCAAACCCTCTATGTGCTGCTAAAGCTTAGTCAGAGTCTCAGCCATATCAAGGTCTTGAAGGACTTCTCTCCCGACAGCCCTCTCTGCTGCCACATCTGCTTCGCACTCTGGTTCCACTACTAGTTGAACACGACCAACATATTCATTACATAACAAATTTAGTTTAGTCTTGGGAAAACATCAAAATAAAAAAACATTGTATAAACCTTAGGAAAATAAAAAACATGGTAAAAAAATTATTACCCATTGCACCCCACTGAGCGCCTTCTGGTAATGCTAAATCTGGATCTCCTCAGAAATCAATGCCTGCGTATGCATACTAATCGATGGCGAAAATATGTCACTGGAACCAGGCAAAGAATGTAGTCTAGAAAAAAATGGTAGATTGGCCTGCATGCTTACCCATGAGTTCCACCCATCTCTACATCCGCAAATATCTAGGAATAGACACATCCAGTGTCACATGTTGTGGCTGCATCAGTGGAATATGTTTCAAGGCGAAGGATATAAGGATAGAACCAAAACTGAAATTATTCTTCCTTCCTCCCTTTGCTTTGTTCAGTTGTTCATTTATTTGAGATAGAACAACTTCAGACCAGTTGAAGACTGTTGGATCCATACACTCTAGCGCGTACTGCATATACGATCTATTCACTACATGCAGTGTAATAGTGCCGACAAGTTTTGCGATCGTGAAAAGGACAGTTCTCAAAGGAAAATCTCTAACATCTTGGATGTTTATGTTTCCATATTTGCTTGGCTCTACCCTTGGATAACAATGTTGCAAAACATAATCTCTCACTGTCTCCCCTCCAACAATAGACCTTAAGAGCGAAATAGGCAAGCCTCTCCTCGAAAAACCTGTGAGAAAGTATACGTCCTTGACTGTTATGGGAACCACTTGGTTCTTAACATGAAATGACTCAATATATGGATCTCATGCTCGAACTAAGAACTCCAATAGTTCTATTTGTTGCCTCATCCCTGACAATTTGAAGTACTTAAGCAGTCTAAAATCTCTTAGGGATCTTACTGTACCCGGATCATTTAAGGCAATCATATCATGTTCTTCATGTTCTCTTTCCCTCCATGTAATCGTCATTATAATCCGATGGAAACCTGAAATACAACCATAAGATCCATTATATTCCATTCATTGCAGAAAACTAGGCAAATTTTGGGTATAATGTAAGAAAAAAAATCTAGATTGCGCCCAACACACTCCCTAACAAGAGACAATGCATTGTGTATGCAAGTAACCTTCACTGTACTTGATATGCAATGTAGGTTTCGACATTCGGGGGTGCGTTGCCCTCTTTTCGAGCAGAATTTACCCTAGGGGCCTTAAAACCCTGAACATTTGCAGAAATTGGAAATGAAATGAATACTAAAGGAAATAGGAGGTTCCTGTCACTAACCTGGACCAAACGGCAACAAAAACCATCCACAGAAACAATTCATTGCAACCGTAGCCTAATTTCCAAAATCAAATTGTATTCAAAAATGAAAATGAAAATTGGTGGAATGGTAAAAATGAATAGTAAAACTCTTTTTAATAGTCATTTAATTGTTTGCAAATCATATTTATTGCTATGACTATGGTTTTATTATGTTTTTATCATGAAACATGTATTTTTAATCCATTTGATGTTGTTCTGAACAGGTCTTACAACTGATGAACAAATTAGTCGTGCAAATTTATTTCAAGAATGATTTGACCACAAAGCATACTTTTTCTTCTTATTTTTCGAGTTTTGTTAAAAATGAAAAAGGATTTGAAGCACTCTTTTATCTCTTTTTCGAGCTTATATAACAATGAAAAAGGAACCCCCCCTATTCTCTTTCTTCACTTTTTCACTCCATAGTCATGAAAAGGTCATACTTGTCTTCTAGCCTAAAAGTAAATGAATTGATATCTACCAAGATAAGGAAACCAAATGCAAAAGAAGAAAAGAGAGATTTGTTTTAAAATTGTAAAATCACCAGGAGAAACTCAACAGTATTACATAAATGAAAAATTATTGGATGACACAAATGAAAACTCTTTCTATATATAGAGTTCATGGGGCCACAATGTAATCCTAGCCGACCTAACAATAATAATTTAAGGGCACAATAATAACAATATGGGGGTTACAGGGGTACAACAATAACAATAAGGGGGTTACACTAACAACAATAAGGGACTATACTAGTAATATAAGGACCTAAAATGATCTCTCTTCAAAAGGTGTTGTCTTCGCTGCTTTGATAGCCAATATTTTGTATGTATCCTATCCTCCCATGTAGAATTCTTCTGCAAGTTCTTCCATTTATTAGGAGCATCAATTCGTCAGATCGATTTTCGTAGGTTGCTTGTGTTCTTGTTTCCTCATGATCGTCTGTGTTCCAACATGGTTTTTCTTCTCTACCAAGTTCTGGAAATATTGTTTGAATCGGAATATTTTCACCTATAACCTTCTTTAAGCATGAAACATGGAAAACTGGATGTACTCGCGAAGAAGCAGGAAGCTCCAATTTGTATGCCATAGTACCAATCTTTTGCAACACCTTGTAAGGACCATAGTACTTTGGCGATAATTTATTATCCTTCTTTGCTTGCTCGAGGGACATTTGTTTGTATGGTTGTAGCCGTAAAATTACTCAGCCCCACATCAAACTTCTATACCCGGCGTTGATATGCCTTCCGCTTGCTTTCATTCTGACATTTTGCATGCAAATTTAGTTATCCTTTAAGAGTTGGAGAAACTTCATGTTGACAACAAGGTGATCCCTCCATCTGCTGCAGAATCCCTGGCATTTGAACTTAAAGAAGATGTGGAGTATGATGGTGATGATATCTGTATGCCATAAATGGGGTCATTTTTGTCATAAAAGAGGAAGTAGCGTGTTAATTACCTATCCAGCTCATAGAGTAAAACCACTTGACCGATTGTGCTTGCTTATCAGATAAAAAAGAATGAAGATATCCTTCCAAACATTTATTGACTATCTCTGTTTGACCATCGGATTGAGGATGATAAGATGGGCTATGAGCTAGTTGAGTACCCAAAAAAAAAAAAAATTCCGTCCAAAAATTTCCTTTAAAAATGGGACCCCCGCCCAAGGTTATATTTAGGTCGTTAGCTGAATTGTTTCTGCATAAAAGAGAAAAAAGGGCTGCAAATGGATTAGATAATGCACAAAAGTGTGCATACTTGGTAAGTATATCAACTACCACCATGATGACACTCCTTCCTTCGGACTTAGGTAAACCTATGATAAAATCCATTGAAATCTCCTCCCAACGTTGACTTGGAATGGATAAAGGTTGTGGAAGACCCGGGGTCTTAATTGTCTCCACTTTATTTTGCTGGCAAACCAAAAATTCCGCCACAAAATTTTGAATATTAGATTTACGGGCATCCCAAAAAAATTCTTTCTTCACCCCGTGGTAAGTTTTTCAAAATCTCGAGTGTCCTCCTAAAGGAGAAGTGTGAAATTCCAAAAGAATCTTTTGTTTTAATTGGGAATTATTGCAAATATATAAGAGATCTTTGTACCATAAGGAATCCTTTTTCCAACTAACACTAGTACATTTTGCGGAAATTTCGACACTTGGTTCCGACACTTTTGACCAAATGTCAGAAATTTCCCCAAATTTTTTCAATCCCGCCCAAAACCGTCGCTATACCGACGTCTAGAGAAAAGTGTCGCAATACCGAAACTTAGACAAAGTGTCGCAATTGCGACGTTTGGAGGAAGACGTCGCAATTGCGACACTATGCCCCAAAGCGTCGCTATTGCGACGACTGCTTCCAAACGTCGCAATTGTGACACCATGTCTAAGTGTCGCAATTGTGATGTTTGGAGGCATCCGTCGCAATAGTGACGCTTTGTTTGTGACACAATGTCAAAGTGTCGCAATTGCAACGTTTGGAGGCATCGGAAGAGCGACTCTTGTTTGGAAGCGACGGAAAAGGTGTCGGTATTGCGACACTTTGTCAAGGCGTCGGAATTGCGATGTTATGACGAACCACGTTTTTTCCGTCCTCGAACTGTCGCTCTTGCGAAGACTATAATAGCGACGCTCCAGTCGCTGTCGGTATAACGACACTTATATGAAATAAACGACAGTTATATGCCTTTGCAAAAATGGTCGGCTTACAGAGCAGCGCGAGGAGTAGTTCATGGAGGCACCTTTGCGATTGCGCATAATTTGGAGAGAAAATAGTAATAATGAGAGAGGTTCCTTTAATTGCGTCTTTGATTTGTGAAGGTATGGATTGTCCAGCCTGCAATTCTATGCTGTCAAGAAAGTCTCGCAATCCTCTGGAAACAACACTGTTGTGAAGATCCCTGGCGAAGAAACGGACATCAGGTTCACGACTGTTGATGAACACATCCTAGTCCGGCGAAGAAGGCACCAAGGAGGGTATTCTCAGTGAATGAGGGATGTTGAAATATTAATTTCAACTACCCTTTCTTCTAGCCTCTTTCTAAATCTGTTTGAATGGCTCTGTCAAACAACCGCTTTCTAAAACTGATGAACAACCAATTTTGGTTTTGAAATCACAGTCCCTGCACACTTAAAAACAGAGCGCTGTATTGTTTTTGAAATAGAGAAATTTAATAGTAAACGCGGGAGATTTTAATTCAGAAGAACGTGGTCCCACATACCACAGACCAAATCAGCCATCCACGTGGAAGCAGGCGATTCGATCGCGTTATTTTTTGGCCCGTCTGCATTGTGGAATTCCGGACCCGAAACATTATAGGGCAGAATGAATTTGACTTTCGCGTCACAGTTTTCCTCCATACGCAAAGCCAAAAAACGGACCCGAATTTTTAAATGGCGTATTCTATGAAGTTTTCGTGTCACAAATTAGGGTGACATCAGCAGTCTATTTTGGAACGTGAATTTGTGATTGAAATCAGGTTTATTTTTTTTGAAGTCCGGACGTATGATATAGTTTTATTAATATTTTGTTATAAGTTTTGTTTCATCGCCCGATAGTTATTTAAACCATTGGCTCATATATAACATATGCGCAAATATTTCACTTTGGGCATTTGTAATGTGGGCCCCGAATACTTTAAATAGGTACATATACATTAGACAGTTTAAAATTTTTGAGGATTGCACCCTCGGTGCAATTGTTTGTTTATAAGATTATATGATACATGTGAGATAAAGGTTTATTATTTATCATATATAAATAAATTTTATCAATATTGTACATTTACACTTTTATTAGGTGATGTTATAAGTAAATTCATAAATATCTCTTTTTAATCCTCATTTTACTCCATGAATATGTTTGGAAATGAAATTTCAATAGATTAATTTTATCCTAACCTATGTATCATCAATATTGTACATTTACATTCTTAATGATGAGGTGATGTTATAGGTAAATCCATGAATATATCCTTTTAATCTTCATTTTAGTCCATGAATATGTTTGGAAATGAAATTTCAATAGATTAATTTTCTTGCTATTATATGTTTTACGAAGCTATGGTAAGGAATTCTCTCTTGTTCTTCTTAGAAATAATTATATATAATTTTTTTTTTTTCAAAATAGATTAAAAAAATTATATGAGAAAAATTATTAATTCATCAATATGTGCGTGTGTGTGTTGTGAGGAATAATTTCATAGTTCAACTTAATGGTTCATTATATAATCATGTGATCATCACCAATGATATATCTTAAAAAGCAACTGAAAAGCCATGTGTACAAAATCGATGTATACTCTAGAGAGTGGTTCTCATATCACTATGTAAATTTTTGTATGCTACTTCAACAAAATTATAAGATAAACCGTAATACACATCATATATGCACCATAACAATTGGTACAGGGTAAAACCCACCTGCCACACCTTTGTACTCGATCCAATTTTCTCTGTCAACTCTTCTAGCTGTGGGAGTTTCCTCCAAGGATCATAATACCCCCAAGGCCTATTATCACCCTAGTAATTCTCAAGTTGTGGGATAGGGATTTTTGTAGTTAAGAACACCAGGGGTAACCAAGAACCACTTTGGGAATTCAAGATCTAGCCTTCTTGAACTCCAGAGAGGGATCTCTCCGTATGATTTAGCTTTGTTTTAGTAACAGATATTAGGCTAGCTATGATTGTGTATTTGGGTTTGATTTTAAAATATTGGTGGGAATAAAGAGATTTCAAGGTAAACCAGAAGAATCTACCAGAATATTGGGCAATGGAGTCAACTCTCTAGGCAAGCAGAACTAAGAAATAAGGCTCAGAGAGGCAAATGTGCTAAGGGCAAGATAGGTGACCTTCTAAGGCTATGTATAGGCTTGATTTGATGGAGTGGATGGAATCTGAGCAAAAGGGCACTTAAGAATCCTTAAGCTATAGATAAGAAGATTGAAGAAGGGGATCTAACTGGGAACCGTAGAACTGCCTATAAGGTTTTACGAACAGGCTATTACTGGCCTACCATCTTTAAGGATGCCAAAAAATTCGTGCAGGCCTGTGATAGCTGCCAAAGGGCAGGATGCCCTGGGCAGTCTGATGAAATGCCTTTGAACCCTCAACTAGTGATTGAACCATTTGAACGTTGGGCACTTGATTTTGTTGGCCCTATTAGTCCTCCCTCAAACCAAAAAACATACATCCTAGTTGCAACCGAATATGTCACTAAGTGGGTCGAAGCAGAGGCACTTTCAAAAGCTACAGAGGACTCTGTAGTACAGTTTCGTTTCCAAATATTTGTGCGCTATGGTCTCTCAAGGGACATAATCACAGATGGAGGACCACAATTTGTGGGTAATAAATTAGCTGAAAAATTGCAAAACTACCACATTCAGCACAAGATTACAACTCCATATCACCCACAGGCCAATGGCCAAGTAGAGAGCACGAACAAAGTAGAAAACATTAAAATGCCAACAAGTTTCGAAACAGGGAGCTTATTATCACTAATCCTGTTTAATTTTTCCTTAGTTGATCATTATAGACTATAAAAACATAATATGAATGAATGTAAACTTTAAAGATATACACCGAAAACAAGGAAAGAAATGAGACTTATCTTGTCACCACGAGAATCCTTAGCTATGATGTCTCTGATCTCTTTCCAGTCTGCTGCTTTCACTAATTGAATCACCAACTTCAATATAACCAGCAAATAAGACTATAGTTGTCTTGAGAAATTTTATTCACACTGAATACTTCGAATTGTGAATTTTTTATACAAAAAAATGTTTACAAAATATCTCAGGAATTGAGATAATGTTTTAATAAAAAATAGGAAAGAAAACTTAAAAAGAGGGATAGCTGCAAAATAGTTTGCAAGCTGTTACCTTTTTACAAGAAAAAATAGAACTGATTATTCTAATTTGAACTGATTGTTGTTGTGCACTTTAACCCTGTATTTTTACCATTTGAGGTAACAGTAAAAAATGAATTTCCAAGTGAATTTCCTGTTTTTTATCCATTAAATTCACAACAGATCTTTGAATTCTTGCCACTTTTCTGTAGAGGGGATCTTCATAGTCTTCAATTTTCTGTAACTTTCATCTTCCTCTGTATACTTGGCAAAGTTAGGCTTGATAATGAAAATATGCCTGATCTCATTATCTAAAAAGAACAGATTTTCAAAATACTGAAGAAGTATTTTGCCTGTTGGTGATCCTTGAGGCAGTAGTTGTCTGGCTTGCTCTTTTGCATGATTTCTAATTTTTAGATCATAATCTTTCTGAGGCATTAACTTGTCATTCAATGCGTGAATATCAGGCAAACCTAATTTTGACAATGTTTTTTATTTGGCTAAAAATATTGAGATGGATACATTAATGTCTTTACACCGGTCCTCTAGATTACTCATTATGTTTCTTTTGTTCAGGACCTTTTTGATTTGAAGAATGGTTTTTGTTCTATTAACAATTTTCAATTCTTCCAACTCTTCCCTGGTTTTACTGTTTAAAAAAGCTATGAGTTGGATTGCTTGGGCTGGTTTATTGTCAATTTCCCTCTTAGTATTGTCAATCTCTGCACTAGAAACTTGAGGTAACTCCCTCTGTTCATAAATTATCCGAATTGAAGGCCATTGAGAATGAATGCCTTCAATAATTTTGGTCCATAAATGATTTTTTATATAGGCCACTTGATCTGTAAGATTTAATTGTGCTTGTAGAATATTTACCTGTTATTGTAGTCGATCGACCCTTTGCTCATGTCCTTTAGAAGTAATCAAGGCATCAATTTTGGAATTTTCTAAATTTTTAATAATGCCTTTCAAACTAACAATATCTTTATCTTGGTGTTGTAGTGTGCTCCTCTGTGAGGATGAAGAAGAAGAGGTAGATATTAGAGAAGTAATTGGCACTGCAGTTGCCAGTACTCCTTTCGGTGCCAAGTGTTCTGCCAAAGTAGATGGTATAGCAGTGTTTACAGTGGGGATCACTGTAGGAATGACCATTGGTTGTGCTTTTCTTAGTTCTTCATTCTCTTTCATTAGAGCTTCTATTTGACTTTCCATTGTTTTTATCTAATCTGTCACTTGATGTACAAGCTGCTTTAAATCATCATTCTCTGTTTTTTGCTGTAGAATTTCTTTTGCTTGAGAGTTTTCACTTTGAGGCAACTTCAACTGTTTTCTAAGAGCAACTATATCCTCATTTTTCTGTTTAATTAAGACTTTTTCCCCTTCAATGTTGGTTGGGTCACCCCCTGCTTCAATCACTATATCTTCTAGTGCTTTTATTCTTAAATTATTAGCATACAGTGAGGCTTTGTCCAACTTCATTTGATTTTGGAGGTTGAGCACTGTTTTCTCAAGCCTAATTCATTTCATAGTTTTACTGACAATTTTGGAATATAGCATTTCAGTATTGCTCCTATGAAATTAAATTTGATCTAATTCATGAATGGCATCTGCATCCACTTCAAAATCTGTTTTGGAATAATCTGCCACTGATTTTGGCTCAGCCACTGTAGGCTTCAAGAATGACATTACCAATTTATTGGATGAATAATCAAATGCTGAAAGAAGCTTGTCTTTGTTTCCAGGCTTTTCCTTAAGAAATATAGAATGAGCTTGATTCTTGATCTCTTCATTCTTCTCTTTAATCTGTCTGAATCTGATCTGAATCTCTGACTCTGTATTGTCAGTTTCCTGAGAAGAAGGAGGCAAATCGACAGTAGCCTGGTTTTCCTTCATGATTGTATCTTTTTGTTGTGTTCCAATTTTTACATTTTGAAGCTCTTTTAATGTTTGAGTGACTATTCTTGTTGCTTCATCATCTATATCAATATTTACAGCCTTATCCTTTTCTTCTTCTGTTGACTTGCTTCTTTTACTATAAGGATTTCTGAATTTTATGTCCTCAATAGTCTCAGCTATGAAACTATCTCCTTCTCTGTCTCTTTTATTTACATTATTAGTATCTTTGCTTGTAGAAGCCACCTGTGTCTGTTCAATCTGTTTGCCTTTGCCACTGTCTACCTGTATTACTTGTACTTCCTGTGAATCATCATCAGATAGGGTGTTTGGCTCCCATTAAATTTTATTTATATATCTTTCAATATGGGGCTTAGGATCATGCAAGTAAACATGCAACTTACATTTTACCGTTATTGCACTCAAAATACCTTGTGGGTCATACTTCCATGTAAAAATAGATGGGAACTTATACTCTTTAAGTTTGACATTTAACTCATTGGCAGCTTCTCTGTTATTCACAATGAAAGGCCCAATTTGATTTTTCAGCTTAAATTGGGTCTTTTTATTGGAAGCTATGAAGTTGATTTCATCTACATTCAATAGTTGTCTCAGATATTCTAAAGCAAATATTATTGTAGTAAGAAATCTGGGTAACTTATATGGGGCCAGGGATGAGCCATACACTCTGATTTCTGTATGATTTTTATATAAATACCAATCTCCAGTTTTGTAGCCCTCTGATAACTGTAGAATTATTCTTGTCTCATCATTTATCCTAGGGATCTCCTCTTTTTCCAAGAGATACATAGCAGGGGCTATAAATGAGTCATTGAAATCTGTAAAACTATATTCTCTGTTCCATTTCCTTAGAATAGATGACCAAAATAATACTAATAGAACTTTTCCTTCTGCATCCACTTTCTGAAATTCAATTGGAAACTTATCTGTTTGATAATATAGGAAGAGGTGGAGTAGATAAGAGGAGTATCTGAAAACTCCTTCTTCTGATAATCTAGATAACTGATAATGCATACTTTCAACAATAAATCTAGCAAAATTGAACTGAATGGATGGTGATTGACTAGGGCTTAGAGTTGACAGAAAACCTAGGATATCCACATCAGTGAATTCATCACTGGTGTATCCTAGTATGAAGGAGAGCATTGAGACAATCTATCTAGTTTCATCTGGGAAATCAACGGTGTCGAAAGGAGGATTTAACTTAGGAATATCAACTTGATTTGGACAAAATTTTTTGTATATTTTTAATCTAGTATTGAAATCCAATTCAAGATATAGTTGGGTTAAATATTCTATTGATAGGGAAGCAGAATTGGGGGTTATGATTCATTTGCAGCATGGAATTTATCGACTCTTCAGTGATGTAAAACAGGATGTATTTTTCTTTGTTTACAATAAATCTTTGTTCTGGCATATAATAGGCTTGGCATAATATGATAAAGTCAGGAAAAAAATGAGTGAGAGGGACAATATATCTAGGCAGATTGGATTCCCAAATTGGAATATCTTTGTCAGCCTTTTCCACTGATTTTCCATAGCACCAATTATAGACATCAAGCAGGTTAAATTCTACATTAGGGTCTAGTATTCTATAGTCCAGATCAACTAAAGGGCTGTTCTCTGGAGAAATGACTGGAGGCTGGACTGGTCTGACCAGATCTGTAGAATCAGCTGTGAGTGCAGGAGTTGGTTTGTCGATTTTGAAGGAAAGAGGCTGAGGAATCTTTACAGAAGACTTCTTTTGAGATTTTCGGCCTCCATTCTTGGGGGTTACCTGTTTCTTGGTCATTTTTAATATGAACGAAGCAAGCTTAAATGGTTTGCTAAGTTCCTTTACGAGAAACAGGGGTTTCTTGGCGAATTTCTACTGAAAATGGGGTTTCTGAGCAGGATTTTTAGGAAATGCAAGGAATTTAAAGCTCAGAACGTGTATTAAAATCGATTTCAATAGCAAAACGGACCAGGGTATGGAAAAAACTGCGAGAAAGGGAAATTAGGGATTCCAGGGAAATTTTGACAGAGTTTCCCCTGAAAAATGGACAATTTATTGCAGTAACTTTGGTAATTATTTGAAATCGACAGGAATTTTGAAATATCAGAGGGCAAGTTCGAAGAAAAGTACCTGGAGAACCAGCGAAAGTCTTCAATTTTTTGAAAATGGCTTTGCAGAGGACAATGTAGTACTTTGTAATGGAAATTCAGGGCAATAGGTGTCGAAAAATGGTACTGGTAGGTTGAAAATGGCTCTGCAAAGTTTCTCAGGGTTTAAACGACGTGATTTTGAGGAAAAACAGTTCTGCAATGTTTTTACAGGTTTAAAGCGAAAAGGTGAAAATTTGAATGAAAAATATAATTTTAATGTATTAAATGATGGTATAACCATAGTTAAATGAGATTAAACTCGAGTTAAACGGGTGAGGTTTAGGGAATACCGCCAGTGGTATTCGCGAGGGTATATGGTGGTAAGAAAAAACTAGCTTTTCGAACGCGATACAACGTGGTGGTGACACGTAAGCGCGGGTGGTTTGGAAAAACCACCCATTTTGCGCGGCTTTGCCAAAACATCAAACGATTACTTTATGAGCACGAAAATGTATTAGTGCCGTCGGATTTGGATTCAAAGAGCGAATGACCACGATCAAAAGGAAAGGTGCGGGGAAAAGGTAAGTTATCAGGTTCACTTTGGGCCATTGATCTTGGGAAACCGTCGCTATATTGAGAAAAGTGTCACAATACCGACACTTAGACAAAGTGTCGCAATTGCGACGTTTGGAGGAAGACGTCGCAATTGCGACACTATGCCCCAAAGCGTCGCTATTGCAACGACTGCCTCCAAACGTCGCTATTATATGTTTTAGAAGATATGGTAAGGAAATCTCTCTTGTTCTTCTTAGAAATAATTATATATAGTTTTTTTATTTTTTTCGAAATAGATTAAAAAAATTATATGAGAAAAATGATTAATTGATCAATATGTGTGTGTGTGTGTTGTGAGGAATAATTTCATAGTTCAACTTAATGGTTCATTATATAATCATGTGATCATCACCAATGGTATATCTTAAAAAGCAACTGAAAAGCCATGTGTACAAAATCGATGTATACTCTAGAGAGTGGTTCTCATATCACTATGTAAATTTTTGTATGCTACTTCAAAAAAATTATAAGATAAATTGTAATACACATCATATATGCACCATAACAATTGCCATACAAATAATTTGTTTTAGGATACATGTGGCATTCTAGGGGTAAATTCTATATGATGTGTATATCAATCTATTAGGTGTTGGTAAGTTGTGAGTATCTAAGAAATGATAATGAATATCCATACATCATGATCTTGTAATGTGATTATAAATTGTGTCTATAATTTCCATAAAATGTATAAATGATTTGTTTAAAAAAAATCAACACAATCAACCCTAAACAATGCTCATGATGTGGAAAGTCATTGGCGAAACCAAAATGATGGTCACATGTCCCATTTCTATGGTAATGGTGATCATATATATGTTGTAGTGACACTTGATGAGTAATTAAATAAATCTCAGAGTGTGACTCATTGTGACATATTTTTTTAAAGCATGATTTGTTTTCCTAGTTTTTACTAATTTGTTAACATATTTTATTCATTTGGAAAGCTAATTAATGATGCTTTAAGTAATTAGGACCTAATGAGAGATCATATTCACATCTTCACCGAAATATATTTGGTAATCGTAGTCACTATATATATGAACCACACATGCATGCTAGTTAAGAAAAATTGAAATATAAACTATAATACACATCTTATATCTGCCATAACAATTGTCATACAACTTATTTACTTCTAGATACATATGAAATACTTCAGGTAAATGCCATATTATGTGTATATCAATATAGTAGGTGTTGGTAAGTTATGAGGATCTAAGAAATGATAGGGTATCCACACATTAGTAGTGCCCTGGTGAATTTTTTGCATAATTTTCTATTTGTTGTAATTTTGTTGCCTGGAGTTGTTATAGATTTAAAATAATATATACAATTATCTACCAATTGTTCTTTATAAAGAAGAAGTACAATAAGTATTCACCTAAAAGTGAGCCATGTGAAAATATTGGTAACATGAGTAACCTGGTAAGCTGTAAATGAAAAGTGAATAACCTCCACTCACCAACAAGTGGCAGGCAAGGTTGGAATTTGGATTTCTCTTTACCCGTCACACAATTTTTTTTGACGTTTTGCTCATTATTTTTATAGTCAATAAATGTTACGTTTAAAATTTTTCACTTCATTAATGACGTTCTCGTAATAAATTAACGCTTCACCAATAAAAGTTTGATTAA
Organism: Pinus albicaulis; assembly: GCA_034641835.2. Classification (NCBI taxonomy): domain Eukaryota; kingdom Viridiplantae; phylum Streptophyta; class Pinopsida; order Pinales; family Pinaceae; genus Pinus; species Pinus albicaulis. Next base: position 9,388,010 of record CM076570.1, on the reverse strand, counting down.
AAAAAATGAACACTCTTCCATTTTCTTTGGATTTTGGAGTGTGATATATCTGTGTCATGGAATTTTAATACCTAAAGTTTCAAGAGAAATAAATGATTCTTTTCAAACTAATATTTCCTCAATATATGCTATGATCTACTAAAAATTACTTCAAAAATCAAGTAACCTTCCAATATAAAGAAAAAAACATGAACGAGATTTCCCTAAATTGCAATAAATTTATGTTTATTATTAATATTGCATAATCCGTCTTATAAAAATTGCATAATCGGACTAAGAAAAAATCCTCAGTGCATTTTTTATTGTTGTTGTGATTAAAAAAATGAGCCAAAGAACGCTAAGGCACTCAGAGAAATCAATCTATGTATTATTTCTCACAAAATCATGTTGAGTAGTGGAGACTAAGCGCTAGATTTTTTTCTGTCCTCAATCTCTCTATTAATTATGGCTATGTAGTTATAAGAATAACAAGCCAAAGAAATCTCAGGCTTATAGAGAAATTAGTCTCTGTGTGCAGAAATTAATGATTACTGTTGACTAAATGTTATACCATTTGAAATTGTTGAGCGAATTTAATTAGGCCATGATGTACCATTTGTCAGTATCTATTTTCTCATGTATGAAAGTTGATGTACCATTGAAAGTTTAATAATTCTATTGAAAGTTTAATAACTATAATAAATATATATATATATGTATATATATATATATATATATATTTTTTTTTTTTTAAATTTAATGATTAATAATAATTAAATTAAAATTCTTAAAAGACAAAATAAAAGCCTAATAATCACGAACTATTATGATAATTTAAAAATATAGAACTCAGGCTGAACATAGTTACAAAGATACCACGAAAAGAAGAGTGCATGTGCATGATAACCTCTTTCTTGACAACCTATGAATGCCATTCTCAATGAAGACTCAAGACTCAACTGGATTGGATTGTGTATCAAAACAGTAGGAATGAATCAAAGTTCAATGAATGAATAACTTGATCAAGAAAATTTATAGGGAAAGGAAACTTGAATATAAATCTACTAAACCTCACTTCCATGATTAAAAAAACACCCCCACCTTCTCAGTGGTCCCATCATGGTCCACCTATTGAAAAAAAACCAAAAAATATTATTTTTTATATATTTTTGCATGGCCATTGGATAATGATTTATTATGGTTTTCCTACTAAATTCCAATGGATGATTATTCAAAAATATTGAGAATTAGTAATTTAGTCTCAAGGCATAGCCAAGAGTCTTACTGGATAATTATAGATTACCTCTCCCTTGGATGATTGTACATTTTTCATCTACTTTTTCACGTGAGTTTCAGTTGATGCTAGATCTTTGCCTTCTATTTCTTTAGTGAAGCTAAGAGTTAAATTTGATCTTACATTAATAACTATATATACTTGCATGAATATCCATGCTTTTATACTTCCCCACTATGGTCAATGTTGATGTATGGCCTTGGCCCATTGATCTTACAATTAACTCACTATTCATATTCAATTTTCTCCAGCTCAGCCCAATAAAATAAGGAAAACAGAAAATGAAGTCTTGATTTTTCTTTCCAGTGCTCCTACATAATACAAATACTCTTAAAAACCAATTAATATATAAATTTTCATCATTCATGCTAAAATCAGTTTGAATGTGACCCTTCTGCAGCAACTCCTGAATCTACCTCTTGATTTCATCGTTCTCCATAACAGAGCGTCGATAGATCGGTCCGTTGGGTAGCGGCGCACCTGGGGTCAGATCAATCGGGTGCTTGACTTGACAGTGTAGAGGAACCCCTGTGGGTGAGGTGAAAATGTCCCCGTACTCCTCCACAACCTTATCCATTTGTTGTTGTTGTGTAGAGGAGCCTTGTCTGGAGGTCATGGCCACAGTCTTCTTCTTGCCCTGGGGGTGGATCATCAGGAAAATGAATTTCCTGGTTTGGGAAATGAGCTTACTGCATTGTTTTGCAGTAACCAAAGAGATAGTGGCAGGAGGTGGTACCTCTGGTATCCTGTACAACTTATTTCCCAAAGTAATAATAACAGCACGAGGTCGAGACTCATACACAGCATGACGCTTCCACAAGTATGGTTGTCCTAATAATACATCAAAAACATCAATAGGAGCAACATCACATAATACCTCATCCGTGAAGGGCTTGATGCTATAGGGAAGGCGACACTGCTGGCTGACGCGGAGATCTCGTCCTTGGTGAAGCCACCCGATGGTGTATGGATGTGGGTGAGCTGTGGTCGGCAAGCCCAACCGCTTCACGGCGTCTGCTGAAATGAGGTTCTTTTGGCTTCCATTGTCGACAATGAACTGTACAGGGGAGCCCTTTACCCACATCTGGGAGTGGAAGAGACGTTCCTCCTCCTCTGGATCTTCCGGTTCCTCCTTCTGGATCTTTGTAGTGGCAACAATGGCATTGGGCTCCGCATCAATAATCTGTTTCCATTTTTCATTCCCCTTTTTAGGTTCTGATTCGGAATCAGAGCATGCATCTGACTCAGAAGCCCTCATCTCGGCCACTAGCGACTGCTTGGCCCGACACTCACTTGTGTTGTGAGTGGAGCTCTTATGGAACTCACACCACTTTCCCGTGTCCTTCTTTGGCTTTGCGGTACTGTTCTTTTCTTGTGGCTTCGATGAGTTGTCTTTAGCCGCCATGCCTTGGCTCGGTCCTTTGTTCTGCGGTTTGGAAGCACCTTTCCCTTGCTTTTGATTCGCACATCCAAAGTCTCGCTTCTTCTGCTTGAATTTCTGCTCAATCTTGGCAGCATACCGGTATGCCGTACCAAGCGAGGAGATGTCAAGGAACTCCATTTCCTCCTGAATGTATTTGTGCAGAAAGCTGCGATACTTTAGCACCAGATGTTTCTCCGAATCTTTGATACCCAACTTTGTGCGCAGGGTATGGAACAGATTCGTCAGCTCATGCACATCTTGATCCCTTTGTTGTCGCAGCGTGGTCCATTGTATGTACTTGTCCTCATAGCTCCCCACAGGATAGTACTGTTCCTTGACGGTGTCTCGGAAAGAATTCCAAGTTGGTACGGCCGAGAACAGAGAGGGTTCTATCTGGTCCTTGTTCTCACAGTAGGTTTCCCACCAGTCCTTAACATGGGGGGTAGCTTTGAGGAGTGCAAAAATAATCTTCTCCCGGTCTGAAAAGTCATGAACAGAGAAATATCCTTCTAATAGATTCAACCATCTATCTACGGCATCTGCGTCTATTTGACCCTCAAATATGGGAATGTCAAAATTTAATTGTACCTTAAAGGGAGTCGCAACTCCAGAGTGGCTACTGGATGCAGATGCGCCGCCGGTGGGCAGCCGTTGAAGGATCTGAGCAAAGCTATCCATCATCGCGTTCCTTTGTTTTTTGAGGGCCTCCTCGAGCAATATTTTGATAGGATCTCCTGCTCCCTCATCTTTCTTTTCGTCCCCCATTGGCGTCCGTCGAGGTTTGCGAGGCTGATCTTGCAAAGGTTCCACCAGATCAAGCCCTAGCTCCTTATACCCCGACCTCGTTGGGGACATGCAAAGAAGGATCGAGAAAAAGCAGACCGCTCTGATACCACTGATCCGGATTTATGCAGGAACGCAACAGAACAAACACATAACCATAAATACAGAGATGCAGCGGAAATAACACTTCATTTCATTAATATCAAAGAACTGAAATTTGCTTACAGACAGAATGGAAATAAAACTAGCTAGGGCACTGGTAGCTATCTCTGAGAAGAGATGTGGCGGCTACAGGCCTCTGAACCGAGTTACAATGAGGCTCGAGGGCCTATTTATTATTGAGAAACAATGGAGAACCCTCAACATCCCAAAAACCTAACCCTAGGAGATGAAGCGCCAAAACTATGGGCCCCGTTTGGGTAAATTGGTGTTTCAACTTCCCAGGGACGTAACTTTAGCATACTATCTATGTTTGACGCACATGATACATCATTAGAAAGATCTATCCGAGGACTAAAAATTTCACCACGAATATCATTCTGGAAAGAAGTGATACAAAATGTTATTCGCTGGAGGCGCGATGCCCAAAAAATGTCGTTTAGGGGCTCAAAACGGCTCCGGAAGTTCAGGACCCGAAAAACTGCTAAAAATAGTAAGTTGTGCCGAAACTGAAAAAATGAAAGAGACAATGGTGGGGCCCCAAGTGGAATAGGCGGGTGGCCACCAGTATCCACCTGGATCATTGAGTGAGCCAAAAAAGTAACTTTCCTTACTTTTTGAGTACAACCTTGCAATTGCGAAGAGGACTAGTGTTGCAAAATTATTGGTAAGTGGAAATTAAAGGGTGTAAGAATGTTTTTGAAAAAATTTCAAACGTCAAAATTAAGTCTTCTATCCTTCCTAGCACCTCACGGAAAACGGGAATCCGCAAATTATAGTCGTCAAATATGTGCAAAATGCCTTATGACGGGAAAAATGGAGGACTGGTCCTATGCTGCTACATGAGTTAGGGTTTCATGTGGCAACATGGAACCTTGTATAGTTTTTCAAGGATAGGAAAGGAGAATATTGTCAGTTAATCATCACATGAAACTTCATCACCATTTGAAAATTGTGTCCTAATTTTAAACAATAAGACTACCCAACTATTTCATTATTTAATTTTGATTGTGTAATACAAAAAAATATCCTAGATAACTTAAATAATGTAAGCACTTTTGCAAAAATTTAGTGGAGAGAACCTTCAATTACATTTATTTTGAAGTTCCACTCGCATTTTAAGCCATTTTAATTAGTCTTTCATGGCTATTCTAGTAAAAATTTCAACCTCTTGTAGAAATTTGTTTGTCACTTGTATTAGAAATGCAAAAATCAAATGTAAATAAAAATGATTTGAAATGCTAAATATCAAATGCGTGCTACATAAAAATGATTTTTTTAAAAACTACATTAACGTCTGATATCACGTGCGCATTCGCCCTTAGCTCTTGCAGAACAACATTCGCCCTCTGCTCTTGCAGAACAACATTTTCCCTTAGCATTCGCCCTCAACTCTTGCAGAAAAACATTCGCCCTCAGTTCTTGCAAAATGGTAAGTTCTTACTGCAGGCCCTTCCTCCTATAGTAGGGTTGACCCTATTTGGGTTTTTTTGGAGCCTCTGAGAATACAAAGGTTGTGATTGATTACGGGGCACTGCCTATATTTGTGGAACTTCTTACCTCTGGGAATGATAATGTTCGAGAACAGGCAGCACGTTCATTTTAGAGGCATAAAATTATTCTTCCCAACTATCTTTATACGTCTGTAATTTTGGAATTTGATTTAAAAAACTACTACCCAACTTTGAGTTCAACTGGTGTTCGTGTAAGGCTGTTTGGGCTTTGGGAAATATTGCTGGAGACTCTGCAACATTTAGGGATCTTGCCCTCAATCATGGAGCTCCGAGGCAGGTGCTTGCCTAGTTGAATGATACTTCTAGAATTTCAATGATAAGAAATGCTACATGGGCTCTGTCAAATTTTTGCCATGGTAAACCCCAACCACTTTTCGAATAGGTAAGAAGAATACATTTTCTGCCTCTTCTTCTTAGTTCGCAGATACTGTGGATTTTTTTTATAGATCTTGGTGCTTGGTAGATTTGGACGTAATATGGACCTAGGCGCTTGTTCATTACAATGACTCCGTCATCAGGTTTTAGAAAATGCTCAGAAATTTGTGTTTCACAAGGGGATTACCCTTGCTTGCAATTATCGATTATCAATCACATTCAAAAAAGTCTTTCGTAGCATTGCTGAGCTCTTTGTAGGTGAATTTCCGAGGCAATTTCACAATATCTGAACTAAATTTGTCTATCCTTTTCAATACTCTGTGCTTGTAACAGAACCAGACAAACAATCTAGTGGCCAATGCAACAACAACAACACCTCCTGTTGCAATGCCTGCAATTCACCCTCTCTACACGCATGAATGACTATGGCACCCTATTTTGTGAACAGGTACTGGTTTCCATTAGGATCGTGGAATTCAACATCCAAAATAGTATCAAATTCCACTGCAATAGTATTCCCCAGCGAGGGCAACAGTTCATTAAGACCTATTGGACTCATCACCCCCAAATAGCCTCCAGGGCTACCCAGAGTGTGATCATCTGGAGCAATAAAAAATTCTCATCCATCCCCAATAGAAACAATAACAGGACCCACATTCATTACAGAAAAGGAGAAACACATTTTGAAAGAAGAAGAAACTTTTGTATTAGGGTCCAGAAATCTAACTGGTCTATTGTACAATGCCCTACCTGCACTTCAAATTGGTACTCCCAACTCCATGCTAAGGCTCACTATGCCATTCTTCAGATGAGCATCTTAACTTGAAGTTTGATTCCAAAAAACCCAAGTCCCCTGTGTTGAGATTGCAACAAGATGATGAGCTTAGTGGAAAGAAGTCGCCTTCACTAAGTGGGCCCGCATGCTATTTTTGGCGCAAAGTCTATTTTTAGACTATGTATATTTTTAGACATATGGATCATGTTCTATGAGTTGCAAGATGCTATTTGTGGATGGTTGGTCAAGTTGGAAAAAATAGATGGACTTCTATTTTTAGACATATTGGGCGGAATCTATTTTTAGATTGCCAGTCTAAAAATATATATGTTGAATATTATTAGCTCTTAATAATATTTAGACTCTAAACATTACCTTATTCTCTTGGAGCACTTGAGTTAAGTGCACATATGTGGCACAGGAGCTGACAGAAGGAATTATGCTATTCCTGAGGGTTATGTGGATCTATTGCATGAATACTTCAGTTAGAACTCATGTGACAGAGTTTGGTGGAGTTGATTGAGGAAGTTAGTGGAGTTGTATTCAGTTTAACTAATCTAAAAATAGTTGAGCTATTTGTATCTAGTTTAACTAATTGATACAATTAGTGAGAGGTGTGAATTAATTATTAATTAATTCACTAATTATAAACTCATTAATCAACTAAAGAATGCATCAGTTAACTTCAATGCATGGACAGTTTCAGTGGAGACCAGTGCAGAAATAGGTGAAAGAGCAGGTTAACTATCAGTTGTGAATATACAGTTGCTATTTGCAACACACAGATAGGTGGAGAAGCCCATGAGGATTTTGCAGTACAAGCTAGGTGGTTTATCTATTTAATGAAGCCATCCCATAGCATTGAAAACACAATAGAGGTTGGCTATCAGGTGGCAGAGATTAGAGCATGTGTTTTTCTAGATCTAGCTTGATTAGTGTGTAGAAATTGGAGGTTGTCCTGAGAGCTTGTGAGGAGCTTTGTACAAAGATTGTTATATGATCTCTATGACATATAATATATATATAGTTGGGGGTTTTCAACTTTAAGCTTTCCCATTAAATATTGTGTTCATATGTGTGATTGTTTGTGGTTTTAATGTGTGCATGCAATTGATTTTATTTCCACATGTGATGATCAATGGTAGAAGAGATTATGTATTATGAATGAAGCTAAAATAATGTGTGATCAGGAGAATATCGGTGAATAATATCTTAGTTATTCAAATTTTTACATGGTATCAGAGTTATATTTATCATTGGAGCAATTGCAAAACATTGAAGTGGTTGAGTTTTGCGCTGGTGGAATTCAAATTTGCAGCAGTGTTTTCTTGGTGTCAAAGTTGAGATGTCTTTCAATGGATTGCGATTGGAGTATGCCCTTGAGGGCAGCTCGAATTATATTTCATGGAAGGAAAGGATGGAGGCGGTGCTGGATGACAATGGGTTGAAGGAGTTCATAGATGCAAAAATTCCAAAACCTACTTCTAGCGATGTTGCCGTACTTGACGTATGGAAAAATAAGACAACAAAGTGTCGAAGGATTCTGTTGGAAGGTGTGAAGGATCACATAGTGTCCAACCTTCATGGTAAGGCTTCTCAATTCTTGTTGTGGAAAGCTTTGACAGATTTATTTCAAAGCAAGAGTGACCAGAGGAAGTTGGCGCTCAAGGATAGACTCAGAAACATAAAAATGGAGAAAGGCGACAGTATGCCCAAGTACCTCACGAAGTTCATCCAATGTAGGGATGAGCTGGGAAGTGTGGGGGTTACTATTGATGATGAGGAATTGGTGAGCTTGGCTCTCCTTGGGCTTCCGAAGAGTTTGCATTCCTATTAGGACTCTGTCAATGGTCGGGAGAAATTTCCAGGATGGGAGCGAATTTGGTCGGATCTTGTGCAAGAGGAGATAAGGTGAAGTACCAGGGACGAATCTTCATCAAAGAAATCTGATGAAGAGAATTACACTTTGGCTACCAAAGCAAATAAGGGAAAGAGCAAGAAAGCTTCTCAATCCGGTGCGAAAGGCAAGAAGCAGGACATGTCCAAGGTGAAGTGCTTTCACTGTCACCAACACAGACATTACGCCACTAGTTGTCCACAGATGAAGAAAAATAAGCAGGCTGCTGGAATTGCAGCTAGAGAGGCCTTAGCCTCGCAGTTTGAGCTGGATTTTTCACTGATCGCATGCTTGGTCTCAAGTGTGATGGGTTCAGTGTGGTTTCTTGACAGTGGTGCGTCTTTTCACATGACAGGAGATCGAGATTTGTTTACTAATCTGGATGAGAAATATCTTGGAGTGCACATCGAGATGGGCGATGATGGTAGATACAGTGTGACCGGTATCGGTACCATTTCCTTTGAGAGGGAGTCTGGTAAACCCTTCGTATTGAAGGAAGTGATGCATGTTCCAGGATTGAAGAAGAATCTTATCTCTGTGGTGATGTTAGAATACAAGGGATATGATGTTGTCTTTAGCGAGGGAAAGGCTTTCCTGCGCAGTAAGGCAAATGGTGAGACCCGGAGGATAGGGGTTCGAGTTAAGAACCTTTATCAATTGCAGGTAGATGGCTGCGCAGCAATGGCAGGCAAGGCAGAAGGAGTGGTGAGCCGGGATGATGGCGAGTTGTGGCACTGGAGATTGGGCCACCTTCACCATGGAGCTTTGAAGATACTGCAACAGATTTCTACTGGGCTTCCTAAGGGTACTCTTGCGCAGTCAGATCAGTGCAAGGGATGTACCTTGGGAAAATTTGTGAAAGCCACCTTTCACGAGAAGGATAGTCGTGCCACGAAGATCCTTGAGAGAATTCACACAGACGTGTGTGGACCTTTCTCAGTAGCTTCGACAGCAAAGCACAGGTATTATGTGATATTTGTTGATGATTTTTCTCGTAAGTGTTGGATCTTCTTCATGCAGAAGAAGAGCGAGACATACTCAAAGTTCTGTGAGTTCAAGGCATTGGTTGAGAAATAATCGGGGAAGCAGGTGAAGGCTCTTAGGAGCGACAATGGTGGTGAATTCATCTCTGGCGAATTCAAGGACTTTTGCAGCGCAGAAGGAATTCGAAGAGAGCTCATAGCACCTCATAACCCACAACAGAACGGGGTTGTTGAGCAGAAGAACATAACGATCGTGGGTGTTGCACGGGCGATGTTGCATGATCAGGGCCTACCCATACACTTGTGGGCTGAAGCATGCAATACTGCAGTATATGTGTAAAACCGTTGTCCTCACAGGATACTTGGCATGAGTACACCCAAGGAGGCGTTTTCTGGTAAGAGGCCTGATATTTTTCCATTTGAGGATTTTGGTTCACTTGTTTACCTTCATGTGATGAAGGATGCCAGGAAGAAGCTGGAGCCGACTGCGGAGGTTGGGATATTTGTGGGGTACACTGATACACCCCACAACTATCGTGTGTATTTTCTAGACAGTCGCAAGACTGTTGTGCGACAGGATATCAAATTTCACGGAGAGGAGAAAGCTACAAAGTGTTCACTTGGAGAGGGAGCCACACTTGGCATGCGATGAGGAGCTATTAGTTCCTAAGGATGAGTTCTTCAGATGTGGATCAGCCACAAGATGAGGTTCATGGAGTGGAAGAGACCACTCAGGAAACACCAACCATCAGAGGGCGGAAGCGCACTACAGAAGCTGAGCGACTGGCTCAAGATGCAGAGAAGGTTGTAGGAGCACCTACATCACAGCGCAGACAGAGACAGTCACCTGACCGGTATACTGGATGCATGGATCTTATGAGAAATTGTATCGTGACAGAGCCATCCTCTTTCGAGGAAGCTGTGGAGGACCCCGCATGGGTAGATGCGATGGTGGAAGAGTATGATTCGATTGTCAGAAACAGTGCATGGGAGATTGTCCCGAGGCGAGAGGGGAAATCATTGGTGGGTTCGAGATGGATCTACAAAGTGAAGCAGGCAGCTGACGGGAGTGTGGAGAAGTATAAGGCAAGATTTTTTTCCCAAGACTTTTCACAGATTGAGGGGATTGATTATGAGGAGACCTTTGCACCTGTCGCAAGGTATTCTTCCATACGGACGATTCTTTCTCTCTCAGCGCAGATTGGGTGGCACATTCATCAGATGGATGTGAAGACTGCGTTCCTCAATAGAGTCATTGAGGATGAGGTGTACATAGAGCAGCCCGAAGGTGTCGATATCTTCAGCAACGAGTCGCATGTGTGCAGGCTCAAGACAACGTTGTATGGGTTGAAACAAGCACCTCGTGCTTGGTACACACGGATAGACAGTTATTTCACCGGACTTGGATTCTCCAAGAGTGAGGCGGATCCTAACCTATACCAGATTGTGGTGGAGGGTAAGTTGTTGATCATTGTACTTTATGTAGATGATTTTATTTTGATAGGTGATGAGCTGTTGATACTCTCATGCAAGGAGGATCTTGCAAAAGAGTTTGAGATGAAGGACTTGGGCCTCCTTCATTATTTCCTGGGATTGGAAATTTGGCAGCGCAGTGATGGACTGTTTGTTTCTCAGGGTAAGTATGCCCGGGAGATACTAGAGAAGTTCAACATGCATGGCTGCAAGCCTCTTGATACTCCTCTTCCTGGTGGTTGGAGGAAGGAGGATTCTACTTCAGCGGAGGTAGTGGATGCCACTGTTTATCGACAGTTGGTGGGGTCGCTTATGTATCTGGTCAATACATGACCCGACATATGCTATGTTGTTAACCAGCTTTCACAAGCTATGGTTAAGCCTACCAAGCTCTTTTGGAAGGCAGGCAAGCATGTATTGAGATATCTCAGAGGCACATCGGGATATGGATCATGGTACAGACAGGAGGATGAGTTGAGGTGGCATGGCTTCACGGATCGGTATCATCATATCAGAGATTGTGTGCAGCGGAAGATCATGTTACTTTCATACATTTCCACGGAGGATCAGGATGCTGATATCTTGACGAAGGCGCTCACCAGGAGAAAATTCGAATACCACAGAGGCAGGATAGGGGTGGCAGATAATCCTTATCTTGTTGAGAGGGAGTTTTGAGATTGCAACAAGATGATGAGCTTAGTGGAAAGAAGTTGCCTTCACTAAGTGGGCCCGCAGGCTATTTTTGGCGCAAAGTCTATTTTTAGACTATGTCTATTTTTAGACATATGGATCATGTTCTATGAGTTGCAGGATGCTATTTGTGGATGGTTGGTCAAGTTGAAAAAAATATATGGACTTCTATTTTTAGACATATTGGGCGGAATCTATTTTTAGATTGCCAGTCTAAAAATAGATATGTCGAATATTATTAGCTCTTAATAATATTTGGACTCCAAACATTATCTTATTCTCTTGGAGCACTTCAGTTAAGTGCACAGATGTGGCACAGGAGCTGACAGAAGGAATTACGCTATTCCTGAGGGTTAAGTGGAGCTATTGCATGGATACTTCAGTTAGAACTCATGTGACAGAGTTTGGTGGAGTTGATCGAGGAAGTTAGTGGAGTTGTATTCAGTTTAACTAATCTAAACATAGTTGAGCTATTTGTATTCAGTTTAACTAATTGATACAATTAGTGAGAGTGGTGTGAATTAATTATTAATTAATTCACTAATTATAAAATCATTAATCAACTAAAGAATGCACCAGTTAACTTCAGTGCATGGACAGTTTCAGTGGAGACCAGTGCAGAAATAGGTGAAAGAGCAGGTTAACTATCAGTTGTGACTATACTGTTGCTATTTGCAACACACAGATAGGTGGAGAAGCCCATGAGGATTGCGTAGTACAAGTTAGGTGGTTTATCTATTTAATGAAGCCATCCCATAACATTGAAAATGCAATAGAGGCTAGCTATCAAGTGGCAAAAGATTGGAGCATGTGTTTTGCTAGATCTAGCTTGATAGTGTGTAGCAATTGAGGGTGTGCTGAGAGCTTGTGAGGAGATTTGTACAAAGATTGTTACATGATCTCTATGACATATAATATACAGATAGTTTGGGGTTTTCAACTTTAATCTTTCCCATTAAATATTGTGTTCATATGTGTGATTGTTTGTGGTTTTAATGTGTGCATGCAATTGATTTTATTTCCGCATGTGATGATCAATGGAACTTAGTTATCTCATATTTTCCATCCTATCCCCAGTTTTCTACCGAGAAAGACATAACTTCACGATATCAAAATTGACTATTTTTGGCCATTTATCTTTAGTAATGGTACAACTTTAATTTGGTGCATTTGTACAGTATCTGAAGAGCACTCTCAAGTTGTTATTCAGTATTTTAGCATAACTACTACATTTAAATGCCATGCTCTAATATTTATATCAACCATAAGCATTCTTAAGGTAGTTCCACGTTTGTGAAGCAGAAGGAATGCTTCTGACAGCTTCTTATCATAGTGGTACAATTCTGTTCGCAGTTTATCTTTTATAAACCTCTAATTTTCCAAACGTAGTAGAGACTACAGTTTGCATCTCAAATTTTGGACAAATCTGTTTAGTATTCTACAGAAAATGCATTAAGAATAAAAAAAGCCCACAATTTGTAAAAAGCCCACAATTTTGTAAAAAGCTCACAATTTTGTAAAAAACCCACAATTTGTAAAAAGCCCACAATTTTGTAAAAAGCCCACATTTTATTAAAAATATAAACAATTTGTAAAAAGCCCACAATTTTGTAAAAAGCCCACAAATTGTAAAAAGCCCACAATTTGTAAAAAGCCCACAATTTTGTAAAAAGCCCACATTTTGTAAAAAGCTCACAATTTGTAAAATGCCCACTTTTATTTTCTTTTTGCTTATATATTGAGCTCCCATTGAGTTCAACAAGTCTTGGGTTTCCTACACCATTGAGAGAGATTTATTGTTTTCTTTATAGGATAATTTGCATCAATGTAAGAAAACATTGGAGCTGGAAAAAAAATTCAAAAGGGTGAAAGGGGTGATGGCAGAGTTTATTGCCCTTGTAAAAAATGTTGTATGAGAAATAATGTTAGAGTTTTAATAGAAACAACAACAGTGCATTGTAGGAAATATGGGCACATTGATGGTGGATTGAATGACTATCGTCCCGTGGTAATTAATTATCTATCTTCATTTTGATTATATCGTAAAATTTATATTATTTTAATATTTTTTATATGCGCACTAATGTTTAATTATTAATGTTTGTAATTTTCATAAAGGCACAGTTGCCCCCCAACTTTTTGCAGATGATCAACCAGCTTCCATAGCTAAATAGTAGTAGATTAGATGATGTTACACCAGTACAAGAGAATATTGCAGCAAATATTAGTATTGGAAATGATGTTGTACAAGGTGAAGAACATGAAGCGAATGATGAAGGTAATTTTAATGATCCCATGGAGGTAGATCATGATGATAGTAATGAGACAGTTCACATTAATGATGGGACAAATCAAATGCTCCAAGACTTGTATGGTGAGTCAAATGATGATGGTGGAGATAGCAGTGACAGTATTTATGATGTACCTCTGATTGAAAGGTCAAGTGAACGACTTTTTGAACACTCAAATGCAACTCTTCTCTCTGCTACATTGTTGCTGGTGAACTTAAAGGTTATGAATAATTTGTCGAACAGATGTATGACACAACTCCTAAGGTATGAAATATGTATATATGATCACATATATGTAAATTTTGATTATTTTCCCTTTTTTTAGTTGTAATAAATGTGTAAAATAATAACTTATATATAAGTTATTATTTTACACATTTATTACAACTAAAAAAAGGGAAAATAATCAACATTTACATATATGTGATCATATATACATATTGCATACCTTAGGAGTTGTGTCATACATCTGTTCGACAAATTATTCATAACCTTTAAGTTCACCAACAACAATAGCAGAGAGCTGGTGAACTTAAAGGTTATGAATAATTTGTCGAACAGATGTATGACACAACTCCTAAGGTATGCAATATGTATATATGATCACATATATGTAAATGTTGATTATTTTCCCTTTTTTTAGTTGTAATAAATGTGTAAAATAATAACATATATATATATATATATATCATAGTTATCAAAACCGGCCGGTCAGGACGGCTGTCGGTTGGAACTGGCCTTGCAACCCGGTCAATAGCCTATTCTCACCTATTTTGGCCGGTTAACCGGACCTAACCGGCCGGTTTATGCATAAACCGGCCAATTCCGTACTTAACCGGCCGGTTAGGTGCTCCTCCATGAGTTGCAAATTCCTCAGTGTCTCCTCCATGAGCTGCAAATTCCTCTATTATACTAGCAACAAACTTGTCTAATAACTCATACTCAACACCTTATAGTAGCAACAATACACATGATGACTGATAAATACAAGGTTGGCTAGCATAAAATCCCTATCAGCATGCAACTCATCAAGTGTACTTGATGACAATTTCTGTTCTCAAAACAATCAGTAGAAACCTTATTTCACACTAAGCTAGGAACTGTCATACCCTCTCTCTCTGCTCACACATAGTAGCAGCATAAATACAGAACCTTTCACACAGCATACAAGAAATTTGATCATGGCATCAAGACTGATGCAAATGGTCTGACGCCACTCAAGGGACAACAACATACAACCTAATGAAAATGTGACTAGCAATAATAAATTGACCACTAGAAAATTCCCGCTTGGAAATGCACTAAACTGGCCACTGAGTTTTCTGGGTTTTAATGAATCTTTTCAGTGATAAATTTCGTCAAACACATTGTGAGCAGACTGCTGAAGTTGTAATGCTCTCTCAACTTGTTACAAATAGCACTAATAGTGGGTTTCATAAACCAATTCAATACCTCTAAGTGTTGTATATGTTTTTATAGAAATTTATTTCCAAGAAAACATAGATAATGAAGAATACAAGATCTTCAAAATGCTAGTCTGATATATAGATATACTGAACCCAGAATTATATTTAAGGTTGATACAATGAATTGAAAACAGATCTGAGCAGGGACAGATTGTATATTATAATATTAACTCAACAATAAAACACAGTGAATAATATAAGAGAAACCTGATACATTACTTCAACAAGTTTGCTTATGTATTTTTCGATGATATGTATTTCATTTGGTGCCATTTTGATATATTCACCTTTGCATGGTATATAAATGAGAAAATTTTTCATATTTTTTCTCTATTGGCTTGGAATTATTTAATGTATTTTTTTTAAAACCAGTTCATTGAGATCTGACCGCTACCGGTTAGACCAGTTCCGGTTCGAAACCCGGTTCATTAGCTCCATCGGTCCGGTCACCGGTTATGGTTTTAATAACTATGATATATATATATATATGAATATAACACTATATATGCATGTCCTAAAGATCATATTATATATTACGAAGAACATGCATTGAAAACAGAATGTCCGAAATGTGGTACCAGTAGATATCGTACAGATCAACTAACCAAAAAGGTGCCTCAAAAGGTTCTTCGTCATATTCCCATAATTCCACGTTTGCAGCGAATGTTCAGGTGTAATAGCATAGCACAATTTATGGATTACCATTCAAAGAATAGAAGTGGAGATGGTGTTCTTCGAATGCCTGCAGATGGTTCTACATTTAGAGAAATCGAGGAAAAATATGTAGATTTTAAAAATGAACCTCGTAATGTCAGGCTTTCATTGGCAGCTGATGGTGTTAATCCATTTGGAGAGCTTAGATCTACTTACTTAGTGTGGCCTATTTTCGTTATCAACAATAACATTCCTCCTTGGATGTCAATAAAGAGGGAGCACATAATGTTGACTATGATTATTCCAGGTATTTGATACATTATTTTTTTGAATGTAACATTTTCATTCTCTCGTTGTTTGCATAAATATATATTTTATTTATTTACTTACTTATATATACATATATCATGGTAGTAATTATTATGTACCGTAATTTTGAACAATTAGGTAAGTACCAGGTCAAAGATATGAATGTATATATTGAGCCTCTTATCGATGAGCTAATACAGTTATGGAAAGGCATCACTATATATGACATCACTAAACCAATCAAGCAGAAGAGATTTCAATGTCGTGGAATGCTTGTATGGACAATTCATGATGCCCCAGGACTAACACATGTTTGTGGTATGTAATATTTCGTTGCACTGTAATATAATACATAATTATCTAAATTATATATACCATATTTCATGTTTTAAAAATGATCTCATAGTATATTAATTGTTATTTATCCATCTATTGCAGGTCTTCAAACAAAGAGTAGATTTGCATGTCCAGTTTGTGGTCCTAAGATGAAGTATCGTCATTTGTCAGAGTTAAGAAAGATGGTGTTTGATGAGTTTAGGTGTTACACCATTTTTTGGTCATCTAACCTTTCATCATTAGATGGACCCAAGTACACCATGTAAGACCAGTTTTACCCCAAGTAAAACTGCTTTCACTATGTTAATTAGGAAACCCCAAAAGGAATAATTAATTAAACCATAATTTAATTATTATTCCCTGTCATGTTTAACCCAAAAACAAAGAAATTAATGAGATAAACCCATAGTTATCTTATTATTTTCTAGGAATAATTATTTAAATAATATTCCTTGTTAAATATGACCAAATCAACCACCATTAATTAAATAAATCATTATTTATTTGATTATATCCCAACCACTTCCTTAAAAAGATAAATAAATCATTTATTTATTTATTTTTCACTAATCAAGTGATTTGACCCAAGTCAAACACCCTTTCCCTCCAACAAATAATAATAAAATATTCCATAGAGGTGGATCTAGATTTGGTTAACATTATTTTAATCATGCACCAAGATCTAGAATGACCCAATATTTTGTTATAAATAGGAGGGTTTTCCCCTTCATTCTTCACCTTTTGTTGCCTATTAGATCACTCTGGATCTATCACTTGGTCTCATTTTCTACCATTTTGCTCCCATTGAGCTATACTTTCTGCATTGGGTTTTCTACATCTACAAGAGAGAGAAAGCTTAGATCTGAAGTGCTGAGGACTACAAAGAACCCATCCCATTGAGGAGATCTGGATACACCTTCTTGTTTCCTCCCAGGTGCCCTGTAATATAAAAATTCATTCAAAAAATCGTGTTCTTGTCTTGTCTGTTAGATGCATGGAGCAAACTCTTTACTTTACTGCTTAATGTCTTTCCATTTATAGATCTGTTTGTTGCAGCATTTTAACTACTAATCGCAGATCTGAAGATGTTTTGCAGCCTCTATTGTTGTTAGGGATATTAGTTATGCGTAGCTAAAGTAGTTCTTTTTCGTACACTTCGACGAAGAATTCATACTAACAAATGGCGACTCCACACGGGTTTTAAATTACGACCGCTGTCGTTTTTCATATTCCTGCATATCCAGCTACTTCAGGCCCTAGGGCTTCTTTTCAGCTGCTTAGTTTTCCTCTTTTTATGTCATTTTTTTCACATAAAACCCTAAAAACTTAAAATTTCTAACTTCCGTGTGTTTCTGGCCCTATTGCGCAGGTAAGCGACACCAGCCGCAACTGAGACGGCAACTTTTCTGAAAATCTGCCGCCGAGACAACCGGAACAGGGGGGTCGCACTTTTTGGCCCCAAACCTGCGACCTGGACCTCCAGGTCGCACTTTTCAGCCTGTTTTCTGCGACCTGCACTCAGATCAGGTCAGAAACTGCGACCTGCCTTTTTTCCAGCATTTTTTCTGCACTTTTTCTGGGTTTTGCTGCAGCTTCTGCCAGGGTCTTCCAGCCTCTGTCTCAGCCCGCCTTGACCAAGATCTGATCTGTTTTTACTCATATAAGTGGGAACCCAGCCCCTTAGGGCTTTAGTACCCTCCACTTTTTGTGGAAGAGTTTTAACTGTTTCAGCCGTCGGTTTCAGAGCTTCAGCCCCCTCTTTTCCAGATCTGTTACCTCCCTTTCAGATCCATTGAAATCAGCCCTTTTTCCTTTCAAATCACCTCTTGTCGTTTTGTTTGGACCTCCTTTGAAGGCCTCCGCCTCCCCCCTCCAGTTTTTTGCTGATTTCCCTCCTTTTTCCAGCCACCTTGCCTCTGTCTCTTGGCTGTGATCTGCACCTCTTGCCTGCAGCTTTATCCTCCAGATCTCTGTCCCCTTTTGACCCTAGATCTGTTGAGCTCCCTTTATGTGTGTTTTACATAGTTTTTCCCTTTCTTTTCAGCATAGTTGTGAGAGACCCACCTTCTTGGGTTAAATAGATGCATACGTAGCTGTTATTTTTCTGTTATTTCAGTGTTTTATTCTGTTCTCTGTAGGTTTATTTTCAGCTACGCAACACACTTTTTCTTGCTCTCAACAACGGAAAGGGTTTAAAAATTAAAATTAACGCACACCACACACTGACCCTAAGTGAAGAAGCGCCTGGTTAACACCGCCTGGCAAAGACTCTAAAATCAATCGTCACTGCACCTTATCTGCCCTTGACCTTTCTTGATTCTGTCCCCTTCTGCCCTTGTCGGTTTCCTTCTTCCTGTCATCATTGCGCCACCAAGGCGCCTTTCCCGGAGACTTCTTGGCCTTCACCCTCAGTTTCCGGTTGATTGACCTGCTCCGCACCGCCGTCGTCGAGCCAGTCCACCTTCGTGTTCGCACTCCGACTCCTCTCCTGATTCATCGGGTCCTCCTTCTCCTTCTGGTTCCCCCCCTGTTACCTTCACTATGTCTGGTCCAGGGCCTAACACTAGCGGTTCTCCCGGCCCCAATGCCGGCCCCACTTCTAGCGGAACCGCCACAACCACTACCCCGGCCACCCCTGTGCTGCCGTACATTGCAGGCCTCAGCCTCCCCGATTTCCATCAGTTGATTAATGACCCCATTCACCACAATGCTACCTGGCCCGCTATGCCCACCAAGCTGCCCTCCGATATCCCTAAGTTCGAGGGCCTTAATGGAGAAGATCCAACCAATCACGTCCGGTCTTTCCACATGTGGTGTTCCTCCAATTCCATTACCGATGACTCCATCCGTCTTCGTTTGTTCCAACGCACGCTTACCTGCGAAGCTTCTAAATGGTATGTCGAACAGGCCACTTCCTCCCATACCACGTTCGAGACTCTTGCCCAAGCCTTTTTGTCGTACTTCCAGCTCCCTCTCCGATACGACACCGGCACGGAGCTCTTGACTTCATTTAAGCAATCCTCTTCCACACGCCTTTCTGCCCATGTTCAGGAATGGCGACGAAGACGGAGCTTATGTCGAGCCCCTCCCTTTGAAGATCGGGTTTACATGGATTGGTTCCTTCGCACCCTCCCGTCTCCCATTGGCAAAGATGTCGCCTCTCACTTTCCTCAATCTGAAGAAGCCGCCCTCCAAATAGCTTTAAAATATGACCTGATCTATGCTCAATCTGGTTATGTTTATACCGTTCTTCCTGACATCCCCAGGCCCAGTGGCGCTAACGCCCCGGGGGCGTCTCATTCCGCCGACGGTATTGTTGGATCTCTTTCCCACCCAGCTACTCACCCTCCTATGGGCTATGGTCTCCCTTAGGGAGGGGCCAGCACCTCAAGCACTCTTCCCCCTCCCGGCAACATGTATCCAGGATACGGCATGCCTCCCCCTTTTGCCCAACCTCCTGCTTACCTCAATGTCGCCCAACCCAACCCTTACTTTTATCCACAGCCTGGTGCGCCAGCTCCTCCAGCATATGCGCTTCCACCTCCCTTGCCTCCTCACAACCCGCAACAGCACTTACAACCCCCTCCAGGGCAAGTATTTGCACAACAGGGTGCGATTAATCCCCCTTCTTCTCAAAGAAGGCGGAGAGGCAACCAGAACCCATCTGCCCCCGGTAACCGAGGACCCAATTCTGGTGTGGACCCTAACACTAGCAACCAGCCTCAGGGCATTCCGCCTAGGCCGGACAGGCCGCTTCGCACAAACAAGCCTTGTTCGTGTTGCGGTGTTTACGGTCACTACACTCACGATTGTCCTCTCTTACCCCAGATGCGACAGATGTGGGAGTCTCAAGCCACATTGCACGGACAACACGCCTCCCCTCACGCTCCTCCTAATGTGGCCACTACCCAGCCAGCTGTGTTCACTGATCCTTTCCCTCAACAGGGATTCGTGGCTACCCAACCCCCCGACAGCCATGTAGCCACCCCCTCATCCATTTCTGGTTCCTCTGATTACCAGATCCTTATGATGCGCTCCGATCCTTCCCCTTCCGTCGACCTTCACCTTCAAAATCGGTCTCGCCAGTACCCCAAGCCTCCTGCTCAGTCTTCTCCCGAGCCTCCATCTTCAGGTTCTACAGAGCCTCTTTCGACATCCAGTGGCCCCTTACACATCCCTCAACCCAAAGTTGAGGTTCATCCAAAGATTCCAAAGGGCCCATTACGCCGAAATGCTGCTTCTGGTCGAGCCGCTCAATCGTATAGTATAGTAGATGATTTGGCGCAATCCCCTGCTGCCATTTCCACACTGGAACTCCTCCAGTCATGCCCTTCTCAAAAGAAGGCTCTACTATCTTCCGTGGGCGCTGTCGATCCTGCTGATGACCAAATGATTGTTTTCGACGCCACCCAATCGGACCATCCCCCTCTTCCTCCTTCCATCGCTTTCCAAATCCCAGTCAAAATCCGGAACACCACTGTATCCCGGTGTATAATCGATGAGGGGGCATCCACCTGCGTGATGTCCGCTTCGGTTTGGAAGCAACTCGGATCCCCTGAGCTGGCCCCGTCCACGATCACCCTTCGAGCGTGGGACGGTCATGCCTCCCAGCCCATTGGCCTGTTTCGTAACCGTCCCATCACCCTCGCCGGTAAGACCGTTTGCGTTGACGTCGAAGTCATTGACGCCCCTCTAGACTACAACATTCTATTGGGGCGAAGCTACACCTATGCCATGTCTGCTGTCCCATCCGCGGTTTTCCGCAAGATGTCTTTTCCACATAATGGGAAGATAGTCACCATTGACCAGTTGACATATCATGAGCCTCCCTCTCAGACCTCCTCCGAGACCACCATCTCTTCTGTAGCCAACAAGCAAACCGTCGATTCCCTACCCAGTGTCTCCCCCGGCGTTTACAAGGACTCCTCCCTACTTGGAACTTTTCCTTGTCTTCCCCCTCCTCCTATCTCTAATCCCAGCTTGTCAAATGTTTGCATGATGCAATCGTCTCAGGCCACCCTCAAGAGGCCTGCTTCGGCTAGTCCGCAACCGCCCCTTCGCCCTCCGCAACCCGCTCCTAGCCATACTTCTCTGCCAACCGGACCTCCTCCTTCTGGCCTTCCTCCTACAGCTGGTATCCCTGAACCCCTTTACCCCCCTGGCTTGGTTCCCCCTGGCCTTAACCATCTCGGAGCCGTCCCTCCCGGCCATTACCCTGCTGGACAGATCCCCTTCTTGGCTCCCCCTCCCGGAGTATATTCTGTCCCCGTCATGGCCACCCTCTCCCTTCCTAACCCGACCTTGGGCATTACGGTCTGGTACCTTGATCCCCCAGCCACCACCCCTCCTGGTCACCCCAAACCCTACATGGCTTTGACACCGGTCCAACCGGTCCCCCTCGCTTCTTCCGTTGCTACTGTGCCTCCAGCACCTCCGCAGGATCCCTCTCCTGTCGTGACAGCTCTTGAGAAGAAACGCAAAGCCCGTAAGGGGGCACCAAAAGATAAGACCACCACGACTGACCCGACCCCTCCCCAACCTGCCAAGCCCTGTGCCTTGTGCGATGTCGCCGGTCATGCCACCCATGCTTGTCCCGAGTTGCCCCGTATCCAACCCATGGTTAAAGTCGCGTTCCCCGAATCTACGGCCCCTGAAGCCTCCTCTTCGTCCGTAACCAAGAAGCCCAAGACTCTCCGCACCAAAAAACCGTGCACATTGTGCGGTGTCCATGGCCACTACTCCCACCGCTGTCCTCACCCGACGCATTATCGCGCATCTTTAGAGGTCATTCGAGAGTATGAGGTTGAACAGAATCAATCTGCCTCTCCCATCCTCGCGCAGTATGCTTCAGGCCAACCCGAGGATCCTCCCGCTTCCATTGTCATCCCTCCCCCCGATGTTCAGATGACGGAGTCCACGGTAACCATCCTTTACCTATCCTCCTCTGCACGACACTCGGAGCCTAGCCCGTCCGCAGCCTCCCCCGTTGTGTCCCTTGATACTCGAGATCACTCCAATTGTGTCTCTGTTGACCTCCGCAGCCCGAGTCCTCACCATGTTTCCGATAGCTCTCATACACCACCTTGTCTGAGTCTTGATCATCCTGCCCCTTCCTCCTGCCATTCCCGCTCGATGACTTCTGTGCCCTCACGCTGCCGTCATTTCCTTTCATCCCCTCATTTATTGTCTTGTCACACCATTTTGCAGGACCCCCCGTCCACACCCTTTATCGGTTACGCCGATGGTGCAAGTCGCTACTCCAAGAATCTTGCCTCGGCAGGGTGGGCCATCTTCACCCCCTTGCATCACCTCGTTCTGTCTAACGGGGTATGCATTGGTTCTGCCACCAACAATCAAGCCAAATATGATGCAGTGCGTGGCCTATTAGCTGATGCCCTCTTGCATCACATCCGCCATCTGCACGTTCGTTTGGATTCCCTGCTTCTTGTAATGCAACTCAATGGTGTTTATCGTGTGCATAACCCTGTGCTGTTTAGACGCTATTTACGAGTGAAAGTCTTAATACGTGCATTTGAAACCATAACTTTCAACCATGTACCCAGAGATCAGAATCACTACGTGGATCGTATTGCAAACCATGTTCTAGATTGGCATTTATCACACACAATTCATACAAGACAATAACATTAAATCAACCATCAAAAAGCCGATACATATCCATAATATGTGTCGCACACCATATATTGATGAGTCCATCTACTCTGATACATACGACATGCCCATAGCATGTTCCAAAAACTGGGGGCACCATATGCCCCTCCATACATATACATACGACATGCCCATAGCATGTTACAAACAAAATCCAAAAAACTGGGGACACCATATGCCCCTCCATACACTATAGGGGGCACCACCTGCCCCTACATACATCAGAGGGGGCACCATATGCCCCTAATCACTATCTGGAGGCTCCCAGGCCAATGGCTCTGCCCCTGCAGCATGTAGATCACGCATAGCTTGACCAGCCATCGCCATGCGCCGCATGATACCTCGCCACTCCGAGGGGAGACCAACACATGGCTCTATGTACCGGTCGTCTAAATCCTGCCACCCGCGCTCTGATACTCCGGTCAACAGCTGCTCACATCTACGGCGGATGTCCTCCAGTAGGGCGGCTGCACCATCATTTTGCGCTGCTCTCGATCCACTCGGACCTGTAGCTCCAGACGCTGCCGGTCGTCCCATATATCCGGCCGGTTTTACCGGTGCTATATCTGCATACCAAAAGTCCCTGAATCAGCATCATCATTTACTATTCAAAAACTTTAACATGCCCATATAAGAATAGCAATTTGTCACTTACCATCGGGCCCCCAGACTCGACCAGACGGAAGTGGCAGATCCGGATCCCCACAGTAGCTCATCCCACTATACGGGTAGTCGTCTATGTACAACGACATCTGATCCCAATGGGCAAAGAACTCCGGTCGAAACACTCGCCCGACCGCCCCTCCTCCTCCTCTGCAGAGTAGTCGTCCCTAACGACGCATCCTGGGCTCTCTCGGGCCCCCATCTGGAAGCTGCACACGAGGCCTCAAGGTCGGGATCTTCTCAAAGAAGAAGGCGCACAATAAAGTCCCATATGAGCAATCATGATTCACCCGCCGCCTACATAGCGACAACTGTCGCTTTAGCGACACCAACATCATTTGGGCCCACCCAAAGTAGGTCCCACCCAACACACTCTCCACTATCATCATCTGCCCACCGGTGATGTGATGAAACGCCTGGCTGCCCAGGATTCGCAGCACAGCTGCGGCCACTGCACGGGTTTCTAGCCTCTCTAGATCCCCGACCGATATTCGAGTCCCCTTGACTTGAAGACCCGGTCGACAATGGCGTTCCACGAACTCCATGATATGCCGCCCCCGCGGCAGCACTGGCTGCGTGTCTCCCACGATCCCCAGTGGTGGGAGGCCGGTGGTCAGGAAGTACACATCCTGGACCGTAAAGATCGCTCGATCCC
The DNA here is from genome assembly GCA_034641835.2 of Pinus albicaulis. NCBI lineage: Eukaryota > Viridiplantae > Streptophyta > Pinopsida > Pinales > Pinaceae > Pinus > Pinus albicaulis. The sequence goes on along the minus strand of CM076570.1, from coordinate 9,363,619 downwards.
TTCGTGCCGAGACAACCTGTCCGGCATTTTGAAAATAATACCACACCGATTAACCGGCGCAATGGCTCCTCGTCTCATCAAAGGTCACCGATCCGGGAACATTCTACCCGATTCATTTTTTTCCACTGAAAGGTCACTTCATTCATTCTTAAAATCGATTTTCCTCGTCTTCATTTACATTCTGTACTTGGGGCAATTATTTCCTTACTTGTCCATGTTCCTCGTGTCGATTTCGTCATGAGTGCCCACCTTGTACTCATGCTTTCACGCCCCCACAGCTCACTGTGGCAACACCATCAAGTCGCCTCTTGTTTGCTTTTTATCCAAGAAAAGTCACCGTATCTCATGGAGTCTATCCTGCGTCCCTTTACACCCCACTATAACCCTCCATTCTTCTTTGCTTGGTTCCTCTCTTGTGTCGCATATCATGACCTTCAGCCCCACTGTCCCCTGTACCTTTCGATATTGTGTCAGTCGCTGCCATGTCATTCATGCCCTTTATGCTCTAACAAGGGAAGTCGTCCATTCGCCACTCCATCCTTCCCATTTCCACCATCATCATTAGTGTCGGTCTGTCCGTCGCTCTATTGTTCTTCTCTCGTGCCTTAGTTGAGGATCTCTCATCGTCTCACTATCAGGACCTCCCTTTCCCGTCGACGATCACACGAGCTGATTCCACAAGGTCTAGAGGGCTGTACCTGGTTCCAGCTTCCACTCTTGTTCGGTGCCTCGGATTAGGTGGGATCTCTCACTTCCCTTTGACTTGACTGTCTCCACTTCCTTTCAAAGATGATCAAGATTCGTGATAACGGGATACCTGGACCCACAGCTGTTCTTTGATGATTCCCTGGTAAGTGTGAGATGTCTCAACCCTCATGAGGGGGTGGCCCTGGTAGCTGCCCCCCACATGCCCGGATGTCTCTTCATTGCGTGCCTCTTTGATGTCATTTCCGCATTTTGATGATATAATTAGCCACTTATGAAGACTCTATGATTTGCATGTATCAGTCAGATTTTGTGAGCCCTTCCCCATTTACAGGGGGCATTTGGGTTTTATTTATCTCATGTACTCAGATATTATTGTACTAGTCCTGGCTGTTATCCCAGGCACAGCATGTATGTGAGACTCTTCATTGTATTTTTATCTGGCCCTTGATTATGCCAGCTGTACTCTATGGTTCGGTCCCTTGTTTACTGGACACACTATTCTTTTGTACTTTTTCACGGCGGGCATAGGTATACCTCCCCCGCCGCCTTCAGCACAGGTACCCTCTCATAAAAGAGACTTGTTGCACCTGCGAGTCTCGTCTCCTCAGGGTCTAGTCCTTCAACACACTATCTACCTCACAGTTCTCTCTGTGACACCCCTTTTTTTGCTGTCTAGTGATTGTGTTCTTACAACGTACTTCGGTCATACGATTTGCTCCTGACACTCGCACGCTGGGGGGCAATCTGTTACACCATTTTTTGGTCATCTAACCTTTCATCATTAGATGGACCCAAGTACACCATGTAAGACCAGTTTTACCCCAAGTAAAACTGCTTTCCCTATGTTAATTAGGAAACCCCAAAAGGAATAATTAATTAAACCATAATTTAATTATTATTCCCAGTCATGTTTAACCCAAAAACAAAGAAATTAATGAGATAAACCCATCGTTATCTTATTATTTTCTAGGAATAATTATTTAAATAATACTCCTTGTTAAATATGACCAAATCAACCACCATTAATTAAATAAATCATTATTTATTTGATTATATCCCAACCACTTCCTTAAAAAGATAAATAAATCATTTATTTATTTATTCTTCACTAATCAAGGGATTTGACCCAAGTCAAACACCCTTTTCCTCCAACAAATAATAATAAAATATTCCATAGAGGTGGATCTAGATTTGATTAACATTATTTTAATCATGCACCAAGATCTAGAATGACCCAATATTTTGTTATAAATAGGATGGTTTTCCCCATCATTCTTCACCTTTTGTTGCCTATTAGATCACTCTGGATCTATACACTTGGTCTCATTTTTCTACCATTTGCTCCCATTGAGCTCTACTTTCTGCATTGGGTTTTCTACATCTACAAGAGAGAGAAAGCTTAGATCTGAAGTGCTGAGGACTACAAAGAACCCATCCCATTGAGGAGATCCGGATACACCTTCTTGTTTTCCTCACAGGTGCCCTGTAATATAAAAATTCATTCAAAAAATCGTGTTCTTGTCTTGTCTGTTGGATGCATGGAGCAAACTCTTTACTTTACTGCTTAATGTCTTTCCATTTATAGATCTGTTTTTTGCAGCATTTTAACTACTAATCGCAGATCTGAAGATGTTTTGCAGCCTCTATTGTTGTTAGGGCTATTAGTTATGCGTATCTAAAGTAGTTCTTTTTCGTACACTTCGACGAAGAATTCATACTAACATTAGGCACTTCCTCCCTAGGAACCATAAGTATCGTACTACTGAAAAACATCTTTTCAATGATAAAGAAGAAACTGGATTAAACCACGAAGAATGAAACCTCAGTTGTGGATGTTGGAATATAACAAAATTAATAATCGTCAAGCAGCTGGTACGTAATTTGTGTATATATATATATATATTATTTGTTTATGTAATGTTTGGAATTTTTGTTTTAACTAATGAATTTATTTTATTGTATTTTATAATTAATATTGTTCTGATTTATTTTATTCAATAATATCAAGGTCATCATCGCGGTGAAGGTACTAATATTGTACTTCCACCTGGAATGAAATGTTATCCTTCTCAATTCGCGAGGTTTCCCTACTATGAGGACCTAAAAATAACTCATTTGTTTGATACAATGCATGTCGAGAAGAATGTGACAAAAATGTTATGGTGAACCATAGATGGTGCACATGATAGAGATAAAATTGACAAAATTTGTACTGACATTGAGAAATCGAATCATGCAATGAAAAGTGTGATCGACAGATCAAATAACAATGGAGGTCGAAATTATAATAATATTCCATGGTTATTAATAGAACAACAAAGCAATGATGTAAAAGAGGTCATTAGAAGAATTAAATTTCCAACAGGTTTTTCTTCAAACATAAATAATATCTTAACGAATAAAGGTGACTTCAGTGGGGTGAAAACACATGATTGGCATACCTTTGTTAAGGTAATTTTTTTGGTATACGTTTTTGTATGTTATTGCTTGAATACATATTTTAAATTTTCCTTTTTTATGTTTAGTTTGGAAACCAATAACGATTCATTTTTTATTGTTATAGTATGTTCTACCTGTATCTCTCCCAAACGACTTAGACAACAATGTCAAACAAGTTATATATGGTCTTAGTAAATACATGAGTTAAGTAGTTTTGATTTATACGCAAAATCTAATTACTACAATTTCTTTTCGTAATTGATGAAATGATGTATTAATTTACTTGTAATGAAATATATATTATGTTTCATTGAAATAACCTTGCGTAATGATTTGCAGATGGTTGTCATTGAAAGAAATCCATCAAGATAAAATAAAGTATTGGAAGAGAGAAATTCCTCGGCTAATGTGTGAAATGCAAAAGTATCTACCTCCAATATTTTTCAATGCACAAGAGCACTACTTGATACACCAAGTTGAGGAGATTGAAATGTGTGGACTAGTACACACAAGGTCAATGTGGATGGTCGAGAGGCACCTGAAATCCTTCAAGGCTTTGGTTAGACAAAGAGCACGACCTGAGGGTTCTATGGTGGAGGGATATGTGGTATATGAATCCATGGTGTATATTATTCATTATCTTCCTATATTAGCTGCGCTAGCCATGAAGGCGGTGGATTGCATTTGGGATGTGAACTCCATCAAAAAATTTGAAGTGGAGCACCTGTTGGGAAAAGGTAGAATGAACAAAGTGAGAGGTAAAAGATTTATTATGTATAATACATATAATGTTTCATTTTTTTACATCATGTATATGATCATTATATTCATTTAGGTCTTATTCTTTCATATTTTATTAATTAATATAATTTACCATGGTTATAAGTAATATTTATTAATATTGGTGAATTACTGTTTTTTTATTCAGGTGCTCAAGATTATGAGGCACTACTTTTATACATTGCAAACAATCTTGAGTGGATGAGTGAATGGATTGAAACATGTAAAGCACGTAACAATGGTAGGTTATCATGGTAATTACTATCTGAATTGATTAGAGAAGCTTATCCTAGTGGAGATGGAAACGTTACGAACTGGGAAATCGATTTAGCATATGGTTTGAAAGATAGAAAGGTAAAAAATTAATTCACCTATTTTATTCATTACTTATTTTATACTATATTTATAATGTGACAACAAGTTTGATTTTTTAGTTAATTTTCATGTTGTGTAAATTATATGACTAATTATTAATTGAGAATGCATCTTTTTCATGTTTGGCATATTGCAGTTGAAACACCACAAGGCTATGTGGTGCAATGGTCGTAAATTTCACATTAAACAGTTGGATGATAACAAGAAAAATTTTGATAGTGGGATAACTGCAGTATTCCAGGTCACTAATGTTTCCTCCAGGAGTGAAAGACATCCTCGAGAATCTGAAAATAGATATTATGGGTTCTTAGATGATATAGTTGAGTGTGACTTTAATTCCTTCAAAATAGTTTTGTTCGACGTCAAATGTTATAGGCTACGAATGAATGTACGTGATGATGATAGAAAACTTATTCAACATGACAATGGATTTCCAATGGTTAAAAAATCGCAGTTTGAAGCAAGAAAAGATCGCTATGTTTTTCCAAGCCAATGCGAACAAGTCTTTTACTCAGAGGTTCCAGGTGAGAACGAATGGTCATTTGCTATTAGATATGATCCAAGAGGAAGGCCAGTAGAGTATACTGTAGAGGAAGAATATGATATTGATCAAGAATAATATGATGCAGTGGCAGATGAGCAGGAAGATGCATTGGCAGACGAAGAAGATATCTTAGAAGATGAACCAGGCATAGGAGATGAGGCAACAATTATTTATGATGATGTCGATGAGGATATTATCGAAAATGACATAATTGATGATGATGATGACATGGTCGATCATTTCAACACTATTTCTGAATCAGATGTTGATATAGATGTCGATCAGTTGGATGAAGATCAAGAAGATACAAAAGAAGAATATTGATACAGCTGTTATGTTCGAGTATGAGTTGGTATGTTATAACTTTATATTTTAATATGTAGGAATTATTGTCTTTAAATAATTTACTAATTATGTGGGTTTGTGGCATGTTGTTTATTATTTCAAACCAATAAATAATGGCCTTAATATTGTTTATTATTTCGCAGGATTCGCAGGATTCATTTGATTCTATGGTTAGGTCTCTGAAAAAACAAATTAAACGCTTAAATAGTCAAGATCTGGAAGACAGGCTTTACCCCCACCATACATTTCTGAAATACCGGCCTTCAGTTCAACTTGGTGTGCTGAAGACGAGGGTGGATTTGCATTATTAGTTGAATGAAAATGAATCAGATATTCAGGATGTTTTTGAGGGCAGATACATAAGCCCCATAGATGAATATCCCATTGCTGCAGAATTTTTGTTTGCGTTGAAGCACAAGTATAGTGTTGTATCAGAATACAAATCAGAGGACAACTATACCAAGTCTAAATCAACTGAATCCAGTTCTAGTGCTCTTGAACTTACCAAATTAAAGCCAGAAGCAGGATTTACAATCTCTAATGGGAATGTGTATGGCAGTTCCAATATTGGATTGGATGTCCGGAGCTCTGCAATAGGCACTAGACCTGATTGTAATGAACCCCAACTAATTCAATGTGATGAAAATATGGACTTTGATGATGATCAGGAAAACAAGACAGAGCATTTTGGCAATATTGAAGAAACTGAAGAGGTTTCCTGTGATCGATTGAATCAACTCAACGATAAGACATCTACTGCAGGCTAGTTTGTATCAGAAGGAGAATCGGTTTTGCTTTCCCATGATGATGGATGTTGCTCTTTTCACGATATAGCAAATTCAGAGGTGTGGAGGTTTTAATTATTGTACTTAATTTTGGGGTTTATGGGTGTTATAATTTATACATTTTGGGATTTTCTATTAGAAATAGGGAAAATCCTAGGGGTTAGATTATTCTCATGGTTTAAATTTCTATATTTGAAATAAAATTCACCAATTTCTATTTAAAAAAATTATTTGCCTAAATATTTGATGTAGTTTAAATATGATTTAGTTCATTTCAAAAACTGTTGAAATTTTCTAGAAACTATGATTGGGATTTCAAGAATATTTATGCACTCTTTAAATTTTCCCTTAACATAAAGGGCAGTTGATGTATGAGTAATACTCAGTATTGTTTTTTTCCAATCTCCAGGAGAAGGCTAAATATAAATCTCCATATGGGCTTACCCCAAACATGTGGGGTGATTGCTGGTTGATCAGAGCAGCTGGTTCAGATGGTCGCTCTGGTAAATATGTTGTGGCAGCATCTGCAGGTTGTACATTGGACTCGGGTTTCTATTTATGGGACTTTTATAATAAAGAAATTATGGCATTCCATACTGAATCAGAGGCCTTCACTTCAATGTCCAGTACCATCTCTCCAGTTTTGGAAGAGAGGGATGTCTCGGGGAGAAATTTTGGCTTTGCAAATGTTGTGCCAGAGAATCAACATTGGTGGTACAGGCCATGTGGACCTCTTATGGTATCTACTGCCACTGCCCAAAAGACAGTTAATATTTATTATATTCGTGATGGAGATCCTGTGATTTCAATGTGTTTGTTTTTAAATTTTAGGTTTCATAGTAAATCTTCAATGGGCTCTGAAATAAGGCACATTGAAATCTTGGATACATGTTTCATGCCAAAATCAGTTGTATCTTCCATAAATACACAATCTTGGACCACTCTGTATAAATCTTCTTCTTAGACAATATTACATCTCCCTCATTATACAGGTGGTGTTCTTACATGCATAGCAAAGGCATTGTTTTGGCAATCATTTTATAAGTCACTAGATATTGTGGGTACAAGGATCTAGGGTCTCCACATGAAACTGTGTTGCCCGGAGACTCACTCTGCCTATCCTTAAATTTGTAAACATAGTAGTATGCCAATGCTTCTTTCATTTTGTATGCATAAGACGAATTTTTGTCAAAGTCCATAATTGTTTTTAAGTTTTATCCATCCTAGTTTTGTTGTGAATGCACAGGTTTTTGGCTCAACACAGATCTGTTATATCTTTGTACTTTTCCTTTATGAACTATTTGAAATTTCTAGTTATATTTAGAGGTGTCTTTTAAGGGATGAGGGGAATTACTTTGATTTAGTGCTGCCCACTCTCAATAGAGGCTTACAGTAAACTATGAAACATTGTGATGTATATCAATGGTAGTTGGGGCAACAACAAAATCAGTTTCATGCTTCAGTAGATTTATTCTTCTTGGAAAGCTTTCAGCTGACAAAAAAAAGGGAATGAAACACGCAACCAGTCCCCTTCATTTTATTGGACCACCACCTTTCTTTTTATGAGAGCATCTACAGGCTAAAGTTACTAGAAGTTGTCAAAAGTGAGTTTGGTTAGTTGGCAAAGTCCAACTATTCTTAGCCCTCAACAATGTTTAAATACTTCATAGGCATGTTAACCCCTCCTAGACTGTGTTGCGTAAGTGGGTTTTGCAGAATTTTATGCACTTAAGGTTAGACTCAAATTTTGAAATTTGATGTAATTAGGATTATATTCAAGTGCTGGCTAAATTGGTAAAATTGATACTCAGACATAGCTGAAAGGCAGTAATATGTAGTGGAGTCATTATATGAAATGATTCAATTTGGCATGTGAATCTCACATCTAAGGGCCATTAAAATCCCATGGATGGAGACTGATCAGGATTCAACATTGCTGTTACTATTAGTGGAGTTGGGTATGGCACAAGTATAATAAAAATACTGGCAACAATAGTAACATCATAGATTCAGAATCTTAATCTCTATATTAAATGAGCATTAGAATGTAACTTGATTTCAGTAAAATCTCTAATAGGTTTGTTCTAAATCAGACCTAAAATGCTCACTTGTAAAGATGTTTGAGGCTTGAGGTTGTATGACACTGCAACAATTGACTTGTTGAGTACATGATGAGATTAGGTCATTGTGAAACTGAATATATGCTACTTCGGTATGAAGATTGATTGCACAAACTGTGTTTTCTAAATAATGTTTCCAATGAAACCTAAAATGGCTCTTGTTACGCTGAAAACATGTGTCATCTTTAATCTACTATAAATTTGAGTGACAAGGGTAGCTAAACCACATGAAAATTCTTCGAAGATGTTACAGATGCATGGAAGCTCTGGAAATTTATCCCCTCACTATGTTATCTGATGCAGGGGCATTAGGCCCAAGAAAACTTTTGTACATAAATAAATGTAAAGGGGGGTCTCATGTTTTATTTCCTTATGAAATTATCCATAGTTGAGCTAATTTAGTTAATTTGTAGAGAAAATGTAACTGCCCGAATGATTAATGGGCACCTGAAGAGATAGTCAGTTTCAGAAGTCAAGCTAATTCTAGGAGTTCGTCTCTGTTCTGTCAGAGCGTTAGTCTTAGAGTTAGGAATTTGAAGAGTTTGTGAGTCATCGAGAAATTCGAATCGATTCATTGTAATTGATATAAAAATAAACCTCCGTGACAGAGTCGATAGACCTACACAGAAGACCTGCAAAGAGAACTGCATAGAGATGCATAGGGAAGAGGAGGCCATTGTATCGAAGATCTGGCCGAGGACCAGGAGACTGTAAGAAATTTCATTTATATAAGGAATCTGTTAGTATTATATGTGCGTTGATTGAGTAATTTTTCTGTGTGTGAATATATGTACGCATCCTGGTGAAAGATAATTTAAATCCCGTGGTAATTAAGAAACCCTGTGATGAGGTTATGTGCATATAGACTGGTTGAGTTCTCGGTGGAACACGAGCTAATGACTCAGGACTTATGAGCATTGGTGAATTCCACAGATAACTGTGTCAAACAGTTGGGGAATTTCTCTATAATCAGTTGTGTGAACAGAGGGTGAATTAGGTCAATGACATTCCCGTGTGCCTGTGGTAGAGCAAGGAGATGCTGTGCTCGAACCTCCGTAAGCTAAGTAAAACCTCGTAATGAGTGTTGTGAATGTGTAGGCGATTGAATGAACCAAGGACTGGTGTATCGATTTGCAGAGTCGATACTAACCTTGTCGGAACCATAAGACATAAACCGTGGCATATGTAATGCGTCATGTCTCCTCGAAATGGTCGTGCCTGAGTTCGTTTGGTATGGCCGTGTGAAGGATGAAAAACGAGGCAGAGTTCAATGGCAGTAAGGTGTTGGTAAGCGGACGGAACCTGGAGTAAGAGTAGTCGGAACCTTGAGGATCACACAGTAAAGACGGGTTTCCGGCATATCGCACCGCCTTTGTACGGTAAGCAGTATTCCCCATTTGGACGTGATCAATGTCATAGGCCGACACGTGGCCTTGAGCGGTTTTGAAAACCCACTCTCATCCCGAGTTAACGATCGTGCAACTAACTCGCGCGATATCCAGTTGGATCGTTGGATCGTCAAGGCCAGAGCGACGTATTATCCACCATTGGATGTGGAAAGGCCGCTAGCGCTAGGCCCCACGCGTATATACGTCGACTATTGTTGTCCTAACTAAGGTTCAACGGAGGTATTAAAATTTCATCGTCGAATTATGTTCATAACAATTGGAACGCCCACAATTCAAACAAATATTGGAGATTTACTGTCCTGTTTTAAAGTTTCATTTTTTTTTTAGAAATTGAACCCGCCGTCGGTATACTGACGCTTTGTAAGCGTCGGTCTTCCGAAATTTTGAACGATTTCCACTTTCTTCTGTCTTGCGATGTCCGTCGATATTGCGACAGTTATTCTTGGCGTCAGTATTGCGACGCATTTGGAAAGCGTGGAAGCTTCTGGAAACCGCCGGTCTTGCGACACTTTTGTATGGCGTCAGAATTGTGACAGTTTAGAAATGTCGGAAGAGCGACAGTATAAAGACGTCGGAAGAGTGACGTTCAAAACGTCGGACCAAATTTCTTCAGACTTGCGACAATTCTTAATGGCGTCGGTAATGCGATGCTTCTGGAAAGCATCGGTCTTTCGACACTTTTGCAATGCGTTAGTCTTGTGACACTTTTGTATGGCGTCGGAATTGCGACAGTTTGGAAACATCGGAGGAGTGACAGTATAAAGATGTCGGAAGAGCGACGTTCAAAACGTCGGACCACATTTCGTCGGAATGGCGACACTGTACAAGCGTCGGAAGAGCAACGCTTGTTTGGAAGCGACGGAAAAGGTGTCGCTATTGCGACACTTTGTCGAGGCATCAGAATTGCGATGTTATAACGAACCACGTTTTTTCCGTCCTCAAAATGTCGTTCTTGCGACGACTATGTGTCGGAATAGCGACGCATTGGCCGTCAGAAATTCTGCAAAATTTTCTAGTGTAAATGTAATATATGTACTAGGATCTTGCTACAAATTTTGAATGAGATTCCACACTTCTTCATCCTTCTTCCATTCATCCATTGTTTCGGTTATCTAATCTGGTTGGATAATTGAAATGGCACAAAGCAATGCTTCCACCTCTCCATCCTTTCTTGAGAGTGCATCTGCAACAACATTTAGCTTCCATTTGTTGTAGACGATTTCAAAGTCATAACCCAACATCTTTGTGACCCTTTTTTGCTGCATTTTTGAGGATAGTCTTTGTTCCAAAAAGTGTTTAAGACTATCATGATCAGTTTTTACCTTGAAGTGTCTTCCCATTAGGTAAGGTCTCCATTTTTTTAGTGCATGTAGTATTGCTAACATTTCCTTCTCATAAATAGCTGTCTGTAAATACTTTCCTTGATTGGACGACTTTCAAAAGCAATGGGCTTTCCTTATTGCATTAAAACAACACCAATTCCATTTCATGAGGCATCACATTCTACAATAAAGGTTTTTGTGAAGTCTGGCGTAGCTAAGACCAGTGCTAAGCACATTACCTCTTTAAGATGTTCAAAGGCCTTAGTTGCTTCAGGAGTCCATGAAATGCATATTTCTTCAATAATGTTGTTATAAACACTATTCTCCTAATACCTAACAAAATTGAGCAATACCCCTTGCTAACCCGAGAACTGCGTTAACTCGTTTATGGTTGTGGGGACTTTCCATTCCTTAATGGCTTTAATTTTGTTAGGGTCTACCTTAACACCCTCGTGAGATACAATATGACCCAGATATTCCACCTCTTGTACTCCAAAGAAAAATTTGGATGTTTTTTCATATAATTGTTTCTCCTCCAATAGTTTGAGCACCCTGTCAACATGTAGAACATGATCCTTCCAAGACCTGCTGTAGATTAGTATATCATCAAAAAATACTTGCACAAATTTTATAAGGAAGGGTTTGAAAATGGAATTAATCAACCCTTGAAATGTAGAAGGTGCATTGGTAAGGCCAAAAGGCATGAAAAAAATTCATAATGACCCTCATGAGTTCGAAATGTTGTTTTCGGTATATTTTCAGTCTTCATTATAATTTGATGATATCCTGAACGAAGATCCAACTTGGTAAAATAAATTGTTCCATGTAACTCATCCGATAATTCATCAATCAAAAGAATGGGAAATTTATCTTTAATAGTGAGTATGTTGAGCTCCCTATAATCCAGACAGATGCGCCATGATCCATATTTTTTGTGCACCAATACTACTGGAGCAAAGAAATAACTTTGACTAGGTTGAATTATACTAGCCTCTAACATTTCTGTAATCATACATTCAATTTCGCTCTTTTGGGCATAAGTATATCTGTAAGGCCTAATGTTTGGAGGAACACTTCCCAGAATCAAATGAATAGCATGATCATGATCACTAATAGGTGGGAGTCCTTTGGGAGTATCGAACACCTTGCAATGATTGTCGAAGAATTTTTGGAGATCTGGAGAAATAGATGATTTTGATGTTGGAACTTCTAGTGAGCAAAATTGTGCAATTATGCCCCGTTGTTCTTTCTTCAGAAGATTTGTCATGACATTAGAGCTTATTATCTTTCCTAGCCTCCCTGCGATACCCCATAATTCGATTTCCTTTCCTTCCCAAAAAAATTTCAAAAAAAGTTCCTGAAAATTAAAAGCTACCATCCCCAAAGATTGTAACCTTTGTACTCCTAGTACAACATCAACACCTCCCATTTGGATGGAAAGCATTGGAATATTCAATACATATCCCCCCATGGCTAGCTTGATATTATGGAATTTTCTAGAGCCATTTATAGTTCCTCCATTTTCAACCATCACTTGACATTCTAGTGCTGGGTATAGGAAACAATTCAATTCCTTGGCTACCTTACAATGAATAAAATTGTGGGTACTACCTGAATCAATCAACATTATTACCTTTTTCTTATTGATATGTCCTTCTATCTTGAGAGTTTGAGGAGTGGTAATTCCTGCCAATTCATTACATGATATGGTCAGACTCATTTATTCTTCTTCTAGGGTTTCTTCCTGGTGTATATCCTCTAATTTTGAAGTTTCTTCTTCATTTTCTTCCTCCTCTTCACAATCTATGTAAAATAATTTCTTCTCAGTGCACTTATGACCTTTGGTGTATTTGATATCACAACTATATCAAAGCCCTTTTTCTCTTTTTTCTTCCAATTGTTGTGGTGTCAACCTTGTAGGTTGTGGAAGTATAGGAGTAACAACACTTCCATCTTTATAGATGTGACTAACATGCTTCCTTGTCGCCATAATTTTACATTCAATTTTTCTTTCCAACTTGAATGCCTTCTCCAATGAATCAGGTTCCCAAACTAAAACTTTATGTTGGATGTTATCCTTTAAAGTCCCGATGAAGACATCAATCTTGTGTTCCTCTGGAATATCAGTTACCCTTATATTCAATTTTTTGAATTCCTTGATGTGTTTTTCCATTGAACCCTTTTGTTTGAGATTTATCAATTGGCTAAAGAAGGTGTTGCTCTTTGTATCCTCATAATGTGCTATCATTTCCTCCGTAAAATTGACCAAGTGACAATTTTTTTATGGGAGCAAAGCCATCGATACCATAAAAATGTATTTTGTTCTAAATGTAAAGTTGCAATGCTTGCGTTTTGTGTGTTTTGCACATTATTGAGATCAAAATATTTCTCCATATGTAGTATCCATGTTACGGGGTCCTTGCCATCAAACTTCCTCATATCCATATTTTGAATATGGTGGTTCTTCCATCCATCATTAGAGTTTATGAAATCACGATTAACATTTATTTTTTTCTCATCATGATTTTCCTCTACTATCTTTTCGCCATTAGGAAAAATTGCTTGTAGAAAATTTTCCAGACCTTTGATGTCTACTTTTAGATCATTCTTCATGTTTTCCATGTTGTCTTTCATTTTTTCATCGATCTTAGCTTCCATGTCATCCATCTTAGCTTCCATGCCCACTTCCATGCCATCCATATTAGCTTCCAAACCATTCATCTTAGCTTCCATGCCTTTCTTCAAACCATCCATCTTAGTTTCCATGCCTTTCTTCAAAACTTCCATTTCATTTTTTGTTGCTCTTTGCGATAGCGAAATTTGGTGCACTTTCTCTTGTAATTTTGATATCTCATGTTGTGTTTCTTATTCTTCATGAGTCATAGTAGTGCCTTCTGAAGGGTTAATGGGCGTTGAATTCTTTTTTGGGGGAATTTTAGAACCCAATACTAATATCTATTCTTCAAAATGCCCTTAGAATAAATTCAAACTAATTTGTTTCAAAAGAGACTTATGTAATTCGAAAAAAATACACTCCTTTTTCTTGCTTTTGAGGAACTCGATATTGAAACTGAATTATCTATGTGATTTCGGATCTTCAATAGCTGAAATTTGGCCCTGAAGTAGCCCTCTGAATATTATTTTGAATGCCATAGATCTGACCTGATTTTGATTCTTCAAGACAAATTTATGCCCAATATCCCAAGATGAACTAATTATGGAATGGTTCAATAGAGAAAACTTTTACGACTTGACGCATGTCACTGTTTCCTCCTTTGGGTCTTAAATTGATATAAAAAATACTACATTCCATGTACTTGCGGCCACATTTTATAGAATCCCAATCCGACACTCAGAGAGAGAGAGTTATGATGTTTTTCCCACGGTCGCCTCTTTGAGATGAAATTCGAGAGCCTGGAGCAATCCTAAATTCCACAGATCATATCTCCAAAAATATTGTGAACCAAGATATGAATTATTTATAGGAGGTTCCTCGGGATTTTGGCTTCTCTCTGTGAAAATTCCAGCTTCTTAAACCTCGTATAAAATAAGTTATAGTGAAAATTCCGCGATGACCTGTTTAGGTTAAATTCAGGAGCCTACAAAAGGACCTAACTTCCATAGATCATATCTACGAAAATATTGCGAACCAAGCTCTAAAATTTTGCGACGATGTTCCTTAGGATTTCCGCTTCGCACTATAAATATTTCAGCCTCTAAAACTTTGTAGAAAAAAAGTTATAGCGAAAATTCCACGATGATCTATTTGGAGCAGCGAAACCCTAGAATACAAAGCTATAATACCAAATGTTGTGAAACCAGCTCCATAAATAGAAGAAAAGAGAGATCAACGCCTTAGAAATCAGCCACTTTGAGGGGGTAACCTCCAATACATTACATAAATGAACAATTCTTGGATGATACAAATGAAAAAACCTCCTTTATATATATAGGAGTCCATGGGGCCACAATGTAATCCTAGTGGGGCCACAATGTAATCCTAGCCGACCTAAAAATAATAATTTAAGGGCACAATAATAACAATATGGGGCTTACATGGGTACAAAAATAATAATAAGGGGGTTACACTAGCAACAATAAGGGACTATACTAGTAATATAAGGACCTAACACAGTATAAGCTTAACCCTTTTCCGGGCTGAGATAGATTATTTACGAAAAAGGAATACCTTGGTTAAACATGACCAAAGAGGCTCCCTCAAAAATTATTTTAGAATTTTTCAGATCTGAGCGAAAAATTTACAAAAAAGTACTTATGGAGTTTTCTTTCATACTTTTTTTCAAACTCTCTAAATATGAAAAAGGACCAGGCTATCACTGTCGTTAAGCTTGTTAAAACATAAAATAGCGATGGGCTCGTCAATCATGGAAAGAATTGAGTTTCATTCATCGCTAGACTCATTAAATTATTAAATAGCGATACTTTATTTGCCCGAAGGGTTGAATTATAGATCAAGAAAATGTTATCCTCCTCAAGCTTGTTAAAAAATAAAGAGGTACTGGTCGAAAAATGACAAGGGAAAATTTGTGAAAAGTGTGCAAAATTATTTATGGTAGAGAGTCGCTCTTGAACATTACACTTTCTTCACTCCATGTCCGTGACTGTTTGGGTTGGGTAATCATCTTGTCGGTTCTTTCATACCTATGGTTCATCATACCTTCACTTCGGCTTTGGGTCAATGCTTCCAACTCATCTCAGTTTCGCCGATATGTTCAAGAGAAGTCATCCAGTGAATAACTCATCCTTTTGCAATACTCATAAACCTTTATTCTCATGACCGTCATCCATGAAAATTGCTATATCAAGTCATATCCTTGTCTCCAAAATCAATAACTCCCGTTTCACAATAAGGTGACTTCATTTCAACAACAAATAATTATCTAGGAAGTTCACTTAGGAACATCAGATTCTAGTACCATGAGGCTTATTACAACATCGACAAGATCCTCGCTTTTGGAATTTTGACTGAAAGTTTTTGTTCGGTGTTCGACATCAAATCATCTATTCATGCCTTAAAAAATGTACTGCAGTACCTTGGGGACCATTAACATCAATGGTGGTTCTCTCATATTTTTTAACAGCTCACATCATTGGCTGGTAATCAAACGATGTCTTTCCATGCTTGACGACAAATCATATATTCGCATGGCTAGTCTTGTACCAGAATGATCGAGTGAATGAGATAAGAAGACCCCAGATCTAGTTTCAGCCATCCGGGCTACAATTTTAGGATTGTTGTACACATCATCTGTATGGTGAACTTACATATAGATCATCATCCAAACATGGGCCTATATCTGTATGCATGTCTGCATTGGGAAACATTCCAATGACGACGAATTTCTGAATTATGTACATGTTATTAGATTGTTTATGTGTTGAACATGGGAATGCCTACCCTCAACAATTATGATTAAGAGGATATATCATGATGTAATGTATTGTAATATTGATGCAGGTCGCCACTCTGCTTCATCTCTAGACCATCACAGTGTAAAGCATATCAATCAAAATATTGTTGTTATTATTATGACTTCATGCTTTAGGGGGAAATTTTTATAGGTCAATTTGGGCATCATTCCCAATGACCTAGTTAACTGGGCATCATCTCTAGGACCAATGTGTAGGGTCTATCATCCCCTAACATTTCAATTGCTGCATGCCCTAAGATAAAGAACAAGACAAATCAATCAAAGACTTTCATCTGCAAAGGTTTTCAAAGTTTGAAGTTTATAATATATCATATGAGAGCTCACCAACGCTGCCTCTAAAGGGACTAAGTGCATTGCATATGCAGGTAACCCTATGCAAGGCTGCTCTACAAAGCAATTCCTGACATTCATGGGGGCGTTGGTCACATTGGGAGTGAAATTCTCATTGTTCCAGAATCTCCACTTGGCCAGTGCCTTTTAGAAGAGTTCACATGTATCAAACTTCGAATCCATGTGTCCATTTGACATCTACAAGATTGGGAACATGTCTTGCCTATTATTGGAAAGTCATTGATTGTAAAACTACCTCAACTCCTCTATAAATTGAGTGCAGATCTTAGTGTTTGAGAAGGAAGAATTTGTGTAGAGAAATGCTGGTGGAATTTCAATTGAGGAGATTTATTTGAGTGACATATTGCTAGAGATATCTGCATTGTGATGAGGCTGGGATGTTGCTGGAGATGGTGACACTAAATCAATCACTGGGTTGTAACCTCCCCTTCTATCATCAATAAATAATATTGCTTATTTTTCCCTATATGAATCTGTATAAGCTTTGATTTTCAATATCATGATTTCTTAGTTGATGTATATGGTTTATGATTTATTGATTTAGCTAAATAACTTGAATAGACATCTGTATTATTGCTATCTATTTCTATTTATTGTTCATTATTGCAGGAAATATTTGCACAGTCGGCTGGAATTTGAAGCTACAACAAAAGCGATAGAAGGAGACTTTGGAAGTGCTTGGATCTCAAGTAGGTTCCTTATTTCATTCTGTGTGGTTGTTTATAGTTAGGAAAGATAGTCGTAAAGTCTTTGACCTGTTGTTATGTATTAGCACCTGTCTAGGGAAGAATGATTTATCCGTAATTCATAATTCCGCATAACAACTGTGGATAATCCAGGTATTTCTTCAATAAGCGATAACCATAGAATCTTGAAAACCATTACTATATCCCTGCATAGAGGGGAGTCTTGGGAATATTTTTGTTATCTAGAAAAATCTTGAATTAATATTGAAATAAGGGTGGCATCCTTTCGTCCTTCTTTCATTATTCATTCAAATTTTGTTCTGAATATGGATACTCATTGGGATTTGAAACTTCAACCATTGTTCTATAACACTCTGGATAATCTGGGGATTTATTCAATAAGCGATACCCATAGAAGCTTTAAAACCATTATTATATCCCCACACAGAGGGGAGTCTTGTGAATATTTTTGTTGTCTGGAAAAATATCGAATTAAGATTGAAAGAAGGGAGACATCCTTTCGTCCTTATTTCATTCTTGTTTCAAATCTTGTCCTGAAGATGGATCGCCATTGGGATTCGAAACATCGACCATTTTTTTATAGCACTGTGGATAATCTGGGGATTTCTTTAATAAGTGATAACTAGAGAAGCTTGAAAACCATTATTATATCCCTGCACGAAGGGGAGTATTGGGAAGATTTTTTTTATCTGGAAAAATCTCGAATTAAGATTAGAAGAAGGGCAAAATCCTTTCGTCCTTCTTTCATTCTTCATTCAACTCTTGTCCTGAAGATGGATCCCAATTTGGATTCGAAACATCGACCATTATTTTATAATATTGTGGATAATCTGTGGATTTATTCAATAAGTGATAACCACAAAAGCTTGAAAACCATTATTATATCCGTGCATGGAGGGGATTCTTGGGAATATTTTTTTTATTTAGAAAAATATCTTATTAAGGTTGAAAGAAGGGCGACATCCTTTCATCCTTATTTCATTCTTCATTCAACTCTTGTCCTGAAGATGGATCCCCATTGGGATTCGAAATTTTGACCATTGTTTTATAACACTATGGATAATCCGAGGATATATTCAATAAGAAATAACCACAGAAGCTTGAAAACCATTATTATATCCCTGCACGGAGGGGAGTCTTGGGAATATTTTTGTTATCTAGAAAAATCTCGAATTAAGATTGAAAGAAGGGCGACATCCTTTCGTCCTTCTTTCATTCTTCATTCAACTTTTGTCCTGAAGATGGTTCCCCATTGGGATTCAAAACATCGACCATTGTTTTATAACGTTGTGGATAATCGGGGCATATCTTCAATAACGTAGGGAAATTACCAACACATTTAAAACACAACAAAGGAAATTGATCATACAATGCAGCACACGTTTTTCTTGGATCAGTGGTTATATTTTCCACACTAGTTCTGATTTTCAAATTCAAAGGTGCTTCAGAGAAGATGTATTTTATGACATTCTGAAGGACTGCCATGATGAACCCTATGGAGAACACTTTGTAGATCGAAGAACTGGACATAATGTTCTTCAAATGGGCTATTATTGGCCCACAATATTTAAAGACGCAAAAAATTATGTCCAAGCCTGTGATAGTTGTCAACGAATAGGCTGTCTTGGCCAAGATGACGAAATTCCCATACAACCGCAAGTGGTGGTGGAACCATTCGAACGATGGGAGCTCTATTTTGTCAGCCCCTTCAACCCACCATCAAATCATAAAGTGTACATATTGGTTTGCACAGATTATGTAACCAAATGGGTTGAAGCGGTAGCCTTTCCAAGAGCTATGGAGAAGGCAATGATTAAATTCATGTTCAAAATATTTGTGCGATACCGATTACCGAGGGAAGTAATAATAGAGAAAGGGCCACAATTCCCAGGTCATAAAATTTCGACCACTCTTCAGAACTATCATATTAAGAATATATTTACTTCCCCATATCATCCCCAGGAAAAAGGATAAGTAGAGAGAACTAACAAGGTTATGGAAGCAATTCTGACCTAAACCATATCCACAAATCATCGAAATTAGCCAAAAAAACTCCCTGAAGCACTATGGGATAATCAAACAACATGGTAGAACACTACTGGTCAGTCACCATATCACCTTGTCTTTAGTAAAGAACCCATTTTTCCAATATAATTTTAAATAAAGACTCTTAAGATTGCAAGGTAAATTGGACTGGATTTTACAGAAGCACAAAACCAACTTCTACAACAAATTAATGAGTTGGATGAAGCACGTATGTTTGCTGTAGAACACACTACTATTATAAAACAATAAAGAGCTAAATGGCATGACCGACTAATTAAAAATAAATCATTCTAAAAATGTGATTGGGAATTGCTATATGATTCCAGGTTTAAATATTTTCCACAGAAATCACAAACAAGGTGGCTCGGGCTATATGAAGTCAAAGAAGTCCACAATAATGGTACTGTAACATTAAAAACCATCGACGGATCTGGTATCTCTTTCCTAGTAAATGGACATCGACTATGCCTTTACCACCAACCACTCATAAAGGAGTATTTTTACCATAAGGTTAGTAATGATCATATTTTTCAGATCATAGCTAATTGGGATAGTAGCCCAACAACTCCATCTCCATAAATCTGATTTTCTTTATCACTTTGTATATAATGTACATATTTTTTCTTTACGAGTTAATTGAGTTTATTGTATTTCTTTCTTTCTTTTAATTCATTTTTTTTCTCTTAAAATAAAAATGAAATGGGTAAAAAGGCATTTAGGACAATTTCCATTCCCTTTGACACAATTTGCGTTCCCTTCAGCACAATTGTTGTTCCCTTTGGTATATTTGATGTTCCCTTTCTCTTTCATAGTCATTTTTCCCTTCGGCACAATTGATGTTCCATTTGGTACGGTTGTTGTTCCCTTTCTCTTTCACAACCATTGTTCCCTTCAGCATAAGTGTTGTTCCCTTCGGCACATTTGTTGTTCCCTTTGGTACAGTTGTTGTTCCCTTTCTCTTTCACAACCGTTGTTCCCTTTAGCACAGTTGTTGTTCCCTTCGGCACAATTGTTGTTCCCTTCAGCAAAATTGTTGTTCCCTTTGCACCAAGCTATTTATTTATCATATAATTAATTCCAATCATTGAAAGGGAACTTAAAAAGTATTGATCTTTATTTTATCCTGGTGTTAAAAATTATGCCTTAGATATCACCATATGAGGAACATTATTTTATCCTCTGGAACATCCTATTTTAAATATTTTGTTTATATTCTGATCTTTATGAAAGAATTATAAATTTTTCATGAATCTATCACCACCATAGTAGTTTTATCTTTTGTGTACATCTTTAATGATATTTCTCTTTCAACATAAAAAAGGGTTGAAACATACTTTATTTTGCATATTTTTTCTTCCTTACACCATCCTTAAACCCTTAAGGAGTTGATAAGCCACCCTTGATGAATAAAAATATAATTTTTTCAAAAAAATGACACTTAGAGCTAGATTTCCTCACAAGGATAGGGAGCCTCATCACGAGCCAACCTACTATGATCATAAGATAATAACATACGTGACATTTCCATTATGGCTACCAAACTAGGGTTATGGCCTTTTTGATGCCAGTGTCAAAAGTACAAGAGGTATCATCACGAGTCGACTTGTTTACTTTGTTATGATCTAGTGATTAGAATTGTTTTTATCTGGTCACCACGCCAGAACATTCACTTTTTGAGGAAAATCAGTTAAAATAATAAATATGATATATCTTTCATAGGATACTGGCTCATCTACAAGTTAAAAAGGAAACCCTGTCAAGGCTATGGAGACATGTTGGCAGCAGTGGATCTTCCTGTGGCATTGGAATATATCTTGAATTTCATTATTATATTTATGTTGTTATACCTCTTTCCTTTATAAAGAAATCACCATCATCAATATCTACACTTATCTTGTAAAAAAACAGCTAGAGGTGGTATATAGACTATAACATGAACATAACTCTAAACTTTCGGACCTCCGAAATATGCATATTATCTATTGCCAAATATATATATATATATATATATATATATATATATATATATATATATATATATAATGTTCTTCAAAGGTTATTTATTTTAAAAAGGAAATATTTTTACACATGGTATATCATTATCATTGCTTCCATGTATATATGACAGTTAATTACCTCCTCCATCTAGCTGTACCCAATTTGACCATTCCCTTTCACGGTAATGATTAATTCCGTGTGACTATTTAATTCCCTTAATGTTACCAGTCGTGGTCGACCTTTCTATTGGAGGGAGGTAAGGCACAACACGTGCATGACTGGACTAAGCACAATTAATGAAAATAGTAATTTTCATCACACAAAAGAACATTATACAATGTTACTATGTCATATCTCTCATTCTATTTTCAGGATTGAAACAACTCTGTGTATAGTTTTTGCAGCAATTCCTTCCAAACCAGCACTTTGTATATTTTTTTCAACAATTCCTTCCAAACCAGCAACAATGGGGGGTAAATCCATCCATACTGATCCCGTTACACTGTAGGTAACTGAAAAATCTCGACGAATCCTACAATGGGTGCGTTGGCTTGAGTATTTCACCCGATTGCAAGAATTTTTACAGAATTTAAGTAATGAAATCAAAACAGTCAAAGGAAAGCAGATACCAGCTAATGAAATGATTATGGCATAAGTTACAGGTCTCCCAATGGAAGGAGAGAAGTGGATATACAAGCATATAAGAATCCAGAGTTAAATGGAATTGTTTATAGATCCTGGTGATGAATTGGTCTACAAAGGAAAAGGATTCCAGCCCGCCCCATTTAGAGAACCATGGAAAGAGATCATAGACCTAATACAGCGGTACATTACATGTGACGACCGCCATGATGTGGTAATACCATGACATCTCAAACTATTGGCAGATTTAAAAAAATATAGTTCTAAATATGCCTTTCTTTTTAAATTTCCTATTACATGAGGTTTATGGTAGGATGAGTAGAGATAAGGACCCAAGCGTCATATTCAATCACCACTGTTTAATCAAATTGATAGTCAATAGGGAATTGGTATTGTCACAATTAAGCTGAGGAAATTTTTTGGGACTTAATGACTTGCCACCTGTGGAAGAAATGCATGAGGAATAAAATATCCATCTTGACAAAGAAAACATTCAACCAAATTTGGAAAATTTAAATATTCAATCAAGAGAGGAAAGTGATAATCAAGCCCTAGCTTTGTAGAAATTATATACAATATGCATTTATATTACCAGATTCTCCTAATCTAACAATTTAATCCTTATGCTAAATACAGAATCCTTCCACTTAATTCTTTGTGGAAATTAAATCTCCAATTGCAAAACACATATGAAGCAAATCAATCGCAGATAACAAGATGTTTTACTAGGAGAGATTAAAGCTAAAAACCCCAACTATCATATATTATGTATATCAATGGATCATGAAACAATATCATATATCTCATACAAAGCTCAACTCATAGAGCTCTCAGTACAATATACAATCGTCTCACACTATCTTGCAAAAATTTACACCTCCATGCACCAATTTCTTGCCTCTTGACAGCCTGCCTCAACTGCGCAATCCCTGTTGAAGAAGAACCCTGAATGAATTTTACCTCTCCTTGCTTGCATCATTCTATCCTCATAACCATATCCAATGTGTGTGTAGATGCATTAAATGCATCACTATAGTGACAACTGATAGTCCATCTCACCCTTTCACCTATCTCTCCACTGGGTCTCCACTAGATATGACATCCAAGTAGTTAACTATTGTATTTCTTCAGGTGTAAGTAAGACACTATTTGTGAATTAATTAAATAATTAATTCACTCATCTTTCACTAGTGTATGTTTAGCTACAACTAGCACAACTGAGTTTAACTCACTGAAATGAGTTAAACTAAATAACAACTCACATAACTACTCTTCCAACTCTGTTACAACTTGCCACTATCAGTTATAACTAAGTCCTCCATGCATGAGTCACCAACCAACCTTAGAATTAGAAATTCATTCAATCAACTAGTTTGCCACATCATTTAACTGAAATCAAGTGCTCCAATAGAATAAGTTACTATTTATTGCATGATTATTATTAAGGGCTAATAATAATCGACATGCATTCTAATTTTAGACATGCATTCCACGAAACAACTTTGCACATGCATTCCAAACTTAGACGCCCATCCATCCGTATAATTTGCTCAACCATCTATAAATATATTACTGCTAAAAATAGACTTTGATCCAAATTCTAAAAATAGACATATCACCTAAAAATAGCCTGTGTGGGCCCCACCTAGTTCAGGTGCTTATTTTTCACTAGGATCAATGATGATGTTTTTAGATGCCTCTTTCATTGTTTCTTGTTGCAAAATTCAACACTCCCTCTCAACAAGAAAGGATTGTCTTTGCATGCGCTCTGCAACTCCATGCATATGCCCTGCAATACTTGCATGCAACACTTCCAAAACTGAATAGCCTCCAAACAACTGAATCAATATAATGCATCTGTCATCAAAGTATTTTGACCTCTGCTTAGCTACTGCACATGTCTTCAGGAACCACTGTTTTTGAACTCTGCACCCATGCACTCTGCACTTTCTGTCAACTCTGATCCATGCTCCAGTATCTAACATTGTCACTTTGATCTGATTGCATCAATCCAGTTGATCATGCTACTGCTGCTCTGTGGGTGCCTCGTAGCCAAGTTCGATTCATGATATCCACACCATCTCAATGAATACTGCCTAGAAATCTCTTCTTAGGATTACTCATGCATGTCACCCCACCTCTCACCTGGTGGTATAGCTGCATGCACTCCCTCTGCTCATCTATCACAAAATTTCTCTACATGAGTGGTTGCTCCCACTACATGATCCTCATCTTGTGGTTGCTCCACATATCGAGGTTCGCTCTTACCTGCATGCAAATATTTCTCCCTCTCAAGCTTCAATTGCATGTCTTTCTTGCACTTTCCAACAGTAGGAAGCTCCGTAGAAATCCCATCTACTTAAAGTCTGTAGAGATTATTAACTCAAATCCAAACCTTCTTGGATTTCCCTATTGCTTTGTGTCACAGGAACACTTTTCCTTCACTAAAGACAACATCATAGCCTCTATCCTCTAACATTGCAACTGAGATTAAATTATTCTTTAAACCTAGAACATGCACAACATATTTTATATGGAAGAGTTTACCCAATGCCCTTTGAAAGGTAATGGTACCAATGTCAGTCGCACTATATCGTCCATAGTCACCCAACTCAACATGCATTTGGAGATCTTTCTCCACCAAGTCGCTGAACAATTTCTCATCTCTCGTCATGTGAAAGGAAGCACCACTATCAAAGTACCACCCCGATCCCAATGCACTAGACACCATGCATGCGATCAATGAGAATTCAAGCTCAAATTACGAGGTAAGAGCCCCACCCGCTGCAGCTCCAGCAACCATCTTGTTCTTGTACTTATTTGGACAATTTGTGGCAATATGTCCAAACTCGTGACAGTGAAAAAACTTCACTTTGGACATGTTGTGCTCCTTGCCATCTTCTCCGGTCTCAGATCTAGAATGGAATTTCTTCCCCTTCTTCTTCTTCACCTTGGCAGCCAAAGCACAATCCTCTTCATCATCATTGTTTGATGAAGAGCCATCCTTGGTGTTCTGCCTTATCTCCTCCTGCACTAGATCTGACCACAGTCGTTCCCAATCCGGCAGTTTTTCCCGTCCATTAACAGAGTCTTCATAACTGTGCCAACTCTTCAGAAGCCCAAGGAGAGCCAAGCTTACGAAATCATCATTGGCAACACTGACTCCTATACTCCCAAGCTCATTCCTGCATTGGACACACTTTGTTAAGTATACTGGAATAGTGTCGTTCTTCTCCATCTTGATTTTTCTGAGTTTATCCTTCAGCGCCAACTTCCTATGGTTGCTACTGCTTTGGAAAAGATATGTAAAAGCCCACCACATTGCATATGGAGTGGCTTTCCCATGAAGGTTTGACACAATATTGTCTTTCACACCTTCCAACAGAATCCTCCTCACCCTTGCTGCTTTCTTTTTCCATGCGTCAAGTACTGCAGCATCCGCCGAAGTGGGCTTAGGAACATCTCTCTCAATGAATTCCTTCAAGCCATTATCTTCAAGGACACCTCCATCCTGTCCTTCCAGGCTATGTAGTTATAGTTTCCCTCGAGTGCATACTCCAACCGCAACCCACTGAAAGCCATTTCAATGTATACTCAACTGTCGCAGCAAGAAATTCTTGCAGAAATTTCGAATTATTTCCACCAACAAAAACTCAGCTACTGCTTCAATATTGCAATATTTTCTTCTTCGATACCATGTAAAAATTATATACAATATGCATGTATATTACTGGATTCTCCTGATCTAAAAATTTAATCCTTATGTTAAATACAAAATCCTCCCACTTAATTCTTTGCAGAAATTAAATCGCCAACTTCAAAACACATATGAAGCAAATCAATCGCACATAACAAGATGTTTTACTGGGAAATATTAAAGCTAAAAACCTCAACTATCATATGTTATGTATATAAATGGATCATGAAACAATCTCATATATATCATACAAAGCTCAGCTCATAGAGCTCTCAGTACAATATACAATCGTCTCACACTGTCTTGCAAAAATTTGCACCTCCATGCACCAATTTCTTGCCTCCTGACAGCCTGCCTCCATTGCACAATCCCTGCTGAAGAAGAACCCTGAATGAATTCGACTTCACATTGATTTCACTGCGCAATCCTCATAAGCATCTCCAATGTGTGTGTAGATGCATTGAATGCATCACTATAGTCACAACTGATAGTCCATCTCACCCTTTCACCTATCTCTCCATTGGGTCTCCATTGGATCTGACATGCAAGTAGTTAACTATTGTATTGATCTAGGTGGATATCGGTGGCCACCCACCTATTCCATTTAGACCCGCACCATTAATTCTTGCAGCTTTTAACTTTCAACACAACTTACTATTTGTAGCAGGTTTTGAGGTCCTGCACTCCTGGAGCTGTTTTTGGGCCTTAATGATCCAGGTGGACATTGGTGGCCACCCACCTATTCCATTTTAACCCCCACCATCAGTTCTTTCATTTTTGAAGTTGTAGCACAACTTACTATTTTTTACATTTTTTCGGGTCCTGAACTTTTGGAGTCGTTTTGAGGCCCTAAACGATGTTTTTTGGGAAAATCAAGAGTGGGAAAAGTTTTACTCCTCGGATATATCTTTCTAACGAGCTATTGAGCATGCCAAACAGATATCATATGCCAAAGTTATGTCCCCGAGAAGTTGAAACACCAATTTACCCAAACGGGGCCCACAATTTTGGCACTTCATCTCCTAGGGTTAGGTTTTTGGACGTTTGAAGTTTTCCATTGTTTCTCAATAATAAATAGGCCCTCGAGCCTCATTGTAACATGGTTCAGAGTTTTGTAGCCACCACATATCTTCTCAGATATTCGATACCAACACCCTAGCTATTTTATTTCCATTATGTACGATAAGCATATTTCTGTTATTTTATATTAATGAAATGAAGCATTATTTCCAATGCTTCTCTATGTTTATGGTTATTTATGTATTATGTTGCGTTCCTTCATAAATCCGGATCAGTGGTATCAGAGTGGGCTACTCTTCCTCTGTTTTTCTTTGCATGTCCCCAACGCGGTCAGGGTATAAGGAGTTAGGGCTCGATCTAGTTGAACCCTTGCAATATCAGCTTCGCAAACCCCGACGACCTCCCATGGCGGAAGAAAAGAAAGACGAGGGAGTAGGAGATATTATCAAAATATTTCTTGAGGAGGCCCTCGAGAAACAAAGGAACGTGATGATGGATAACTTTGCTCAGATCCTTCAACAACTTCCCACCTACGACGCATCTGCATCTAACAGCCACTCCCTTCAAGGTACAGGTAAAATTTAACATTCCTGTATTTGAAGGCCAAATAGATGAAAATGACGTAGATAGATGTATGAATTTGCTGGAAGGGTATTTATCGGTCCATGATTTCTCTGACCGAGAAAATATTATTTTTTCACTCCTTAAAGCTGCCCCCCATGTTAAAGACTGGTGGGAAACCTACTGTGAGCAAGAGGACGAAGGGGAACCCTCTCTGTTCTCGGCCACACCCACTTGGAATTCATTCTGAGTTGGCACCAAGGAACAATATTACCTCCTGGGGAGCTATGAGGACAAATACATCCAATGGAACACACTGCAGCAAAAAAGGGATCAAGATGTGCAGGAACTGACGAATCAGTTCCATACCCTGCGCACAAAGTTGTGTATTAAATATTCAGAAAGACATTTGGTGCTCAAGTACCACGGCTGTCTGCACAAACACATTCAAGAAGAAATGGAGTTACTCAACATTACATCGCTTGGCATGGCATATTGCTATGCTGCCAAGATCGAGCAGAAATTTAAGCAGAAGAAGCGAGACTTTGGATCTGCGAATCCGAAAGGTGCCCCTGAATTGAAGAAAAATGGGCAAGGCCAAAGCGGTGCAACCTAGAACAACACCACAAATCCAAAGAAGGACACAGAGAAGTGGTGTAAATTTAATAACAGCCCCACTCACAACACAAACGAGTGTTGGGCCAAACAGTCATTAGTGGCCAAACTAAAGGCACCTGAATCATATGCGTTTTCTGATCCTGAGTCAGAACCAGAAAAAGGAAATGAAAAAGGGAAGCAGATCATTGATGTGGATCCCAGTGCCATTGTTGCCACCACCAAGATCTAGAGGGGGGATCCAAAGGATCCAAAGGAGGGGGAGCGCCTCTTCCATTCACAGATGTGGGTGAGGGGTTCTCTGCTGCAATTTATTGTTGATAGTGGAAGCCAAAAGAACCTCATTTCAGCAGAGGTCATGAAGTGGCTCGGCCTACCGACCATAGCACACCCGTAGCCATACACCATCGGGTGGCTCCACCTAGGGAGAGATCTCCGCATCCACCAACAGTGCCACCTTCCGTACAGTATCAAGCCATTCAAGGAAGAGATATTGTGTGATGTTGCTCCTCTTGATGTAGCTGATGTATTATTGGGCCAACCATAATTGTGGAGGTGACATGCTGTGTATGAGTCTAGGCCTCGTGTTGTTGTTATTACTTTGGGAAATAACTTGTACAGGATACCGTAGGTAGTACCGCCTCCTGTCATCTCTTTGACTACTGCAAAACAACGCAGTAAGATTGTTTCCCAAACCAGGAAATTTATTTTCCTTACAAATCGCTCACAAGGAAAGAAGAATATTGTGGCCACAACCTTGAAACAGGGCTCCCTTGCATGGCTGCAGCAGATGGACAAAGTCATGGAGGAATACAAGGAAATTTTCTCCTCACTCACAGAGGTTCCTCTACACTGTCAGGACAAGCACTCCATTGATCTGACTCCCGATGCACCGTTTCCTGATGTTGCCATACCTCATGCGACTACATAGACATAATCCACACATGTACTGTCCGAGGCTGATAAAACCAAATTTACTAATTGCATCCAGCATGTCTGCCTGCAGGTCCATGACATCTTTGACAACAGAACATGCCTCATCTCATGGAGGATCTCAATGCAATGGGGACCATTGCTTCTTAAGGAGGGAGGAATGATCCAGGTGGATATCGATGGCCACCCACCTATTGCATTTGGACTTGCACCATCAATTCTTGCAGCTTTTCACTTTTAGCACAACTTACTATTTTTAGCAGGTTTTCGGGTCCTGCATTCCCGGAGCTGTTTTGAGGCCTTAATGATCGAGGTGGATATTGGTGGCCACCCACCTATTCCATTTGAACCCCCACCTTCAGTTATTTTAGTTTTGAAGTTGCAGCACAACTTACTATTTTTGACAGTTTTTCAGGTCCTGAACTTCTGGAGCCATTTTGAGGTCCTAAACGACATTTTTTGGGAAAACCGAGAGCCATTAAGCATGTCGAACGAAGATCATATGCCAAAGTTACGTCCCTAGGAAGTTGACACACCAATTTACCCAAACGAGGCCCACAGTTTTTGCACTTCATCTCCTAGGGTTAGGTTTTTGGATGTTTGAAGTTTTCCATTGTTTCTCAATAATAAATAGGCCCTCGAGCCTCATTATAACATGGTTCAGAGGTTTTTAGCCGCCACATCTCTTCTCATAGATTCGCTACCAGCACCCTAGCTATTTTATTTCCATTATGTCTGTAAGCATATTTCTGTTATTTGATATTAATGAAATGAAGCATTATTTCCGCTGCATCTCTATGTTTATGGTTATTTTTGTATTCTGTTGCATTCATGCATAAATCCGAATCATGTATTTCTTCAGTTGCAAGTAAGAAACTATTTGTGAATTAATTAACTAATTAGTTCACTCATATTTCACTAGTGTATGTTCGGTTACAACTAGCACAACTGAGTTAAACTAAATAACAACTCACATAACTACTCTTCCAACTCAGTTACAACTTGCCACTATAAGTTATAACTAAGTCCTCCATGCCTGAGTCACCAACCAACCTTAGAATTCGAAATTCATTCAATCAACTGGTTTGCCACATCAGTTAACTGAAATCAAGTGCTCCAAGAGAATAAGTTACTATTTATTGTCTAATTATTATTAAGGGCTAATAATAATCGACATGCATTCTAATTTTAGACATGCATTCCACGAAACAAATTCACACATGCATTCCAAACTTAGACACCCATACATCCATATAATTTTCTCAACCATCTATAAATGGATTACTGCTAAAAATAGACTTTGATCCAAATTCTAAAAATAGACATATCACCTAAAAATAGCCTGTGTGGGCCCCACCTAGTTTAGGTGCTTATTTTTCACTAGGATCAAGGATGATGTTTCCAGATGCCTCTTTCATTGTTTCTTGTTGCAAACTTCAACAAGCTTTGAAAAACTTGACTAGAGCTGAGAAAAGGTTAGCCTCTATCCTAGTTTCTTGGCGAGCTAAGCATAGAAGGTTCGAAATATTAGCCAAATCAAAGCAACCTATAGAACCTACTGAGCATGTGCTAGAGAATGATCCGTCTCAAGAACCTCCTATGGTAGAGCAGGTTAACTCACTGCGAGTTAGAGAAGAGGAAATGTCCCAGGTCTTGGAAAATATGGGAACCCTCTTTTCCTTTGAAGAGAATGAAGACTGTTTTGCGAATTCATCTGAACCAGCTACTAATTTTTCAGCCTCTACCTCTAATTCTAATAATACTTAAATCTTTCCATACTCAACAAGTATGCATAGCTAGGACCACCCAGAAGAATCAACCAGAATTATGAAAGAGCCAGACTTTTCTAGAGAGGGGACCATTCCATTAACCCCTGATAATCAGAATTATGAAGGTAACTCAACTACTACAGTTCTAATTGACGAAGAAATTTAAGTTCCTCATCATGTCAATATTATGCAACCTTCACCTACAACACCAATTGTAGAACCCACCGAAGGGTTGAAAGGAAAGAATAAACATATAATCAAGTTATTGAAACAAGAAAACAAGAAATTTTGAAAGAAGATGGAACAATATTAGGAATTTGACTTCTGTGATCCATAAATTATGTATCAAATCTTTTGGTGAAAATCACATTGGAGAAATTTGTGTCGATGCGTTTCGAACCAGCCAGTGTGGTTCATCATTAGGACAAGATGCGAAATCTGATCTAGGACTCAACTTAAATAGATAAAGAAGCTCCAAATAGCCGTTGTACAATAACAACTAGTTTGACCAAAAAATAAAATAAAATAAAATAAAAAGAAAATATAAATAAATAAATAAATAACAAATAAAATAAAATAAAATAAAATAAAATAAAATAAAAAATAAAAAATAAAAAAATAAATAAAAATAAACAATAAAAATAACGGCTAGGTTGACCCAAAAAAACAAAAAAAAAATAAAATAAAAAAAATAAAAAATAAAAAATAAAAAATAAAAAATAAATAAAAATTAAACAATAAAAATTAAAATTAAAAATTAAAAATAAAATATAAAAATAAAAAATAAAAAATAAAAAATAAATAGATATAAATATGAACATAAAAATAAATATAAATGTAAAAATAAAAATAAAAATATTAAAAAATAAAAATAAAAATAAATAAACAAAAAATAAAAATAACAAAATAACAAAATATACATTACTTGAACACAATTCAATATATTATTTGAAAATAAATTAATTCCTTTATTTTTAATTTTTATTTTACAAAGATAATTAATTAATTGATTAAATATACATAAATAAAAACTAGATTAAAAACAAATAATAAACATAATTATGCTAAATAAATAATAAGTAATTACATAATAAAGAATAACAGAAATGAGAAAAGTAAAACAGGACGAGAGGGGAGGAAACGACGAACCTCGGACAAACAGAAGGGAAAAAACTCAAAAAACTAAGAATGAAGGGCAGGGATCCAGCACCTGCTCACACTCCACCCATCATCTCTGTTAAGGTTAACAGGCCTCTTTTCAATCTCAAGGGCCTCCCTAAACTTTTTGTGGTGGAAATGGTCCACCTTTGCAATGACCTCAGCACCTTCAATGCCAATGTGATGCTTTGTCTTTTCAGCATGCTCTTCTAAGGCAGAGGAGCGAGATCTATTATGCTTTAGGTCAGCGGCATGTTCATGAATTCTTTGACTGATAGATCGACCAGTTTCACCAATATAAGGGGTCCCACAAGAGCACGGAATCAAGTAAACACCCTTATAGGACCCAATATGCCCGAAGGAGGGTAAGGGTGTTTACTTGATTCCGTGCTCTTGTGGGACCCCTTATATTGGTGAAACTGGTCGATCTATCAGTCAAAGAATTCATGAACATGCCGCTGACCTTAAGCATAATAGATCTCGCTCCTCTGCCTTAGCAGAGCATGCTGAAAAGACAAAGCATCACATTTGCATTGAAGATGCTGAGGTCATTGCGAAGGTGGACCATTTCCACCACCGAAAGTTTAGGGAGGCCCTTGAGATTGAAAAGAGGCCTGTTAACCTTAACATAGATGATGGGTGGAGTGTGAGCAGGTGCTGGATCCCTGCCCTTCATTCTTAGTTTTTTGAGTTTTTGCCCTTCCGTTTGTCCGAGGTTCGTCGTTTCCTCCCCTCTCGTACTTTTTTACTTTTCTCATTTCTGTTATTCTTTATTATGTAATTACTTATTATTTATTTAACATAATTATGTTTATTATTTGTTTTTAATCTAGTTTTTATTTATGTATATTTAATCAATCAATTAATTATCTTTTTAAAATAAAGGAATTAATTTAGTTTCAAATAATATATTGAATTGTGTTCAAGTAATGTATATTTATATATTTTGTTATTTTTATTTTTTGTTTATTTATTTATATTTGTATTTTTATATTTTTATTTTTTAATATTTATATTTATATTTTTACATTTATATTTATTTTTATGTTCATATTTATATCTATTTATTTTTTATTTTTTATTTTTTATATTTTATTTTTAATTTTTATTGTTTATTTCTTATTTATTTATTTATTTTTATTTTTTGATTTTTGATTTTATTTATTTTTTTGGTCAAACTAGCCGTTATTTTTATTGTTTATTTTTATTTATTTATTTATTTTATTTATTATTTATTTTATTTATTATTTATTATTATTATTATTTTTTTTTTTTTTGTCAAACTAGTCGTTATTGTACAACGGCTATTTGGAGCTTCTTTATCTATTTAAGTTGAGTCCTAGATCAGATTTCGCATCTTGTCCTGATGATGAACCACACTGGCTGGTTCGAAACGCGTCGACACAAATTTCTCCAATGTGATTTTCACCGAAAGATTTGATACATAAGATGGAACAAATCAGAAAAAGACTTAGAAATTATGGTAGAAAGAAAATACAAACTGTGACAATTGGAGTCCAGAGTGAGAATTTCTTGAATCATGCAGAAACTCAGATTCAAGAAACCTCGAGTACTCATGCAAAAGTCTAGACTGAAGGAATCCCTATTAACCATGCATAAATTCAAACTGAGGATATTCCCACTGATTCTATGGGAATTCAAACAAATATCAATCCCTCTGTGTTTACAGTTGAGGCATCAAGCCAAACATATCTATTGATTAAATATTAACAAGGCTACACAAACCGAAGTGGTGCTTCCTTACTCTCACTTGATCAAGAGTTCCACTATCCAAGTTTTAAACCAGGAATTGGAAAGGCACAAAAAACTTTTGGAACAATACCGAGGAGAAGTGATACCTCGAGAAGAACACCAAGAATTACTACAAAATTACAAAGCCTTGACCGCAACTGAGGATGAAACCCATGCCAAACTTAGAAGGGAGAAAAATAAAATACAGAAATTGAAAGGCCAGCTTCAGAAATCACTAGAAAAAACCAAGGAGATATGTTATGTATACTCTGATGCATTGTCTTGTAGGTATCCACCTAAAAACTATGCCATGTTTTTACTTGAACTATACTTATTACTGAAAGTAAAAGCCATACATTCTGGTCAGCCTGTTGAATTCATTATTGTTTCTGATTTTATTAATTTTTTTGAAGAACAATAAGATAATGTTAGATATTTATTATGTGAACTCTACATGCATAACTTCTTCCTGGAAGAACAGAGGGATGGGAGCCTTAGCCCTTTTATTGGGGATGTGCAATTCCAAGATTTTTTATTCTTTGCGATAAATCAAATCAAGTGGTACAAAGCCTATAATATATTCCAAAGGTGAGAAAATGGTTTAGACATTTGGGTTAGAGGAGAACCTAACAACCCATTGTAAACTTTCATAAAACATTAAAGGTTCATGCAGTGACCTGGGGTCATTTATGCTTTGGCTCCCACACATAAAGATGTTCTTATTGCAGGACTTGATTACTTTGAAGACATTAAAGAAGAAGCCCTTTAGGTAGCACAACAACAATGGAAGGCATCTCCTAAGGAGGTCAAGTAAATAAAGCCTTTTGGTTACAAAAAATTCCAAGCAGCAACTAACTGGATGCAACAGTATAGTCACATGGTTTTGTCTAAAGGACATACTTGGATTGGATGCCAATACAAAATGGCCTGTTACCTGGTATCCTCGGGATGCGTACAATGTTGAGTATGAATTCCTAGAAGGTGCAGAAAGCAAGGCCTCTAAGGTTCTTAAGAGAAAAAATGGATTTTGGAATTATGGTGAACAGTATTACCCAACTTACTCTTTAATTTCGTTACATGTGAATCATATTTTTTTCATGAGGATAGAAAATTAGGTAAGATGTGGGGTGATGTTGGGCCATGGAAAAGGTATAATTCCTCTCCTTATTTCCTTGAATTTTTTTATGTTTTTAGGAAAGTTTATCCTTAATTTTCAATGATTTAAGAGAGAAAGGATGGTAAAAGAAAGTTCAAAATAGTATAGTTAATGTGATATTTTCCGATACCAAAAAGTTTATAGTTCGAGTAAATTGTTATGCAAATCAACCTAAATGAACGATTATTGTTCATTGAGATATTAGAGCGAGATACTGATCGAGCCTATGTCGCATTTTTAGTAGATTACAGCTCAATGTCTGAGCGTAGTCGGAGAATGAAGGCAAAGGGAAACTGATTGTTACTATACAAAGGCTTATGGTTAAAAGAACAATCCTAAGAATCTTTCGACTCTCGGGATAACTCTATATTCAATTTTCAAATGTAATATATAAGACAACAAAGTGAAAGACATATGTTGTTTATGTTCTGCTTTATTATTTCACTTTCATTGTGTATTACATACAACTATCTGAGTTTGAACTTTTTTGAGGTTATTCTATAAAACACTTTGAATTTAATGAAGTTGAATGAGATTTTACTTAAGTCTTTTGGATTGAATTTATCTAGGTAGTACTTCTGGAGAAAGTAGGCATAGTCACCAAAGGTTTTACTGTCTATTATGTATCATTGATAGTCCGATTACCTTTCTATGATTTGCATTAGTTGTATTAATTTTTAGTTTAATTTTCTTTTATAGTAGGCAATTGTTTGAATCTTGTAGCTTGAATTCCGTTAAGTATTTTCTGAAGTTATTGATTGGATTGTGTTACATAGATGAGAAGTGTGAATGTGTGAATTTTAGAATTTACTTTTGAGAAGTAAATACTTTCGAGCATTCGTGTGATTAATAGTTTCTCCATATGTGTAGGATTTTCCGAGAAATAGATTAAAATGGATTGTAAGTTAGAATAGTTTATTTCATCAGAATTGTAATTGTAGGAGTAATTATTTTTTGTTATAATTTATTTCTTCAATGGTTGTATTAGGATAATGATTCTTATAACTTTTCTGTAATAGTTATTTTTCACTTTGTCATAGTCTAAGACTCTATTCTTGCATATAATGTGCTGATAACCTTGAAATAAAAGCTGAAACCCAGGTTGATAAGATTAATGAGATAGGATTAAGATTGATTTTTAGGAGTCATCTTAGTGCCCAACATAGTTATTTTTTTAAAAAAAAATTTATGGGTTAAAACAGTCACCAAGGATGTGGTATCAGAAACTTTATAGATATATACAGGTACTTGGCTTCACTAGAAGAAAAGAGGATCATTGCGTGTATTTTAAATTAATTGGTGATCATGTTATTTATTTGGTATTATATGTGGATGATATGTTGTTGATTGGAAATGACAAAGAAATTATCTAGGATTTGAAGACCCAATTGTCCTCCAAATTCGTCATGAAGGATCTTGGTGCTGCACACTATATTTTTGGCATGGAAATTAAACAAGATCGATAAAAGAGGAATCTCTGTTAAACCAGAGGAAGTAATTCAAGACAATATTACAAAGGTTTAATATGTAGGATAGTAAACTGGTGAAGGTTCTTATTTCCGTAGGTTTAAAATTATCAGTTGAACTGTGTTCTAAGAAACAAGAAGAGGACGAGGACATGTCTCGTGTTCCATATGTGAGTGCAGTTGGGAGCCTAATTTATGAAATGGTATGTACTAGAACATAAATTACACATGTAGTGGGAGTATTGAGCAGGTTTATGCCAAAAATAGGGAAGGAGCATTAAACAATAGTGAAATGATTTTTCAGGTATTTTCGTGGCACTAGTGATTATGGTCTATGCTACCAAGGAATACCAAGATTGGACAGAGTTTTGGAAATTCATGGCTTTGTTGATGCAGACTGGGCTAGCTATCTAGATCAATGAATATCTACAAGTGGGTATGTGTTTAACCTATTTGGTGGAGCAGTCATTAGATGAGAAAGAGACAATATGTAGTGAATCTTTCAACTATAGAGGTTGAATACATGGTATCCACTCATGCAAACAAGGAAGCAGTTTGGTTGTAAATATTGTGTTCAAGTATGGGGTTGGTACAACGAGATATAAGGATATATTGTGATAGAAAAAGTGCAATATTCTTGTAAAAAAACCCTACTTATCATTCAAAGACAAAGCACATTGATGTTCAATATCACTTTTTGAGGGATATGGTAGAGGAAAAAATGTGTTGTTGATAAAGGTGGACACTTTGAAGAATGTTACAGATACAATAACGAATCTTGTGAGCACTAGAAAGTTTTCTTGGTGTAGATAAATAGTGGGTGTTGTAGGGCTGGACCAATGGCTAAGATCTCTTGTGAACCCCTATGTGGAAAGAAAACAACTAGTGCGAGAATGTTGAGTATTTGTTATATTCTTTCCATGACTATCCCCACACATTGTATGTTGCATTGGGCACAGTGAGGGGATCACAGGGGTGGCGGTAGCTCCCTTTGTCGGAGGATTTGTAGGGGAGTTGTAGCCCCCTTGCATAGGGTCCAGGGAAACAACTCGGGATTTTTTATTTTTATTTTATGCGGACCGAATAATAGTTGGGCAGACCCAAGGATGGGGGGGCAAACCCAAAGATGGTGGGCGAACCTACCCATGGATTTGCGCATGGTTTTTGGACATGGTTTTAGGTACGATGGTTTTCTACCCATGGTATTTTGTAGATCTGGTCATGGTAACTATGGTTATGCTCTAATCTAGGGTTATGGATTAGGGTTTATGAATGCTCTGACATGTATATATGTGTATTTGTAACATTGAAAGGAATATAATGAAAAATCAATCTGGTAGTCCCGGTTTTGGGATCTAGGGGAAAATATTTGTGTATATTTGTTTTATGTTCTTGCCATTGCTTATTTTTTTGTTTTTTAGAGTTCATTTGCAAGTAATTTCAGTACAGGGTTAAAACCTACATATATATTTCTTGAACTCTATTATGTCCATCATGGTGTTTATACATGTTGTGATCTATTGTAGTTCCTTTGAACCAATTTAAATTCATTTTGTACTTTGAAGGCATATTCAATGAATTGAGGAAATTTATAGGTAGCTCTATAACTTTCCATTGATATTTCTTCTGCTCCATCTATCCATTCTATTTTTCACTATACTTTTTCTTCTACAATTTTAGCATATTATTTATTGATTGGTATTATATCTTGAAGATCTAATACTAATATGAAAATCACTTGTGATTGACCTGCAACTGTTATTTCCTAAGAGATTCTCTTACTTTTTTTTCATCGATTGGAGGATATATAGATTCTCTTGCAAAACATTAGTGAAGGTAAAATAGGTAGCTCTATAAATTTCCATTGGTATTTCTTTTTCTCCATCTATCCATTCTAGTTTGCACTATATTTTTTCTTCTACAATTTTAGCGTCTTCTTTAATGATTGGTATTATCTATTGAAGACCTAATTCTAATATGACAATCACTTTTGATTGACATGGAAATAATATTTCCTAAGAGACTCTCTTACTTTTCTTGCATCTATTAGAGGATAGATATATTTTCTTGCAAAACATTAGCAAAGCTAAAAGTGCATATCATATTTACTTAGAAAACTCAATCAATTTAAAGCTAAAAAAATTTCCTTCAACCATTCGAGTTAGACATGTTTGCAATTTTTCACAAAATATTGACCCTAAGTTGAATTAACCAAGGTGCACTTTTTGGTCTTGAGTGCAAACTCATTTATTTAAACTTGGAAAACAAAACTTGCATGCAAGGTCATATTCCCTTAAATGTTCTAATTGAAATATTTAGAGTTATGATACTTTGAGAATTTCCTAATAGAATAAATGGTCAAATAATTATTTACCCATAAAACCAAAATTTGTGGTATGCATAATTACAATTGTTATCACACAAAAAGTGATCACCTAGCCAAAGTGCTAGGATTATTGAAATACACCTTGTTAATGTGGGTTTACCATATTAAAACCCACTTTCACACCTAAAACCCATGAAAGTAGCTTAATGAACCACTTTTCCTAAGTTATTGTCATTAATTTTATTTATTTATGTTAAAAAAACCTAAAATCCATTTAATTTAAGTTATTTTCACCCATTTGACGAATTCGCCTGGAAGTAATTCAATAAATCGATTATTTATGAATGATTTCATTAACTAAGTTACTTAAAAAAATATTTTTTCTTGAGTTAGTTATAATAAAGGTCATTAACCACATTTTTGAATTTTTTCTCCCATATTTTATCGATAAAAGAACAAATACTACCAAAACACCTAAAGGATGTCAAATCTTGATTTGGTCCAATAATTATTTTCTATTATTTGGACCATTCCAATTCTTTCCACTATTTTGCTATAGATATGAGAGATTTTATCTCTCATCCCACATGATAATTTTATCATCCAAATTATGATTTTGATCCATTTGAGCTCATACATATTGAGTTCCCACACCAATATTGTCATGTATTCCCATTAGAGAGAGAGAGAGATTCGTTTAGTTACAGATACAATATTTGGAAAGGGCCCTCCCATGGAGGATGTTGAAGGAAATTTAGTTATTCTAAGGATCTCCCCATAGGTGTCACATTCAAGTTTTCCTTGGGTAATAAAATTATATTTTATTTCTTTTTTATCCCACTCTTATTATTCTATTTGTATTTGATGCTATTTTTTATTTTCAAATTTATAAGTAATACACTTAATTTAACAAGCATAATTACATGGTGTTTAATCAATTGATTTTTTGTTCTAGTTACAACCACTAGGAAAAATACTTTTTACCAACCCTTTGTTTCGAAAAATAGACAACAACAAATCATACTCATGTTAGAAGGAATGCATTTAAATAAAAAATCACTTGCATACTTTAAATATGCCAATTTGATTTCATTAAATTATCACTCATGTGAATAGTTCCAAGCGATGGGATAACATTCCATGGATGTTTGATAGAGGAAATTGATATCCCTTAACATCATTATAGGGAAGGGTATGCCCAATTCAGAGATTAGGATTGATCAAACAATAAGGATATAATATTTCTTGGTGAGGATTGATTGAAAAATAAAAAATTATTTCAAAATTGGCACTTTGTAACACCAAGTTTGTGAATGAAAAGCTTGATTCATATTGAACTCTTAAAAATTTCTTGCGAGTGTGAAAAAATATTTTGCAGAAAGGAATCCATGTCAATCTAGAATTATTACTAACTTGAGTAGGAGTTATAACACTTAAGTGAGTTTAGGGCTCCATTTAGAGTTTTGGCCTTATTTGAGCAAGTGATATTTTCAAGGATAATACTAAACAAGGTTTAAAAGAGGATAAAGAAGAGAAAAAAATAAAGAAAAGATGATAATATACATAGTGCAAATGGTAACACTAGGATCTGATATGGAAATCAAGATCAATTCCAAAATCAAGGAAAAATGACGTTAACTTAGTGAACAAGAAGACTAATTTTCGAATCAACGCTAGTTTAGTATCACGACTTGCGAAGGTTGTGACATGGCCAAATTTTCAAATAAGGTAGAAAAAGGTTCAATGCGAGAATATACATTCAATTAAAATTAAAATAAAGAAAAATTAAACGAAAGGGAAGAATTTGAAAAATGTATGAGGAGTGTGATTAAAAGATTGGGGCCTATTCAAAAAATTAGGACCCCTCTACAATAATGCTAGTGTAAAAAGTCCCTATTTTGGTCGTTAGGGATGATTTACAAATCAGGGTGGGTAAGGTTTGAGGCAATAAAGAAAATACAAACCAAAAGGAAGAGAATAATTTTAACAAGGAAAAATATGAAGGAAAACTTAATTTCAAAATTAGGGTCAATTTCCAAATCAAAATGAATACAAGGTAACCAAAATGAAAAGGAGACACAATTTGAAGATTAGGCCCAATGTGAAAATTTTGAGGAGTAGCATACAAGTTCTAACAAAAAGAAAACCAAGAAAAGGAAACTCAATGAAGGGAATAAATCAAGGCTAAAATAGGAATAAGTCTTAAGAAAAGAGATAAGTAGAAGCCAAGCAAGTTAAGCTTAAATTTCTATGTAGATTAATCATCTATTGCATTCATGCAATATGGAAATCAAACTCAATCTACAAAAATAAAGAAGCATATACAAATTGGTGAAAACAGAATGTGTCATTCGAATTTTTTCTTAATACTTGGAGGGGTTCATTAGAGAAATTTTGAGGTCTAAAATGGGCCTTCTAAGGAATATTATAAAATAATAGTGGTGGTAGTGCCTGCCAGTTCTGCTAGTCACCAGCGATCAAATATTCTCTTACAAGGTTTTTGTTAGGGTCTTAGTCATTTTTTTATGTTTTCAGTAGGTCTTCAAATAAAAATTTGGTCACTGGCTCATGTGCCTAGGTATGTTACTACTCCTTTCAAAAAATTCATGTTTCGGTAATTGTCATCATTCAGTTGGATGAGTCACCACTGAAATGTCTCCATTATCATCTCAGTCATACCACCATGGTCATTATTCAACTCATTTCATGAAATGCCACCATTAGCTTTTAGGGTCAAAATCATAATATATCATTTCACCAATAAATAAGGCATTGAAGGAGTAATAATATGGAAAATTCTCAATAATTTGTTTTTAAGTATAATTTCATTTCAAATATGAATGTAATATGTTTCTCAATGTTCCAAAGCTGCATTTTTAAATCAAAATGTAAAAAAAAACACACGGTAGGGCCACTACACCACTATGAAGAGAATTTGATTTCCAAAAGCTACAAAGGAGCATACAAGCATTTCTTTCACTCATTCCATTGGCATTAATCATTAATCAAGATAAAAGAATATCTTAGAGCAACAAGCATCGAAGGACACTCTCAAAAGGTGATTGGAACCCTCTCGAGATAACCACGCTGCGTTTTCAGCCAGCCATGCTATGTTTTTTACCCTTCGCTACATTTTCACTTCTAGAGGCAAAAAAAATTCATCTTTAAGGGTTTTCAGTGGCAATTGAAGGTTCCATCATCCTATTTAAAATTAATTTGAAGCTCTTGCCACCTCCTATCAACATTTATTTCATCGTTTCAGTGGTGAAACCATCCCATAATCCCCATGCTACATTTCTGGTGGGTGAGCTCCATAGTTTTATTTGCAAGAAAAAATACCTAATTCACTACATATTCTACCCTTCCCCAAAACCAAATACATTTCCCACAACCATCTCACACTCATTTCCCTAACCCCTACACCTAACCCTAGCTCCTACATTGTGTTTTTGGGCAATTTTAGGGTTAGGACTATGTTTTAATTCCCTACACTAATCCCTACACTATTTTTGTCATTCTCCACCTCCCTAAGCTTCCTAATACACCTATCTACCTCCAAAATTTTTCCTACCCACATATATTCTCCCTAATCCCTTCATCCCCTCACCTACTTCCCCTTTCTTTCACTAGGGTTTTGCTTTGCAATTGTAAACAATGGAGGGAGGAAAGAAACCATACAACAAAATAGGACAAGTTTCATGGTTTGAGAAAATTAACACTTAGGATTTGATGTCTTCAGCATTGGGCAAACATTGATTTCAAAATGTAGGATGTTTAGGGTTTTGTGAGAAAATCCAACAAGAGGGATATATTTCCAAGTTAACAAGCTTGTTTTCCACAAACATTAAGAGAGATAAGGTCACCATTGCAGGAGTGATTTTTACAATTTCAACTGATGCCATAGCCACAATTACATGGATACCAAACAGTGGAGAAAAGTGGTTCAAGAACTCAGACTTGGACGTTCAAAATTACAGATCTTTCATTAAAAGTCATTATAAAGATGCCATCAAGAAAATTTTTCATTTTGGATAGTTGCTTGACAAGTTTGCTCCATTGATGAAGGCCATAATGAGGTATTTCACATGTGAGGGTAGATTCTCAAGGTTGTACAAATATCATGTTATATTGTTGATGCATTTCACAGGTGTAAAAACTCTCAAGCTTCCCTACTATCTCTACAAAATCTTGGCTAAAATGACAGAGAAAGTGAAACATAAAGAGAGTGATCACCAAGCTAGTATTTTCCACCATGGATTCATCAAAATCATTGTCTTACACCAGCTTACATAGATGAAAATATCTTGGGAGACATTCATTCAATCCACTGTCTTTTTGTCCCCTACTATTCAACCTACTATCCAAAGTACACCCATCAGCACCATCCAAGCCAAGGGAGGTTGGATCATATAGTAGAATTTTAGTCAAGAGGGCACTTAGGGCTGAGGTTTATCAAACATATCAAAGAGGAAAGAGGCTTGTGTTTGCTCCAAACATTGTTGAAAGGGCTAAGCCTACATAAGGTGAACAAGAAACATCATCACAACATGAAGCACCATTGCAAGATGAGGAGCAATTCCATATTGACACTGACATGGCATACTTGGAGGTGAATGAAGAGAAGAAGAAACTGGAAAAGATCATCATGGAGAAGGACATTGAGATCATAGAACTTAAGGGGAGCTTGTCAGAGGGAAACTTGTTGGTTTCATTATTGCAACAAGAGAATATGCAATTAAAGGTAAATCAACTACTCTTGAATAAGCCTAAGGTTGATTTGAGAAAAGATGATGTAAATGGTAAAGTTGTGGTTGAGATTTATGGTTCATATTATCAGGAATAGCATGTCAGAAGAAGGAGACCAAGTACAAGAGGCCTAAAGAGGGCACTTGAGCAACATAAAGAAGCATCTCCACCAAGAACTCAAATGACAGTTGATGAGCTCATCTTGGTAGAAATTGAAAAAGACAAGGTAGAAGGGCTTGATAGAGTGAATTTACACATGGAAATGATTCTTAAGAAAGAAAGAAAAAAACACCAACCTACAAAGACACATTTCCATGCATTACTACACATGAAATCAAGTGTCTCCAGTAAGAATCAAGGAGTTGAAGAAAAGGTTGAAAGAAACCCTAATGAGGCAAAAAGCGAAGGATAGGATTGATTTTTTAGCTGAGGCCTCTCTCATGGCCTAACACATCCTTATTTCACTTCAAGGAGCAAGTTTGGAATAATTTTGAGAAAATTTAAAAAAAAAATGACAAATCTAGAGGATTTTGGGCATTTTGGAAAATTTGCATAGTTTTTGGTCCAAAAGGGTTTGTGGGCATCAAAATGACAAATTTTTTGCATTTATGTATCTATTTTGACCTGTACATAAAATTAGACTATTGGGAGAGCTATTTTTAACACATTATGGTGGGTGAAAAGGTAAAAAACCTACCAAACAATCACCTTTCTTCCTGTTTTTTTAGAGGCACGTTGTAATTTTGGGAGTAGTTGTGGTAGAATTGCATTTTACAGGTCCTTGACTAGTCATTTTCAGTGTTTGAGGGTTCTATGGTGTAGTAGATAGGAATATATTTCTCCAACATGTTTCAGATCCAGATTTGGAGCATGGGAACTCTTGCAAAAGCCTCTTACACCTAGCACACTTCGTTTTCTGCTGGCACGCTGCGCTTTCTTGTCATTTCGTTGCGCTTTTTCCTTGAAGCATATTTTATCAGTTTTTTCAGTAAAACTCAATTTCGTTTGATGTAATTACGCATTTATGATGTTTTCATGATGTAATCAATGGTAAATATTCTTGTTAAAGTGAAAATTAGGTAGATTCATGCTTGTAAATTCTTTTCAAGGTCAAATGTATAAGTTTTTCTATTGTGAGGAGAGTTTTTTAACCTCCCTAGTCATTAGGTTTTTGTTGAGGAATTCATGTAAACTTTTCCTACACTCTAGGATTCGACCCATAAGAGAGGGAAAATGGTTTTTGGTCTATATGTATGTGTTTTTTATATAGAAAAAAGGTTGGACATCAGATGGTGGAACTCTTGTAGCTGATATTTCATCTTTTTTATATAGGAAATCAAAGGACCAGTTGCATCTATTATTCACAAAT
Source organism: Pinus albicaulis (assembly GCA_034641835.2). NCBI lineage: Eukaryota > Viridiplantae > Streptophyta > Pinopsida > Pinales > Pinaceae > Pinus > Pinus albicaulis. Next base: position 9,319,027 of record CM076570.1, on the reverse strand, counting down.
TATCATGTTGTGATTTTGTGATGTTGTTTTATCTCTGTTATAATTTATATAAATGATATACATGTCTCCTTTCCATATCATCCTTCTTCAGTGATTTTCCTAAGAGATTTATAAGAAGAATTCTTTCTTGAAAGCTCTGTTTTGTTGGGAATGTCATTTTATGTAATCTTACTTCTTGTTTAATGAATTCATGGTGCACATGCTGATTAAGATTTTATTGCTCTTTCAAACCCTAAACTACACCGACAAACTTCTAAAGTCATCACAAAAGCATAACTATATTACAACTGTAACCTTTGATACTTTGACCTAGTTCCTTAGTTTTCATCCCTGATCCAACAGAAAAACCCTAAATATTTCAAAACCCAAGAGATGAGCTATCTAGCCTAAAATCCACTCTTGCACCATTCAAAATATTGGCTATGTTTTTCATAGAGAGAGACCTATTTGGTTTGGTAGGGCTATTTTCCAAACCAAAAGCTTGGTTTGAGGTTAACTCCATCGATATCCTTTAACACTTGGGATAATGTGGAGGCTAACATTTTTGGCGCTATTGTCAGGGAGTGAAGTGACAGATCTTCCCTAGGTGTATTATTATATTTTCATCAAATTCTAGGCCTGTGGGTGATAGGGCCTAGTTTTCGAGAAGGATGATTCTAGTTGCAAAGAGCCAAAGTGCAGAAACAAGTCAACATTGGCTCATAAAAGGCATACACGATCAAATCTAGATCCACATCCAGGATCTCTCATTTAAGATCCGAAAATAATCATAAGAAAAAAAATACCTTAACATTCAGATATTCAGTCAAGTTCATCTACTTTGGTAAGGTCTACATATTTGCCTTCAGAATTACTTTCACTTGAAGATATTCCTTTTGATATGAAGTTCAATTTATCATTTTTTATATCAAAATCAGAAACATCTCTGTCCAAAATTGTATTTGATCCTTTAAGGTTATCTGAAGTAACATCTCTATCTGAAGTTGTATTCAACTCTTTAAAGGCTGAAACTAGTTTATCATCTGTAGAATCTAATTCAGAAGCATATTTTGATAGGAAGGTTTGGATTCAATTTCAAAATATTCAAAAAACTAGCAAACCATCTTGAATATACCTCCAAGAAGGCTTTCATACAATATCAACATGAGCTCTTGCCTTCTGATCCTCTTTCACCTTTATCTATTCACACTATTGTTTCTTCATCATCCGCACTTCCTCCTACACAACCACCTCTCATACTAGAACTTCCTATTGTGACTACAATATTACCTCCTAGGACAACTATGGCCACATTTTCTCCATTAGTTCTATTAGGACAACTCACTGATTTACCTCAAAAATATGGATGAAGGCTACCTCTTTTTGATGGAACCACTGAGGTTACTTTTATCACTCTCCCCAACTTCCTAAGGCTGAAAATATGATTGGATAAAGGTAACCATAGACCAAAATTTAGGTCAATTAGCTAGCCCTACCAGGACCAGAGAGGGCTCTCTCATTGTCACTTTTACAGTCAAAGGAATGATTGAGTATCTAATGATCTTAGGCTAGGCATGTAAGCTTAATAAATAGAATTTGTTTCATGTTTTGATTGTTGGATAGAAAAGTCAGTGAGTAGGCTGTGTATAAGGTTTTTAGGTCTGAACTCCAAGGTGAATTTGCAGAGAATATGTGAGGCAAGATAGGTATTTTGAAATAATTTTAACAATTATTTGAGTATAGGACGAATTAGAAGAGATTTTGAATGAGCACTAAGGTGAATTCATTAATCTTAGAAGAAAATAAACATAACACTGTAAATCTTGTCATAAAATAGAGCATGTATAAACATGATTTCTGCTCACAAAATTACAAGATAAACATATATGAAGAAGAAGACATGGTTTTAAGCAATAAATGATAAACATACATAAGAAAAGCATATGCTACAAAGCATACCACAAGTATCTCAACACAATTCCTGCAAATTTGTCTATGATTTCATTCCAAATACTGATTACAAGAGCTCCACTGCAATATGTAACTATCCAACCCAAGAAAAGACTAAAGAGAGTCTACTTATATAAAATATGGACTATGACACCTCATCAGGTCGAAATCCCATCCAAAATGGATCATAAATACAAAAGATGAATCATTTCCTAGTTTCTAGGGAGGTCAGAAACCATTCCGTGAATTTTAGCTATGAACTAGGAGTGTTTGTACCTTACATTAATTACATATTCCGTCATGATAGGAGGCAAAAAATAACTCAATAAACCTAATTCCAACTCATAGGACAAAAATGCATCAAATTTGTGACCATTTCTGAGCTTGACAAGTGTCGTGAGGAATCCAATGCTGATTTGTGACATTCTTGACAGAATGGTAACAAAATTTTACAAAAGCGTAACAGAACATTGTAGGCACTTTTGAGAAATTTTTAAGAGCCCAAATACACTTCTGAAAGAATGGTCAGCTAGCTTTGTGTGTTTAGTTTCCATAACATCTTTAATTTTTCAAAATGGAGCATGGGAAGGGATTCAAAAATCCATTCTCCTAAGGTTACTCCAAAAGCATAACAGAGGGTCCAAAAAGGTGGAGAGAACATGGAAAATGAGTGGTTTTTGAGCATTTTCTCCAAAATTACAACATTTCATGCCATGGGGCTTCCTGATCTATGATGTACTCATCAAAATACATCCATCCATGTAAATAAATCATCATTTGAATGCTCCCAAAATAAGAGTAACAAATGTTCGTTACCCTTCTACAATGAGGAATTTCCATAATTTTGCAAAAATCACATAAAATACCAAAATTGATAAAAAATTATCAAATTGGTTCTATGTCATCTATAAGTGATGGGCTAAATATAAAAATAATGTTTAGCCAATAATTCCTAGCTATCCTTCTCTATAAGCTTCATTTGTGCCTCTTTAAGTATTTTCTTCACTTGTTTCAACCTCATATGAGAAATGGTGTTCCTGGTGCGATAATGGTTTGCCATGTGTCTTTGCAGCTTATTGTCCCTCTTAGCCCTCTGCAAGAGATTCTCGAAATGCTCATTCAATATTGACAGCCAAAGCTCTTTGTCTTCATTAATCTCCATGGCAATAAGCTCATCAAAGGTCAACTCTTCAGATTGATGAGTTGATTGTCTTTCTTGCTCCAACACCCTTTTGAGGCCTCTTGTTTTTGGTCTTCTTGTTTATGTTTCAACCTCCATATCCTGCATTTGGTCAACAACAATAATCTCCTTTCCTTTACCTCTGTTTTCCTCTATGTCTGACTTGGGCTTGCTTTGTAGGAGCTAATTCACTTTCAATTAAAAGTTTTCTTGTTGAAGGAAAGTGATTTGAGAGTTGGCAATGGAGAAGACCTCTTTCAATTCTACTATTTATTTATCTTTCTGTTTGATGATCTCTTCAGCTGATCTGAACTCCACATTTTGTGCTACCTCAACCTCCAATGATGTTGATTCACTATGCTGAGGGAAAAGAGGATGCTCTTCTATCTCACATTGTCCAACGATGGTGTCAAGTGTAAGAACACTTCTGACAGACTTAGGCACAAATACTTGTCTCTCCCACTTCTCATATGTGAGAGAAAATTACACAAAACTAGGAGCATCTGAAGTCTGAGTAAGCATGCTAGAAGAGCCAACCTCCATTTTTTCTTCTGATGATGTACTAGGGAAGATAGAAGGGGCAATGGTAGGCACTGCTGAAAATCTCTCCAAGAAGTTTTCCCAAGTCATGTTGATGGAGGATAAGTGATGAAAAAAAATGAAATTGATTAGTCCATGATGCAAAATACTAGTGTGATGATCTTATATTCTACTCCAAACCTTCTCATTCATCTTAATCAAACTCTTGTACAAATAATATGGAAAATCAAGTGTTTTAACAGAGGTGAAATGCATCAAAAGATTGATGTGATACCTATACAAACTGGAGAATCTTCCTTCACATGTGAAGTACTTCATTATGAAAATCATCAAAGGAGCATACTTTTTTATGAGGTGTATGAAGAGAAAAAGATAATCTAGCTCCTCTCTAGCATGGGGCTTGAGAAATTGTTTGTAGTTTTCAATATCTAACTCCATGCCTTTGAACCACTATTCTCCATGAGAATGGATACCTATAGCGAAGAAATTAGGTCTGATGATAGGATTATCTCCATACCTGAAATAGTGACCTTTCCCATGTTGTAGCTTGTCGCAAATAATCTGGTCAATTGAAGATGATACCCCTCTTCCATGACCCTTTCACAAAATCTCAAACACTGAGCTCTCTCAAAGAATATTTTGGCCAATGGCGAAGCATTCATTTCATGCATGGTGAAGTGTTGTAGCCTGAGGTGGTGCCCTCCCTTGAAGATTTCCATTGTGTTTGCCACTGGAATGATGAAAACCATAAGGTGTTAATGAAATGAGTGAATGAATGGAAATATGGAAAAACAGAGTGTAGGAAAGTGTGAGTTTAGTGGATGAAATAATGTTAGGTCCCTATATTACTAGTTTATTCCCTTATTGTTATTATTGTAGCCCCCTTATTGTTATTGTTGTACCCCTGTAACCCCAATATTGTTATTATTGTGCCCTTACATTATTATTGTTAGGTCGGCTAGGATTATATTGTGGCCCCATGGACTCCTATATATAGAAGGAGGTTTTGGTCATTTGCATCATCCAAGAATTTTTCATTTATGTAATGTATTGGAGGTTTCCCCCTAGAAGACGCCGATTTCTAAGGCATTGATCTCTCTTTTCTTATATTTTTGGAGCTGGTTTCATAACATTTGGTATCAGAGCTTTGGATTCTAGGGTTTCGCTACTCCAAACAGGTCATCGTGGAATTTTCGCAATAATTTTTTTTCTACGAAGGTTCAGAAGCTGAAATTTGTATAGTGCGAAGCCAAAATCTTAAGGAAACCCTATAAAAGTTTCAGATCTTGGTTCACAATAGTTTTTGCGATATGATCTGTGGACGTTAGGATTGTTTCAGGATCCCAAATTTCATCTCAAAGAGGTGACCATGGGAAAAATGTCATAACTCTCTCTCTGAGCATCAGATTGGAATCCTATAAAAGGTGGATGCAAGTACATGGACTGTAGTTTTTTTATACCAATTTTAGAGTCGAAGGAGGAAACAATGACACTTGGAAAGTCGTACAAGTTCGCTCTACTGAACCAGTCCATAATTAGGTCATCGTGGGAGATTGGGCATAACTTTGTCTTGAAGAATCCTAATCAGGTTTGAACTATGGAATTAGAAAGAAGATACATAGGGCTACTTTAGGGCCAAATTTTAGATATTAAAGATCCAAAATCACAGAGATAATTCAGTTTCAATATCGGGCTCTGCAAAATCAAGAAAAAGGTGTGTATTTTATTTATTTATTTTTATTTTTATTTTTATTTATTTATTTATTATTTATTATTTTTTTTTTTTTTTTTTTCTGAATTGCATAAGTCTTGTGTGAAACATCAGTTTGAAGTGATTCCATGGGCATATTGAAGCATAGATATCAGTATTTGATTCTAAAATTCCACCTAAAAAGAATTCAACACCCATTAAGCCTTCAGAAGTCTCTACTATGACTCATGAAGAGGAAGAAGCGCTACATGACATATCAAAATTACAAGAGCAAGTGCACCAATTTTCACTCTCGCAAAGAGAAACAAAAAATGAAATGGAATTTTTGAAGAAAGGCGTGGAAGCTAAGATGGATGGTTTGAAGAAAGATGTGGAAGCTAAGATGGATGGTTTGAAGAATGGCATGGAAGATAAGATGGATGGCATGGAAGCTAAGATGGATGACATGGAAGCTACAATCGATGAAAAAATGAAAGACAACATGGAAGACATGAAGAATGATCTAAAAGCAGACATGGAAGGTTTGATTACAAGTTTAATACAAGAAATTATTCCTAATGGTGGAAATATAGTAGAGGAAACTCATGATGAGAACAAAATAAATGTTAACCTTGATTTCATAAACTCTAATTTTGGATTGAAGAACCACCATATTCCACAGATGGATATGAGGAAGTTTGATGACAATGATCCCGTAACATGGATACTACATATGGAGCAATATTTTGATCTCAGTAATGTGCAAAACACACAAAAGGTACGCATTGCAACTTTAAATTTAGAGCCAAATAAATTTGTATGGTATTGATGGCTTTTCTCCTGTAAAAAAATTGTCACTTGGTGAATTTTTACGGAGGAAATGATAGCACATTATGAGGATACAAAGAGAAAGACATTCTTTAGCCAATTGATAAATCTCAAACAAAAGGGTTCAGTGATGGAGCACATTGAGGACTTCCAAAAATTGAATATAAGGGTAACTGGTATTCCAGAGGAACACAAGATTGATGTCTTCATAGGGACTTTAAAGGATAACATCCAACATGAAGTTCGCGTTTGGGAATCTGATTCATTGGAAAAGGCATTTAGGTTGGCAAGAAAAATTGAATGTAAAATTATGGCGACAAGGAAGCCTACCACTCACATATATAAAGATGGAAGGGTTGCTACTCCTAGACTTCCACAACCTACAAGGTTGACACCACAACAATTGGAAGAAAAAAGAGAAAAAGGGCTTTTCTACAGTTGTGATAGAAAATAAACTAAAGGTCATAATTGTGCTGAGAAGAAATTATTTTACATAGACTGTGAAGAGGAAGAATAAAATGAACAGGAAGCTTCAAAAGAAAAGGATATACACCAGGGACCAACCCTATAAGAGGAAGAAATGAGTCTGACCATATCGTGTAATGCATTGTCAAGAATTACCTCTCCTCAAACTCTCAAGATAGAAAGACATATCAAGAAGAAAAGGTAATAGTGTTGATTGATTCGGGTAGTACCCATAATTTTATTCATTGTAAGGTAGCCAAGGAATTGAATTGTTTCCTATACCCAGCACCAGAATGTCAAGTGATGGTTGCAAATGGAGGAACTATAAATTGCTCTTGAAAATGCCATAATATCAAGCTAACCATGGGGGAATATGTATTGACTAGTCCAATGCTTTCCATTCCTATGGGAGGTGTTGATGTTGTACTAGGAGTACAATGGTTACGATCTTTGGGGACGGTAGCTTTTAATTTTCAAGAACTTTTCTTGAAATTTTTTTCAGAAGGAAAGGAAGTCGAATTACGGGGTATTGAAGGAAAGCCAGGAAGGATAATAAGCTCTAATGTCATGACAAAGCTTCTAAAGAAAGAACAACAAGGCATAATTGCACAATTATGCTCTCTAGAAGTTCCGACATCAAAATCATCTATTTCTGTAGATCTCCAACAAGTCTTGGACAATCATTCCGAGGTGTTTGAAACTCCCAAAGGACTCCCACCTATTCGTGATCATGATCATGCTATTCATTTGATTCCAGGAAGTGTTCCTCCAAACATCAGGCCTTATAGATATCCTTACTTCCAAAAGAGCGAAATTAAATGTATGATTGCAGAAATGTTAGAGGCGGGTATAATTCAACCTAGTCAAAGTTCTTTCTCTGCTCCTGTAGTATTGGTACACAAGAAGGATGGATCATGGCGAATGTGTCCGGATTATAGGGAGCTCAATAAGCTCAACATTAAAGATAAATTTCCCATTCCTGTGATTGATGAATTATTGGATGAATTACATGGAGCAATTTATTTTACCAAGTTGGATCTTCGTTCAAGATATCATCAAATTAGAATGAAGAATGAAGATATTCCAAAAACAACATTTCAAACTCATGAGGGTCATTATGAATTTTTGGTCATGCCTTTTGGCCTTACCAATGCACCTTCTACATTTCAAGGGTTGATGAATTCCATTTTCAAAACCTTCCTTAGAAAATTTGTGCTTGTATTTTTTGATGATATACTAATCTACAATAGGTCTTGGAAGGATCATGTTCAACATGTTGACAGGGTGCTCAAACTATTGCAGGAGAAACAATTATATGCAAAAACATTCAAATGTTTCTTTGGAGTACAAGAGGTGGAATATATAGGTCATATTTTATCTCACGAGGGTGTTAAGGTAGACCCTAAAAAAATTAAAGCCATTAAGGAATGGAAAGTCCCCACAACGATAAAGCACTTGCGAGGATTTCTCGACTTAACATAGTATTATCGCAAGTTTTTTAAGAATTATGGGAGAATAGCAGCACCTCTAACAACATTATTGAAGAAATATGAATTTTCGTGGACTCCTAAAGCAACTAAGGCCTTTGAACATCTTAAAGAGGCAATGTGCTTAGCACCGGTCTTAGCTACGCCAGACTTCACAAAAACCTTTATTGTGGAATGTGATGCCTCGGGAAACGGAATTGGTGATGTTTTAATGCAAAAAGGAAGACTCATTGCTTTTGAAAGTCATCCAATCAAAGGAAAGTATTTAGAGAAAGATATTTATGAGAAGGAAATGTTAGCAATACTACATGCACTAAAGAAATGGTGACCTTACCTAATGGGAAGACACTTCAAGGTAAAAAATGATGATGATAGTCTTAAACACTTTTTGGAACAAAGACTATCTTCAGAATACCAACAAAAATGGGTCACAAAGATGTTGGGTTATGACTTTGAAATAATATACAAAAAAGGGATGTTAAATGTTGTTGCAGATGCACTCTCAAGAAAGAATGAAGAGGTGGAAGCATTGCTTTGTGTCATTTCTATTATCGAACTGGATCGGATAACCGAAGCAAGGGTTGAATGGAGGAAGGAAGAAGAAGTGTGAACACTCATTCAAAATTTGTAGCAAGATCCTAGTACATCTGATACATTTATTTGGAAAAATGATTCCTTATAGTACAAAGATCACTTATATATTTGTAAGAATTCCCAACTAAAACAAAATATTCTTTTGGAATTTCACACTTCTGCTTTAGGAGGACACTCAAGACTTTGAAAAACTTACCATAGGGTGAAGAAAGATTTTTTTTTAGGATGGCCTTAAATCTGATATTCAAAAGTATGTGTCGGAATGTTTGGTTTTCCAGCAAAATAAAGTTGAGACAATTAAGACCCCGAGTCTTCTACAACCTTTATCCATTCCAAGTCAACGTTGGGAGGAGATTTCAATGGATTTTATCACAAGTTTACCTAAGTCCAAAGGAAAGAGTGTCATCATGGTGGTAGTTGATAGACTTACCAAGTATCCATATTTTTGTGCATTATCTCATCCATTTAAAGCAAGTACACTTGCTACTACATTTATGGACACAATTCAAAAGCTACATGAAAACCCAAAGATTATTGTGAATGACAGAGATCCCATTTTTACTGGAAATTTTTGGATGGAGTTATTTTCTTGTTTGGGTACCCAATTAGCTCATAGCTCACCTTATCATCCTCAATCCGATGGTCAAACTGAGATAGTGAATAAATTTTTGGAAGGATATCTTCGTTGTTTTGTATCTGATAAACAAACACAATGGGTCAAGTGGTTACCTCTCGCTGAATGGTGGTATAACACTTCCTTCCATACTGCAGCAAAAATGACCCCATTTATGGAACTTTATGGATATCATCCACCGTCCATCATATCATCTTTAAGAGAAAATCCTAAGGTTCAAGTAGTGGAATATCACATCAAGCATCAACAAGAAGTTCTCCAACTCTGAAAGGATAACCTAAATTTGGCACAAAATCGAATGAAACAATAGGCATATCAACATCGCAATGAGAGAATTTTTGATGTAGGATATTGGGTATTTTTACGGCTACAACCATACAAAAAAAAGTCCCTCAATCAAGCTAAGAAGGATAATAAATTATCGCCAAAGTACTATGGTCCCTACAAGGTGTTGCAAAATATTGGTACTATGGTATACAAATTGGAGCTTCTTTCTTCTTCGCGAGTGCATCCAGTTTTCCATGTTTCATGCTTAAAAAAGGTTATAGGTGAAAATATTCCAGTTCAAACAATATTTCCAGAGCTTGATGAGGAAGGAAAAATCATATTGAAACCTGAAAAGGTCACGGAAACAAGAACTCGATAGCTACTAAATTGATCAATTTCATAGTATCTCATCAAGTGGAAGAACTTACCCACTGAATATTCTACATGGGAGGATGAGAAATTTATACAAAAGCACCCAAAGCTACTCAAGCATTGAGGAAAACACTTTTTTGAAGGAGAGGGGCATTTTAGGTCCCTATATTACTAGTTTAGTCCCTTATTGTTATTATTGTAGCCCCCTTATTGTTATTGTTGTACCCCTATAGCCCCAATATTGTTATTATTGTGCCCTTACATTATTATTGTTAGGTTGGCTAGGATTATATTTTGGTCCCATGGAATCCTAGGAGTGTGGGGATAATGCATATGGGATGCATGAGTTAGGGTTTAGATGATGGGTTTAGGGTTTAGGTGAGTGGGTAGGTTAGGGTTTGTCAAAATAGAATTTTTTATATGTATGGACAGTGAAAATACGAAGAAAAAGAAAATGAGCATGAAATGTTTCAAACCGTCAAAATTTAACCAAAATCTAGCATAAGAATGGAGACTTACCTTGTATGAGGGTTACACAAGGTAAAGGAGTTGAGCTTGAAATGATTTGGAGGTTTCCCAAGCTTAAAAACTGAAAACTGCTTCTTTTCCAGAAGCGTAACACCACCTATAGTAGCGTAACAACGTGGTTTAAAAGTGTAACAACAAAGGTTTAAAAGCATAACAGTGTACTGTGTAGCGCTTGCGCACACCTGCAAAACGCTTAGAAGCATAACAAATGTTGTGCAACGCTTCCAAAAGTGTAACAATAGTGCCCAGAAACGCAACACTACAATTCAAAAGCGTAATGAGGATGATTTGAAGGGTAGAAAGTCGATTTTTAATGGAATTTGAGCCTTGGACTTTTTATTTTAGAGAACCATCGAGGGAAAGTGAAGTAGAGATATGTTCTTCTACTCATCAAAGGGTAACAATGAGTGAAATCAAGTTTGCTTTTTTCCTTTTATAAGCTTGAGATGACCCTTTACCTTTTGACACTTAAAATGACTTCTTGAACCTTTTTTATTTGGAAATGAATTTTTTTCTCCTTCAAGTGAGACGAGAGGACAGAATGAACCTCTTTAAACTCTTTGACCCTTGAAATTACTTTATGAACTTTTTTATGAGACAACAAGACAAAATTGACCTTTTAATGAGACAGTAAGACTGAATTTTCCTTATTTTAACCTTTGAACTTTTCACATTGGGATATGACCTTTTCAAAATAAGATAAGTTGTTTTGAAAACTAGAAATGACCCATTTTGTCTTTGACTTAGAAAGTAGGTCAGAATTGACATCTTTTGAAGCTTTGACAGTTGAAATTACTTTTTTTGTCCTTTAATGAGACGATAGGACATAATTTCTCTTTTCAAAAGACAATGAGACGTAATTAAGTTGCTTGAGATTTTTTAAACACTTGATCCATATGAAACAAGACATATGGTATTTATTTCATCTCCTAAACATGCTAGCTCCTTCCTTAGGGTTTTATGAGTGGAATGGGGGGTTGCTGCCTTTTTTGAAGTGAAAATTTGATTTTTTTTCAAAGGCAGAGATGAACCTAGACAGTGACCTATATGAGGTGGAGTGACATAACCCTAGACCTTTAAAAATGATGATGATGGAGATGGTTACCTTGAAATTTATTATGATGGAGATGACCTTGATAATGATGGTGACAATGAATGAAATGAAGGAGCAACATACTTCACCTAGAATTTTTCAGTGACCAAAATAATTTTTTGAGAACTTGTTTGAAAAAGTAAAAAATCTGACCTATGAATTTATGGAAAAAAAATAAAAGAGTTATTTTTTATCACTGAAATACCTGAGGTAACAGTTACAATGAGGCAACACATATTTAATTTATTTATAATAATTAGACAATGATGATGCGAAGATGAGAATTATTGCTCAGATTTTCTAAGGAGAAGTGAGAAAATGGTTCAGAGCTTTGGTAACTGGTTCAATGCAAAATTCACAATAGTTAACAAATATTTTCCTTGCTAAGTGGGGGGGAAAGAAAAATCCACTTCAAATATTGGCTGAGTATAACTCATTGAAAAGGAGGCCTAATGAATCAATTCAAGACTATACTACCCGCTTCAATAAGGTGTACAATTCCATTCTCGTCGATATCAAACCTCCACCTGATTTGGCCTTGTTGCACTATCCAGATTCCTTTGACCTTGATATGTCATATTAGCTTAGAGAAAGAAACCCTACCTCATTGGAGGAGATGCAGAAAAATGTAGTCAGCGTTGAAGTCAATCTATTGATCAAGAAATCAAAAAGCAAGGTTGAAAAAATAGTCACAATTAAGGAAGAACCATCATCCTCATCCGAAGCGAAGTTGGATAGTTTGATTAGAACTGTGGAGAAGATGGTAGACAAAATGTCCATTTCATAAAGGCAGCCAGACAATCAAATCTAGAATCCCAATTTCCAAGGACATCAGCAGCAAACACAGTTCAAGATTAAGAAAAGAGAAGTGATAGCTCCAGATCAACAAGCTCAACAAAAAATCCACACTCCATTACATCATAACTATTCCCAAGTGTTGGAAAAATAATGAGAGGGGGGGTGAATTAGTATTTTGAGCTAACTGACAACTTTATAGTTTTCCTTTTTCTTAAAACCATATGCTACATTACTGCATCCAACTTGTATGTCCAGAGATCTTATTATGTCTTTACTTAGATCATTGCATCATTCATTCATCAGATAAGCAGTAAGTATGAACAGAAATAATAGAACAAACCATCAAACATAAGCAACACATATGAACACCAGTATTTAAGGTGGAAACCCAATTCGGGAGAAAACCACCGCTGTTGTTATCTCAGTCTTCAATATTTATTATAAAGAAAACTTTTTACAATTTATGCTGGCGCAGACTTATACCAGCACGCAGGTACCCACCTGCAGAAAGGCTACAACCTTTTCTCGTTCTCCAGCCACTACTGGAAGGGAGCTCCAACCCCCTGATTTTGACACCAAATTTTACTGGCAGGATACTTCCACTTTCATACAGAAGGCTTCAACCCTCAGATCCACCAGATTTCTTCAATTTCTTCATCAGACTTCTGTCAGGTCTTCATCATTTCTTTTACCGATCATCGTAGAGATTTTTCATTTCTAGATCATATCCATCGGTGCGTCATATTTGCAGATATCTCTTAAAGAGATTTATTAACAACCCTTGCACCTTCCCCCCTCATACTATCCTCTTCGCCTTATATAGTTTAGCCTTCATCATTACCATGAGTCAAAACCACTCAACCGCTAATGGTATTCATATTAAAAGTCGAACCAATCCAAATTGGAATCCCAATCTTCGTTCTTCCATGCACGAAACGTCCCAAAGATAATCTTTATCTCCGCCAAATAATACTATAACCAAGGTTAATAAACATTATAGTGCCGCTGACTCAGCAGTAATATATATATCCATATAGCCTTTCGGGCCCTTCAATAATATTTAATCTTCGACTTGGGAATTAAGATCTCGGCATAACGTATATTGAACCAATAATGCGAAGGGAAATTGGGTCCCACACCCTTAAAAAACGACATAATACTTTGGGTAAAAACCCGCAAACCTCAACATATGCGTATGGGCCCCAACGTTAACGGTCATTTCCAATCGACGGTTGTAATCGTGTCGCACTGCCTCACTTGATCGGACGGATATCGCTCGTTGAAGATGCACGAACAATAACGCACGATGGCCCACCATAATTTGGTTAACCTTTGCGCATATTTATCAAACGACCACCGTTCGATGGCTTCTTCCCAGATCAACGGCTTGTATCGATATCGCTGGGCATCCTGGGTCGAAAAATAGCGCGTGATGGCACGCAGTGACAAGTGGTTTTGTGGAGTCGTACAGGGACGCGTGTCGAGCACTCTATGGAATTGCTCCCCAACCAGGAAATACTGCTTGCCCGTCGAAAGCGGTGCGATGAAAATCATAATCCACTTTCACTGTTTATTCCGCACGTGATTCCTCTCCTTCTCTTAGGGTTCCGTCCATCTTTCGGAGTCTATGTTAAAAGTTGTGTGGTTAACTGGGATCAATGGTACTGCGGGGGGGCACAAACAGTCCGATGATCTTTCCGTACCGAGGAGTGCCTCTGCATCGCATATTCATTACTCTACCTATCTATTTATTTTCTCTTTCTGCTAGTCTCTTTGCTGCTTCTGCTATCTCTCTGTTGCTATCTATGCTTCTTGTCTAATGCTGCTCCTTGCTTCTCTCTTTGCCTTGTTGCTGTTCAGATGCTCCTTCTTTGCCACTTCCTTTTCCATCAATGACAATATATCCAACAATCTCCCCCTTTGGCATTGATGGCAATACTCTTCCTCTGATTGTCTTATAGAAGCCCTTTGTTGCTTTTCCTCCCCCTTTGACATCAATGGAAAAGAGTTGATCAAGATCCTTTGAACCGACAATACCATGTTCCCCCTGAGATCATGCTGCATCTTCAAACATAATATAACAAAATGACTTATAAACGCCAACAATGCATCATTTTCATATGACTAATGCTCCCCCTTAGCCTGTGCATTCAGAGATGCCCAACAACACCTCACAACCAATTTAATCTTCTGTATTTAAGTAGATATGATCCTATGCATGTCAGAGACTACTCCCAGTTTCTGTCTAAAATATTCGAACGCTTCTCTGGGTAGAGGTTTGGTAAATATATCAACAACTTGTTCTTTGGAGGGAACATACTCCAATTTCACCTTTTGTTCAAGCACTTAGTCACGTAAGAAGTGATATTTGATGGGAATGTGCTTGGTCTTGGAATGCATGACAGGATTCTTTGAGATACTGATGGCACTTGTATTGTCACACATAATGGAGATATGAGGTGAACATTTGATTTGAAAGTCTTGTAAGGTTTGCATCATCAGGAGAAGTTGGGTACAGCTTGTGATGCGACCACGTATTACAGCACGATGTGAATATTGAAATAGAGCTTTGCTTCTTGTTGAACCAAGATACTAACCGAGGCCCCATATAGAATGCACCACCACTAGTGCTTTTCTGATCATCAACACTTCCAGCCCAATCTGCATCAGTGTATGCATGAAGAGTAAGATCAACATTCTTTGGATACCATAGTCCAAAGTCTTGAGTTCCTTATAGATATTTGAATATTATTTTCATAGCCTAAAGGTGAGACTCTTTTGGATTAGCTTGGAATCGTCCAACAACCCCAACTGCATGCATGATTTCTGGTCTTGTCCCAATGAGATAAAGTAGACTTCCTATCATAGATCTGTATTCTGGTTGATTCACCGTGGGGGAATCGTCATTAGAACTGAGATTACATCCGGTTATCATTGGTGTACTTACAGGTTTGCAATATTCCATGCCATACTTCTTCAGATTTGCTTGAGGTATTTTGCTTGTGATAAGAATATGCCATTTGTTGCTTGTTTCACTTGTAAGCCAAGAAAGAATGTTAGTTCCCCAAGTAAAGACATTTTAAATTCTTGCTGCATATCAGAAGAAAATTTCTGACTCATAGATTCTTCATTACTTCCAAAAATGATATCATCAACATATACAACCACAATCAATAGTTTGTCATTTTCAGTTTTTGTGTATAAGTTTCTATCAGCAGACCCTTTTGAAAATCCTTGTTGATGAAGATATTTGTCAAGACGATAGTACCATGCCCTTGGAGCTTGTTTGAGACCATATAGAGCCTTTTTAAGTCTACAAACAATTTTTTCATCATTTCCCAAAATGAATCCTTCTGGTTGTTCTATATAAACTTCTTCTTCTAGATCACCATTGAGAAAAGCAGATTTAACATCCCTTTGATAAACTTTGATTTGTTGGAAGCTTGAAAAAGCAAGAAACATTCTTATGGCTTCAATTCTGGCTACAGGAGCAAAAGTTTCTTCAAAGTCTATACCTTCTTGTTGAGCATACCCCTTGCAAACAAGTCTAGCTTTATTTCTTATAACATCCCCATTCTCATTTAACTTGTTTTTGAATATCCATTTAGTTCCAATGAGATTTTTTTCATGAGGTCTTGGTAATAATTCCCAAGTGTGATTCTTTTCAATTTGATCAAGCTCTTCATTCATGGCTTGAATCCAACATTCATATTTGCTAGCTTGTCTGACATTGCGAGGTTCAATAGTGGACAGAAATGCCAGATTGCTAGAAGATCCCACAAGAGTCCTTCTTGTTTGTACATCTGATCCCTTTTCTCCCAAAATTTGAGATTCTGGATGATTCTTTTGAACATATCTGGATGGAGCCTTTTCAGATAAATCATCTTCGGGTTCTTCATTGGGTTCACTATTTGTATCATTACTATTTGATGTAGAAGGATATATGTCATCATCATCGTTTTCATTTGTTGTTTGTTTTTCTTCTTTTGGAGCTGCGGGAGACTCATCAATAACAACATCTATACATTCAACAATATTCCGAAGTCTTTTATTGTAACATTTATATGCCCTACTCCTAGAGGAGTAACCAATAAATATTCCTTCATCTGCTCTGGGTGCAAACTTGCCAAGTTTTTCATCATTATTTTTGATAAAACATTTTCTTCCAAAAATTCTAAAATTCTTTACAGTGGGAGAATTACCATACCAGAGTTCATATGGAGTTTTATCACTATTTACACGAACATGTGCCTTGTTAAGAATATTTACTGCTGTATGTGCTTCTTCTCCCCAAAATGTGTCGGGTGTTCTGGAATCATCAAGCATAGCTCTAGCCATTTGTTGAACTCTGCTCTCGTTCATTCTTTCGCTACGCCATTCGTTGAGGAGTGCCAAATGCGTAAAACTATCTTTTAATGCCATGTTATTCACAAAATTCAAGGAATTCATCTGATGTATATTCTCCTCCTCGATCAGATCTAAGACACTTGATTTTTAGATCTGATTCATTTTCAACCAGTGCTTTGAAGATCTGAAATTTCTCAAATGCTTCATCTTTGTGTTTACTCAACCCAATCCAACACATTCTAGAGAAATCATCAATGAATAAGATATAGTATTCTTCACCACGTGGTGAATTTTTCCTCATAGGTCCACATATGTCAGTATGAATGAGTTCAAGAGGCTTACTTGATGATCCTTCCTTGGCATTAAATTGTACTCTGGTTTGCTTACCGAATTGGCAAGATTTGCGTATGATATTTTCAGGTAGAGTAATATTGGGAAGATCACGAACAACTTTAAGTCTGCTTGATTTGTTGATTTGAGAGAAGCTCAGATGCCCCAACCTTCTATTCCATAGCTATTTTTCTGAAGATTTACTCAAGTAACATTGTTCTTTGCAGTTCTTTAATACATACAGGTTGCTTGGAGTTCTTTTTCCTTTTATAATTGTTTTACCT
The DNA here is from genome assembly GCA_034641835.2 of Pinus albicaulis. NCBI lineage: Eukaryota > Viridiplantae > Streptophyta > Pinopsida > Pinales > Pinaceae > Pinus > Pinus albicaulis. The sequence goes on along the minus strand of CM076570.1, from coordinate 9,301,661 downwards.
GTATCAAGATCACGTACCACACATTCTTTTGAACTAAAAACAACTTCGGTTCCTTGATCACACATTTGACTTAAACTTAACATGTTATGCTTTAATCCATCCACATACATGACTTCATTAGCTTTCACCTTTTCTTTTAGAAAACAAACCCTTTTCCCTTAATGACTGCAGGAGTATCATTTCCAAATGTAACATTATTTTCCTTTTCTAGAGGACTATATGCAAGAATTTTGGTTTTGTCACCTGTCATGTGTCTTGAGCATCCACTATCAATGAACCATTGGTTTTCTTCATCTTCTGAAAATAACGCTATGCCACAATTTTCAACCTGTAATTCCTTCTTTTTCCATACTTTGGAGCTTGAAGGAACATGTTCTTTTGTCTGAACTTTTCTCCTGCATTCAGATTCTTCATGGCCAAAGTTATTGCAATAAGCACATTCAACTTCATTTTGAAGAGGAGAAAATTTGTTATAGGTATTCTTTTTTGTTTCAATATCAATCCTTTTCTTTCTTGCTTCTCTTGTCATGATGGTTTTACATGCTACACATTGAACAACTTTATGACCAAAATTGTGACATGAGAAACATTGTCCATTGAAGAAGAAATTTATGCGATCATGAGATCTACTTCTTGAATTTACCTATTGATTGGTGTTTCTTTGAAAGATATTCCTGTTAGTATTCTTTGAATTGAGATGATCATGCTATACCTGCAAAGATTCTTTATTCCCTTGCTGACTGGCAGCATGTTGTATAGCAGCTGTAGCTGCTTTTAGATAATTTGGTGTTAAAGCCTGAGAAGATTCTCCGATATATCCAAGACCTGTCTTTATAAGGGGAGAACGTTGTACCTTGATAATCTCATCTAAGGTTTCAGATCCTTTAGAAAATCTAAGATTCAGAGTCTTTACTTTCTCAAGTTATTTTCTTAGACTTACTAATTCACACTATAATTTCTCATTGTGTTTCTCTTTTTCTTCAAGCTAATTTTTCAGAGTTTCTATGATTATTTTACTCTCTTCTAAGCAAATTTTGAGTTGATTGTTTTCATCAAGAAAATCGTTGTCTTCTAGAGAATCCACAAAAGTATCCTTTTATTCTCTAGATTCTTTTTCAAATGCCATGAGAAGCCTACGATCTTGTTCACATTCTTCCTCACTATCAGATAACCCATCACTGTATTCATGAGTATAGTAAATTTTTCTAGTGCTATAACGATTCTTATTCCTTCTTGCTACTTCCTTCCCCTTTTTATGTGTTTCTTTATGAGGACACTTAGCAGCATAATGAGCAACTCTTCCACAATCAAAAAATTTGAAAGGAAGCTTACCTCTGAACTGTCCTGTGCCAAGTTGAAGTTTCTTTACAAAGTTTATCTCCTCCTCTTCTGAGATATATCCTGATCCTTCTGTTTTTTGTACTTCCTTCCCTTTTGTAGAAGTTATAAAGACTGCTTCTTTGAATTCAGATGGTCCTCCTCTTCTCATTTAATATGCAGTTAGTATGCCATGAAGTTGCACCACAATAAGATTTTGAAGATCCTGCTTTTCTTCAAGAGCAGAAACTTTTGACTCGAATTTTGTCGTTAGTGATCTTAAAATTTTCTCAACCAGAGTAGATTCGGTTATTGTTTCTCCCAGATTTCTCATACGATTTACAATATCATCAAGACGTAAAAATAAATTTTCAATGCTCTCCTCATTATCCATTTTTAGATTCTCATATTGAATTCTGAGAGTTTTGAGTTTAGCACTTTTTACCTTTGCATCACCTTCATAACTTAGAATGATTTTGTCCCATATTGCCTTTGCTGTATTCAACTGCATGACTTTGAAAAATTCTGATTCAATTAGACTTCCAAATAGAGCATTGACCACCTTTGCATTGGTTTCATAATTCTTTCTTTCCATCGAATCTGTTGGTACTGCAGCTGGATATTGATATCCTCCTTCAACAATTGCCCATATATCTGCTCCCAGAGACTGAAGATAGGATCTCATCCTTGTTTTCCAGAAGATTAAATTGTTTCCATTAAAGAGCAGAGGCCTGATAGATGCTGTTCCATCTTGATTACTCATCTTGCTTGATCTTCCTTCTAGCGGCTAAGCTTTTTCAAAAGGACCTGCTCTGATACCAATTGTTGGGAAAATACTGAGAGGGGGGGTGAATCAGTATTTTGAGCTGACTGAAAACTTTATAGTTTTCCTTTTTCTTAAAACCATATGCTACATTACTGCATCCAACTTGTATGTCCAGAGATCTTATTATGTCTTTACTTAGATCATTGCATCATTCATTCATCAGATAAGCAGTAAGTATGAACAGAAATAACAGAACAAACCATCAAACATAAGAAACACATATGAACACCAGTATTTAAGGTGGAAACCCAATTCGGGAGAAAACCACTGCTGCTGTTATCTCAGTCTTCAATATTTATTATAAAGAAAACTTTTTACAATTTATGCTGGCACAGACTTATACCAGCACGCAGGTACCCACCTGCAGAAAGGCTACAACCTTTTCTCGTTCTCCAACCACTACTGGAAGGGAGCTCCAACCCCCTGATTTTAACACCAGCTTTTACTGGCAGGATACTTCCACTTTCATACAGAAGGCTTCAACCCTAAGATCCACCAGATTTATTCAATTTCTTCATCAGACTTTCGTCAGGTCTTCATCATTTCTTTTGTCGATCATCGTAGAGATTTTTCATTTCTAGATCATATCCATCGGTGCGTCATATCTGCAGATATCTCTTAAAAAGATTTATTTATTAACAACCCTTGCACCTGCCCCCCTCATACTATCCTCTTCGCCTTATATAGTTTAGCCTTCATCATTACCATGAGTCAGAACCACTCAAACGCTAATGGTATTCATATTAAAAGTCGAACCAATCCAAATTGGAATCCAAATCTTCATTCTTCCATGCACGAAACGTCCCAAAGATAATATTTATCTCTTCCAAATAATACTATAACCAAGGTTAATAAACATTATCGTGCCGCTGACTCAGCAGTAATATATATATCCATATAGCCTTTCGGGCCCTTCAATAATATTTAATCTTCGACTTGGGAGTTAAGATCTCGGCATAACGTATATTGAACCAATAATGCGAAGGGAAATCAGGTCCCACACCCTTAAAACACGACATAATACTTTGGGTAAAAACCCGCAAACCTCAACATATGCGTATGGGCCCCAACGTTAACGGTCATTTCCAATCGACGGTTGTAATCGCATCGCGCCGCCTCACTTGATCGGATGGATATCGCTCGTCGAAGATGCGTGAAAAATAACATGCGATGGCGCACTGTACTTTGGTTAACCTTCGCGCATCTTTATCAAACGACCACCGTTCGTTGGATTCTTCCCATATCAACGGCTTGTATCGATATCGCTGGGCATCCTGGGTCGAACAATAATGCGCGATGGCGCGCAGTGACAAGCGGTTTTGTGGAGTCGTACAGGGACGCGTGTCAAGAACTCTATGGAATCACTCCCCAACCAGGAAATACCGCTTGCCCATCGAAAACGGTGCGATGAAAACCGGAATCCGCTTTCACTGTTTATTCCACACATGATTCCTCTCCTTCGCTTAAGGTTCCGTCCATCTTTCGGAGTTTACGTTAAAAGCTGTGTGGTTAACTGGGATCAATGGTACTACGGGGGGCACAAACAGTTCGATGATATTTCCATACTGAGGAGTGCCTCTGCATTGCATATTCATTACTCTGCCTCTCTTTTTCTTTGCTCTTTCTGCTGGTCTCTTTGCTGCTTCTGCTATCTCTCTATTGCTATCTCTGCTTCTTGTCTAATGTTGCTCCTTGCTTCTCTCTTTGCCTTGTTACTGTTCAGATGCTCCTTCTTTGCCACTTCCTTTGCCATCAATGACAATATTTCCAACACTAAGGACCTGAAGATGAAGATAATATAGTTGAAAAAAACCATCTCTTTGCAAAATATCATGGAACTATTTTCCTTACAGAAGATGATGAATATACCGAGGAAACATATGTGATGGATGACCAAGAATATGTCCTTGAAAATGATGATGGGTTGGCAGTCCAATATGAAGACTATCAAAGGGGGTACCTAAATGATCTCAACTTAGCGTAGAGACAATACATTTTGAGAAACCGATATGTTCATATTACTTCTACTCAAAAGAGGACAACTCAACAAAATTATACTTAACCCAAGCAAACTTCCCAAGCTAGTCCAAACAAGGAGAAGGAGCCTGTCACCATAAATCAGAGCAAGAAAAGTGAGTCGTATACAAGTACATCAAAGAAATATAAGGAAGTGCACAGGAACGAATATCCAGCAAAGGATCAGCCTGAAAAGCGAGATACCATTGTAAAAGAGGTAGAGAATCAATCTAACTTGTTTAGCTTAAAGAGTGAAATTTCTAAGTTAAAGGTGTCTATTCCCCTCACTGAGCTTGTAAAGAATGATAGATATAAATATAAAATTTCCAAGATGTTTAATGTAGATCACATGTCAGACATGGTCAATGTCAGTGATGATCATCCTAAACTTCTATTTGTTCTAGTTGTAGATGGAAATCTTGAAGATAGTGAAGTCCGTCCCTTTTATCTCAACTTGAGGATTCATGATTATATTCTCCATAATGCCATGCTGGATTCTGGGGCCTCATATAATTTAAAGTTGAAGGCTATCATGGATAATTTGGGGCTAGACATAAACCAACCCTATCATGACCACTATTCTTTTGATTCTAGTAAAGTCTGATGCCTTCATCTTATCAAAGACTTAGTTGTCTCTTTGGATCAGATTCCCGCCAAAAATGTGTTGATGGATGTTGTAGTTGCTGACATACCTTTAAGGTATGGCATTCTTCTTTAACGGTCTTGGGGGGCCAAATTAAGGGGTACTCTACAACTTGATTTTTCATATGCAGCAATTCTGGTATCTAGCCAACTTAGGAAGCTATACTGAGAAATGAAAATGAAATACATGATCACTAGCAAGGATAAACCTAAAAATCACCCAATTCACTCTGTACATACTGATTTTTATTTCTTAATATTGTATAATTATCATGGTACCAATGATTTAGATAGTGAGCTTGTAGAAGGGTAAGAAATTTCAGAATTTTCAAATAGTGTCCAAGCGATCTTGAATGCAGAAAACATAAATCAGAATTTCGAAAGCTTGTGGCCAAGCACTTCAGAGAAAATTCAGTAGAATCACAACAAAGATTATTTGAATAAGAGAAAGGTAAAAAACAGATTGAGACAGTGGAGCAAAAAGAAAAGACATATCAACCCATCGAATTTCAACTTCCCAATGATGAGGAGGGTCTTTGGACCATGGATTTAGATGGTTCTTTGGGAAAATATGGAGTTGGTATCCTAATCTGGATCCGTAGTGCTATACATTATTCATCTAAAGTCCCACGGAATGTAAGATTGTGTTCATATAAGCTAGCTTTTGACTGTTCGAACAATGAGGCAGAATATGAGGCCTTGATCACTAGTCTCTAAATTTTGAAAAAGGCTAGGTGCGAAGAGAATTGCAGTATATGGCGACTATGAGTTGGTGATAAAATAGGTAAAATGGGAGTACCAGGAAAAACATCCTAGGATGAGAGATTATCGTAATTTTGTTCTTGATATTCTTAAAACTTTTGTAGAATATACATTGTCTATGATTCCTAGAAGCCTGAATTTTATGGTTGATTCACTTGCCACAACGACCATCAATTTTAAGAATCCTATTCATGCTACTAAAAAGTTTGAAATTCATGTGAAACATTTCCTGGCTGTCCCTGAAAATCTGAGATATTGGCAAGTATTTTGGGATGATAAACAGATCAACAACTTTATGTAGATGGAAGAAGAGTTTTCTAATTGTCATATTGATGAGGTGTATAATGAATATGATCAGGTAATTGAAACTGCTAAAGTTGAGGCGTTGAAACTAAAGGAAAATAACATTCCACGGGGTCTAGTACCTTTGTAAGAGTTATTTGATCATGATGATGTCGCCAAAAAGCCAACAATGGTCCCCACAAAAGCAGGTGTTGAACATGTGAACATTGGTACAACGGATAATCCCAAGATGGTCAAGTTATTGATGTATTTATCCCTTGAGTTGAAAGGTAAATGCACAACTCCCTTGAGTGATTTTTCTGATGTTTTCGCTTGGGATTATTCAGATTTAAAGGTGTACAACAAATATATCATCCATCACACCATCCCAATCAAGCCGGATCAAAATCCATTCCAGCAGAAGTTGAGGAGAATCAATATTAAGCTGGTGTCATCGATCGAAAAATAGGTAAATATACTTTACAAAGATGGTATTATAGTTCCTATTCAATTTTCATATTGGATGTCTAACCTCGTGCCGGTAAGGAAGAAGACATTGGAGATTCGTCTTTGCATAGATTTTAGAAATTTGAACAAGGTCCTTAAAGGAAAATTATCCTTTCTCAAAGATGGAGCACATCTTATAGAGGGTTGTTGGAGCTTCAACGATGTCACTTCTCGACGGATATTCAAGATACAACTAGATTTTGGCTCATGAAGATGACAAAGAGAAAACAACATTTACAACGCCATGGGGTACCTTCATGCACGCCAGAATGCCATTTGGGCTTAAGAATGCAGGGGCTACACTTAAGTGGGCTATGGACATCAATTTCTTTAATGCGAAGGATGTATTTATTGTAGTTTACCTTGAAGATGTTAATTTTTTCTCACACTGAGATGATGAGCACCTACACCACTTGAGAATAGTGTTTAAAAAATGCAAAAAATTCAGCATCTCACTGAATCCTAAGAAAATCGTATTTTCCATGGAGGATGGAAAAATACTTGGGCACATCATCTCCAAATATGGAATTTTCATTGACCCCTCCAGGATCAAAGAAATTCAGCAGTTGGACTTCCCAAGGAAGAAAAAAGATATCTAGTCATTCAACGATAAGACAAATGTTTTGAGGAGATTCATCCCTAATCTCCCTGAGCACCTTAGAAATAGGAAATATATGATGAAGAAGGAAAATGAGGTAAGATGGTTAGAAGATGCGAAGAAAAAATTCAATATAGAAAAAGGATTCAAAGACGGAGCAACCAATTGCCCTTTTCAGTCAGACCATAAGAGATGCAGCACTGAGATACAAAATTATTGAATAACAAGCTTTGGCCTTGGTGAAAGCATTGAAATACTTTTGGGTACATCCTACACTCTCACATCATAACTTATGTTCTGAATACAGCAGTGAAATATTTTTTGTTGCAAACTGATTCTGAAGGGAGGTGAGGGAAATCGGTTGAAACCATGTTTGAATATCATCTGGAGATCAAGCTGACAAAGTTGATCAAGGGACAGGGTTTGGTGAAGTTAATGGCAGAATCCAATTTACATGTGTTGGACATAAATCTGATTTCTCCACTTTCTGAAGAAGAGGTTGATGACTCATTGACATAGGTATCTCAAATTTTCATTTCATCCCCTTGGTATGTTGATATTTTTGATGTTCTGCAACATTTAAATCCTCCACCGAGTGTGTCTAAAAGAAAAGGTAGATCACTGAAATTAAAGGCTTCAAAATATTGTATTTTAGACAACGTTTTGTATTGGAAAGACCAGGGAGGTGTCTTATTGAAAGTGACGCGAAGGAGGTGGTGAATGACTTTCACAAGGGTGATTGTGGCAGTCATTTATTCTTGAAGACCACAACGAACAAAGTTTTGAGGGCTGGTTTCCATTGGCCCACTCTTTTTGCTGATGTGTACAAGGTCGCGATGAGTTGTCTCGAATGTCAATTTTTCCAAGGGAAGAGGAAGTTTCTCCCGCTGCCTTTGCAGCCCATATCAGTCTAGGCACCATTTCAGCAATGGGGTCTCGATTTCATAGGTGAGATACATCCTTAATCATCTGCCCAAAAAAAGTGGATTTTGGCAGCTACAAATTATTTTACAAAGTGGATTGAGGCAATCCAAACCAGGAAAGCAGATGATTTGGTTATCATTCAATTTTTGGAATCTAATATCTTGTCTAGATTTGGTTGTCCAAAGAAGATCGTAATGGATAACGCAGCTGCATTAAGTCCAAAAATATGGTGGAATTTTGTGAGAAGTATAATATCACTTTGGGTAATTAAACTGCACACTGCCTGCAAGGCAATGGATTAGCCGAGTCTTCGAATAAGTATTTGGTCAATATTATCAAGAATATTCTGGAGGCAAATAAGAAAAATTGGCATAATAAACTCATCAATGCCTTGTGGGCAGACATAGTAAATAATAAGAAGTCCATAGGCATGCCACCTTTTGAGTTATTGTATGGAGTTGATACAGTATTTCCTACTTCTCTTGTTGTTCCAGTCATGAAGATATAGCAGGAAGTTGGCATCGAACTGAATGATGTTCAACGATGGATAAACCAAATGATTCATTTGCAACAAACTAGGGAGGAAGTGTTTCAAAACACTTATAAGCTTCAAGAAAGAATCAAGAAAGTGTATGACCAGAAAAAAAAGGTGGATGACTTCAATATGGGTGATGTGGTCCTCCGTTGGGATGCTAGAAATGAAGATAAAGGAAATCATGGTAAGTTCAAGAATTTGTGGAAGGGACCGTACAAGATTTCAGCTTCAAGAGGGAAGCATGCTTACTTGTTGGAGGAAATGAATGGAAAAGAATATGGAGTAGGACCAATCAATGGTAGGCTTCTCAAGCATTACCTCTTTTGATCAAATATATGAAGTTTCTCAGCATTATTGGACATATCATTTTATTTTTTCTATCGAAGTGGGAAGGAGTTAATCATCGAAGCTTGAAGCCTGAGGTGAAGGCCATAAGGTTTCCTTGATTGGATACTAATTTCTACGTACAATGAGTTTTTATTTCAGTCAAAGTCAGTTTAGTTTTTCAGTCAATTTTCAGTTTTGAGTTTGATCTTTTGATTTTTGACTCCATGCCCAATGGATAAGGCTACTTGGTCTACGGTGTTCTTGACACCTCCAAGGAGCTTCCATCCCAAACTGGAGCCAATGTTAGTGCCTGCCTGTTCTGCTAGTCCCCAGTGATCAAATATTCTCTTACAAGGTTTTTGTTTGGGACTTAGTCAAATTTTTATGGTTTCAGTCGGTCTTCATATAAAAATTTGGTCATTAGCTAGTGTGTCTAGGTTTTTTAATACTCCTTTCAAAAAATTGATGTTTTGGTCTTTGCCATCATTCAGTTCGATGAGTCACCACTGAAATTTATCCATTATCATCTTAGTCACACCACCATGGTCATCATTCAACTCATTTCATGAAATGTCACCATTGGGTTTTAGGGTCAAAATCATAATCTGTCATTTCACCAATAAATCTGACGTTGAAGGAGTAGAAATATGGAAAATGCTCAATAAAGTATTTTTAAGAGTAATTTAATTTCAAATATGAATATAATATGTTTATACTATGTTTATTAATTTTCCAAAGCTGCAGTTTTAAAACAAAATGTAAAAAAAAAACACATGGTGGGGCCACTACACCAGTATGAAGAGAATTCAATTTCCAAAAGCTACAAAGGATCATACAAGCATTTATTTCACTCATTCCATTGGCATTAAGCACTACTCACCAAAAAAGTCTATCTTAGCACAACAAGCATCGAATAACACTCTCAAAAGGTGATTTGCACCCTCTCTAGGAAACCAAACTATGTTTTTAGCCAACCACACAGTGCTTTTTTCCCTTCTCTACATTTCACTTCTAGAGGAAAAAAAAATTCATCTTCAAGGGTTTTCAGTGGAAATTGAAGGTTCCATCATCCTTTTGACAAGTAAGTTGAAGCTATTGCCACCTCCTATCAACACTTATTTCATCATTTCAGTGGTGAAACCCTCCCATAGTCCCCACACTACATTTTTTGGTGGGTGACATCCATAGTTGGAGTTGCAAGAAAAAATACCTAATTCACTACATATTATACCCTTCCCCACACCCAAATAAATTTCCCACAAACCTCTCACCCTCATTTTCCTAACCCCTACACCTAACCCTAGCTCCTACAATGTGTTTTTGGGAAGTTTTAGGGTTAGGAATATGTTTTAATTCCCTACACTAATCTCTACAGTCTTTTTGTCATTCTCAACCTCCCTAAGCTTCCTAATACACCTATCTATGTACCAAAATTTTCCTACCCACATATCTTCTCCCAAGTCCCTTCATCTCCTCACCTACTTCCCCTTTCTTTCAATAAGGTTTTCATTTGCAATTGTAAACAATGGATGGAGGAAAGAAACCATCCAAAAAAGGAGGAAAAGTGTCAAGGTTTGAGCCACTTAACACTCAGGAGTTGATGTCTTCGGCATTGGCCAAAAAATGTTTTCAAAATTTAGGATGTTTAGGGTTTTGTGAGAAAATCCAACAAGTGGGATATCATGCCAAGTTAACAAGCTTGTTTGCCACAAACCTTTGGAGAGATAAGGTCACCATTGTAGGAGTGAGTTTTAAAATTTCAATTGAGGCCATAGCCACAACTACAAGGATACCAAATAGTGGATAAAAGTAGTTCAAGAACTCATACTTGGACATTCAAAATTATAGAGATTTCATTAAAAGTCATTATAAATATGCCATCAAGAATTTTTTTCCTTTTGGATAGTTGGTGACAAGTTTGCTCCATTTATGAAGGCCATAATGAGGTATTTCACATGTGAGGGTAGATTTTCAAGGTTGTACAAATATCATGTCATATTGTTGATTCATTTCACATGTGTAAAAACTCTCAACCTACCATACTATCTTTATAAAAGCTTAGATAAATTGGAAGAGAACTTGTAGAATAAAGAGAGTGATCACCAAGCTAGTATTTTCCACCATGGCCTCATCAAAATAATTGTCTTATACCAGCTTACACAGATGAAAATCCCTTGGGAGACATTCATTCAGTCCACTGTCTTTTTTCCCCCTACTAGTCAGCCTACTAGCCAAAGTACACCATCAACACCATCCAAGACAAGGGAGGTTGGCTCATCTAGTAGAATTTCAGTCAAGAGGACACCCATGACTGAGGTAACTCAAACATATCAAAGTGGAAAGAGGCTTGTGTTTTTTCCAAATATTGTTGAAAGGGACAAGCTTACATCAGGTGAGCAAGAAACAACATCACAAGATGAACCACCATTACAAGATGAGGAGCCATTCCATCTTGACACTGACATGGTAGAATTGGAGGTGAATGAAGAGAACAAGACACTGGAACAGATCATGATGGAGAATTATTCTGAGATAATATAACTTAAGAAAATCTTGTCAAAGGCCAACTTTTTGGTTTCATTTTTGCAACAAGAGAATATGCAATTAAAGGTAAATCAACTACTCTTGAATAAGCCTAAGGTTGATTTGAGAAAAGAAGATGTAAAGGGTAAAGTAGTGGTTGAGATTGATGATTCGGATGATCAAGAAGAGCATGTAAGAAGAAAGAGGCCACGGAAAATAGGCCTAAAGAGGGAACTTGAGCAACAGAAAGAAGCATCTCCACCAAGAACTCAAATGACAGTTGATGAGCTCATCTTCGTAGAAATTGAAGAAGACATGGTAGGATGGCTTGATAGACTAAATTACCACATGCACATAATTCTTAAGAAGGAAAATAGGAAAAACAACCTGGAAAGGCACATGGCCATGCATTACTACACAAGAAATCAAGTGTCTCGGATAAGAATCAAGCAGTTGAAGAAAAGGTTGAAAGAAACCCTAATGCGGAAAAAAGAGAAGGATAGGCTTGATTTGTTAGCTGAGGCCTATTTCATGGCCTAGAAAATACTTATTTCACTTCAAGGAGAAATTTTGGAATAATTTTGAGAAAAAATGGAAATTTTTTGACAAATTTATAAGTTTTTGGGCATTTTGGAAATTTTGCACAATTTTTGGTCCAAAAGGGTAGTGAGTCTTACGCTGCGTTTTTTTTGGGGCATCCAAATGACAAATTTTTTTGATTTCTGGATTGATTTTGGGCTTTAAATCAACTTCAGCTATTGGGAGAGCCATGCCAACACATTATTGTGGGTGAAAAGGTAAAAAAACTACCAAAAAATCACCTTTCTTCCTATTTTTTCAGAGGCACGCTGCACTTTTGTTGTATTTGTGGGAGAATTGAGTTTTAGAGGTCTTGGAGCAGTCATTTTCAGTGTTTGAGGGTTCTATGGTGTCTTAGACAAGAATATATTTCTCCAGCATTTTTCAGATCTGGATTTTGAGCATGGGAACTCCTTCAAAAGCCTCTTACACCTGACACGTTGTGTTTTTGCCTGGCACGCCGCGCTTTCCTGTCAATTCACTATGCTTTTGTTTGGAAGCCTATTTTCTCAGTTTTGTAAGTCAAACTTAGTTTCGATTGATGTATTTTCTCATTTATGATTTTTTCATGATGGAATCAATGGTAAATATGCTTGTTAAAGTGAAAATTAGGTAGATTCATGCTTGTGAATGATTTTCAAGGTCAAATGTTTCAATTTTTCTATTGTGAGGAGAGTTTGTTAACCTCCCTAGTTATTAGGTTTTTGTTGAGGGATTCATGTAAGTTGTTCCTACACTCTAGGATTTGACCCCTAAGAGAGGGAAAATGGTTTTTGGTTTATATTTATGTGTTTTTCATAGAGAAAAAATGTTGGACATTAGAGGGTGGAACTCTTGTAGCTTATATTTCATATTTTTATAGAGGAAATCAAAGGACCAGTTGCAGTTATTTTCAGGAATTCTCGTGTTGTGAGTTTGTGATGTTGTTTTCTCACTGTTATAATTTTATATAAATTATATACATGTCTCCTTTCCATATCTTCCTTCTTCAGTGATTTTCCTAAGAGGTTTATAAGCATAATTCTTTCATGAAATCTTTGTTTTGTTGGGAATGTCATTTTATGTAATCTTCCTTCTTGTTTAATGAATTCATGGTGCACATTCCCATTAATATTTTCTTACTCTTTCAAACCCTACACTATACCGAAAAACTTCTAAAGTCATCACAAAAGCATAGCTATCTTGCTCCTCCATATCTCTTGTAGCTGTAACCTTTGATACTTTGACCTAGTTCCTTGTTTTTCATCCTTGATCCAACAAAAAATCCCTAAATATTTGAAAAATCTAGATCTGAGCTATCTAGCCTAAAATCTGCTCTTGCACCAATTAAATCTTTGGCTGTGTTTTTCATAGAGAGAGCCCTCTCTAGTTCGGTAGGGCTAGTTGCCAAATTAAAAGCTTGGTTTGAGGTTACGTCCGTCGATATCCTTTCAGCCTTGGGACATTGTGGAGGCTAACAAGTGGAAATAATAAAATAATATTAGATTACATCATCAATTTTTAGAAGGAAAAAATAAATAAATATTTTTTCAACTCGTATTTTCAACTTCTCCCTACGATTTTACTCAAATTTCGAGTTGGAGCACTCATTGGATGCAAAATTTAATTCTTCATCCACAGAGTACCCATGTTGCATACTTTCTATGGACCCTACTACATGGAAAATGTGAAATACATGAAAAAACGTGATTGCAATCACGTTTTTTCATGTATTTCACATTTTTCATGTACCAGGGTCCATCAAAAGTATCCAACATGTGTAATCATTGGATGCTGAATTGAATTTTGCATCCAATGAGTTCTCCCACTCAAAATTAAACCGTAGGGAGATATGTTGAAAAAAAAGTTTATTATTATTATTATTATTATTATTATTTTAATCTTTTTGCTTTTTTACTACAAAAATGGTGAATCATCCCCCATGGTAGACATCAGCATCTTAAATCCTATTGGTTCTTATAAATTTGATTTTGGTTGTACACTTTTGTTTTGAGGCCCACTTTAGACTTCAAAATTTCTCTAATGGTATACCATGATTCTAAATATTTGAATGAAAGGATGGTGATGAAGGATTCATGATTCTAAACATTTGACCAAAAGGATGGTTATGGGGTGTTATGTTTTATGTTTCTATTGTATCAATTTGAGGATTTGTGTACTTGATCCTATTAAACCTATCATGAAATTTATTTGACTCATTTTGAGATTTTAATTTAGTTCTCTGATTATCTACATCCATGACCATCATGGGTGCATTTTCTTGAATATTCATTATCTCTTTGATGGATCACTTCATACATCATCGCACTTCATACAGATTTCATATCATGGAACAATAATATTCATAGTAATCCAACTAAAACAAGGGTGCCCTAGATACTAGTTGCCTCCAATTCAAATCCTACAAACAAGCAAAGGGAGAAGACAAAATCACAAAAATATTAGAAAAGAGGAAGAATAAGAGATATAGAACCCCACAACCATTCCATATCGCCACCATTAATTTTCACTACTCTCAAGGTGTTTGAAAAGAAATCTTACAATATTCTTCAAATTTCCCATACCGAAGTAGAAGAAGTTATTGGACGAAGGGTTAAAAACTTAGATATTTTAATGAGAGGAAACTGGGGGACTGGAGTTAATGAGAATTATTGTCAATTATCCCATTCATGAATATTTTAAGATGTAATTTTAGAGGGATGGTTTTGGGGTGGGGAGGGGAAGGAGGGTGAGCATAAGAAAAACAACCCACTCTCAACTAAAATATATGACTTACAGTTATGGGTTAACCTAAGACCACATATATTTTCACCTTTAAATATGAGCAACAAATTAGCATTAGATTTCAAGGCTCCATAATTCGCCATTACATCTATTTCACAATTGAGAACTTGTTTTAATTGATAAAATCAAATTTTTTGAAATATCTTTATTAGTGGAGTTATTCAGTTGATAACTCAAGATATTCTTAGGAACAAGGGAACCATATCGTGCAAGAAGGCTCATATTATTTTCATGGAATTATTGATAATTATTAATGAAGATCTAGTTCTAGTGCTCATAAACTTGATACATTGGTAGGCTTCCAACGCTCTTACTCCATTTTTTATAACCTGCCCTAATCCCCAATAAAATATAACTTTTGTTTTTAGCGGTAAAAAAATATTCGTTTCTTGCAAAAGAAAAATCCAATTATTATTCAGTTAATTGATTTTCAACATGAGATTTGATACTCCAATAATTACTTGTTTTATGCTAGGGATCCAATGCTTCCATGGTGATTCCCATCAACATGGGAAGAAAATCTAAATCTCTCTCATCCTCCTTATAGGTTGATTCCTTGGCATCCAAATATATGGTTACTAAAACAAGTAAAAAGATGAATCTTAACAAACCAATCACCTTCTACCATCAAATAGTAAAGGTTGGGATCTACACCACTCTTGATGAATCCCATATGATGCAAGTAGCTTTCAAACCTACCATACCATGCTCTGGGAGCTTGCTTGAGTCTGTATAGATCTTTCTTCAGTTTGCACACATGAGTGTGCCTCTCATGAGTCTCGTAGCCCTCTGGATGTTCTATGTACACTTCTTCCATTTGCTTAATATTCCATCCTATCTAAGCTGCTAGGGATATAAATGACCAAATAGAAGTGTATTTGGAAACTGGGGTGAAGGTCTCCACATAATTTATCCCTTCTTTCTGTGGATACCTCTTTTCCATGAACCTAGCCCTATAATTTTCCACATTATCATTTGCAACATATTTGATCTTGTAGATCCATTTAGAACCTACAATTGATATGTATTTTGGCCTTGGAAATACCTCCCAAACATAATTCGTCATGATAGAGTTATACTCTTCTACCATGGCATCTACCCACACTTGACCTTGTGCGGCCTCCTGAAAGCTGGAAGGTTCTGCAGCCTAAGGCATCAATGCTTGGTACATGTCAAGTTGTTTGCGTTATATTTTTTTCATCCTAAGAGTTCCAATAAACTCCTCTGCATATCTCAATGTTTGACGAACCTCTCTACTCCATCGACCACTATTCCTGCGAGGTTCGTCCAATTCCTCCTCATCTCACCTTTGTTGCTACATTTGTTGAGAACTCCACAGATTCCCTGCACTTGAGGAAATACTAGTACTGGTCATAGTACTCGATCCTTGTAACTGTCCTCCTACATGTCCCATGGATTCCCCTATGGATACCCTTATTTTTGAACCAAAGGAGCTTCTTCTAACTGATTTTTATCACTGGGAGGCATCTCACGAGATATCCTGAAAGCTTGGTCCTCCATGAACTTCATCTCTCGCCTCAATACAATATTCCTATTGCTAGGAATGTAGATCATGTATTCCTTTTAGGTCTATTTATACCCAATGAATAACCTATTCTCTGCAATCTGATCTATTTTGGTACGTTTCTCATCTGACATGTGGTAATAAGCAACGCTACCAAAATTTCTAAAGTGACTAACTTCTGGCTTCTTCCCTATGAAGACTCTATCTGGTGTTTTCTTCCCCAATTCTCTATGAGGAGTCTTGCTCTGAATATATACTACAGTGTTACATGCCTCTCCCCATAGAAATATATGTAAATCATGTTCATATAACATATCCTTTGCAGCTCCAATAATTTTTCTATTTTATACTTTTCTACCCCACTCTGATGTGGATTATATGGAGTTTTCCATTCTCTCTTAATGCCTTCCATCACAAAAAAATTTGTGAAGTATTTATCTATATATTCTCCACCATTATCTGAGTGAAGCACCTTGATCCTCTTCCATGTCGCATTCTCTATGAGATATTTTAACTCTCTAAAATGACCGAAGACGTCATCTTTGGTCTTCAAGAAGTAGATCCAAGTTTTCCTGGAATGGTCATTAATAAAGGTGATGAAATATTCGACACTGTTCAGATATCTAGTGGAGATCGTGTCACAAATATCTGAATGTATGATTCCTAAGACACCATCATCTTTGTTGTCACTTCTTGGAAATTCCACCTTAGAATACTTCCCAAGTATGCATCCTATTCACACATCATCGTGTTCCATGCTAAAATCTGGAACTCGTGTTACTGTTTCTATGAGCATACTAAGTGCTCTATGGTGTAGATGTCCCATCCTCCTATTCCATAACTCATTTAGTCCCCTCCCACTGCTACTTTTACTTCCTATCAGTGCCATTGGAGAATCAATATGTAATTGGTACAATTTGTTACTTCGAACTCCAATCTATCTTACCATTTTCCAGCTCGAGTGCTTGACATACACTTTCTTCCCTATGAAGTGAATATCATACCCCTTATCCCGTAACTGGGATATTGAAATCAGGTTCATAACCAATCCTGGCACATGAAATAAAATTTTAACATTGGTGCTTTCTCTTGACTCCCCCCAAATTCTATGGTACCTCTCCCTACTAGAGTACATTTCGTTCTTTTTCCCATAGTAATATGGAATTTGGTATTCTCCTCCTTATAGCTAGAGAAATATTCTCTAACCCATGTCATATGAGCTAATGCTCCACTTTATATATACCAGACACCTTGTGAAGCTGATCCTGATAAGTAAGAAAATTTGTCATCCAATATGGAAGACAAATCTGAAGTCTCCTGAATGTTATTTCTTTTGAGGGTTATGGTGAAGAATTTATAGTGTGATATTCCTCTTTTCCACCCCAACATTGGCCTGCTCTAGTGACCAACTAAAAAAAAAACCTCTGCGTCCAGCTAGAGACCTGCTCAATGAAAAATTCTGAGCTACTCCCTTTGCCTCTAGAATAACTTGATCTGGAAAGATCCAATTTTTCTGCCCCTCACTCAGAAAAATCGAACCTCCATAAGCAACTCGACCTCCTAGAAAAGTGACTATGTTGCCCCTAGGAATTTCGATCTATTTCCCACGATGAAAAACAAAATTCCTTTGTTTTTCCTCTAAGCTCCCCAGATGACCAACTGCATTCTGATACTAGGTGAAATTTGTATCTATTGTAGCAACCAGAAATTATTCTTCTAACTGAAAATTTGATTATGCAATTTATTTTCTATGACAAACAAGGAATAAAATCACAACTGCAATTTTCACCATAAAAATAATGCAGCAAAATAAAATACTAAAATTGAGAAATTCTAGCACACACACAAGAATTTTAACACAACTATTTTTGGAAAAATTCCCTGAAAAAATCCAATGTGGGAACACCAATGCAATAGATGAATTTTTTATTATAATTTTTCAGCAGAAATTATGAGTATAATAATTTATATTCCCAACTGGAAATCTAATCCGAGGAAAGATACTCAAAATAATTTTCGTGAGAATTTTCTCTCACTTCACAACTATTTTTTGCCTCCAAAATTTCCTCCCCATATTCTGCGTTGAGCCTCTTGGATCATTATCTACATAGAGATTATGTAAAAATCTAGAGTTTGCTTAAGATTCAAACTCTCTTGGAGATTCTCTACACATCTCCCTTCTCATCTTCTTAAGATCTCCATGAATTCTTTGCAAAGTTTGAGAAAGAAGATTTGAAATCCTCTCTTCCTTCCTTCCTCAAGATAACAGAGTCTTCTTCTTGTATTTTCTGTTCATTTCTTCTTCTTCTTGTCCTCCTGATAGCATAATGGTTGAGATCCACAGGCTGAGCCAAGATTATGCTCTGATACCACTGTAATTATATTCCCAAATGGGGAAGCAACAATATATGAACATAAAACTGGAAGTAGCAGTGATAAATCAACTCATAAAATGTGAGAAGAACATATATCCATCATATTAGTATTATAGCAGCAAATTTATAGAAGATCTTGAGGAAATAATCACTCAAGATAGGCAAATTCAGCCTCAAGAGAACATGTATAAAATTTAAGATCATTGCTACACAACAAATGCCCAAGGCTATGACAGCGCAGTTTTATTAAGTATAACTGTTGTTGGGAAGTTTCAATACACAAATATGCAAATATATGGCTCACACAATGTTGGGAGTGAATATATAAACCCCCAAACACAATTTCAATACAGTCTGGAAAGGATTTCCTGAAATATGAAAAAAGTGAAAAATGTCAGAATGCAGTCCTAGGACTGAATAGCAGCTGCAAATCAAGAACTAGATGAAAAGGGCTGAAGATGATACATGTGATGAATAAATCTCATCCAATAGATCCTTCAGGTGAAAGGTTGATCCAACCACTGAATATCTCACCCTCCAATCTAACACTGCAACTCCTCACTGCAATTGCTCACTAAAATAACACAATCAAAGAGAGGTACTGCACTGTAGGTGATGGAAAATATGTTGGCCAAGTGCCAAGATGTGAAATCAGCTCCAGAATCTTCCTCACTGATCTCCCAAAGGAAAGAAAGCTTCCTCCTCTGAAAAACAAGCTTTGGAAGTGGTGTTATCAACCCTCCACTACAACACCCTGCAACACAACCCAACTCTAAACAGAAACAACACTGTAACTTAAGGAGGTAGCTTGGCCTCAAGCCTGGATGTGGAGAAATGAAGTACAATCTCTCTCAAGAGGCCTCTCAAGAAAGGAGAAGGAATTCCTAAACAGGAATGCCTTGCGCTAAGCAACACAACAATCTCAACTGAATGCACAATAGTCACACAGACCATAAAATCAATAATCAATAACATGTCTTGCTATTTCTACCTTGCCCTCCTTATAAACAAGTGGAAGCCTTCTCATCATGGGTCCCACTCATTAGGGTTTCCTCCATCAAGGAATCTTCCTCCCACTATCGCTGCGTTGTCTCCATAGATGATCTCCACCTTCCATTGCACCACTGTTGACTTGGTCAAACTTAACCTTGTCCACATGTAATTGCCCCTTTTCACACATGAGGGTGTGAAATGCAGCTATTACAATGATCCCTTTTCACATCATGAGGGATTTTAAACTTGAACTTGTCCACATGTAATTTCCCCTTTTCACACATGAGGGTGTGAAATCCAGCTATTACAATGATCCCTTTTCACATAATGAGGGATTTTATTCCTATTTTTTAAATCTATGGGCCTCCTTACCCATTTATTCATCTCCTAGGTGTCAAAAGCAAAAATCAATATTCCAATTAGCTGCATGCTAATTTTGGAATATTACATTCCTACCCTCCCAAATGTTATTTTTCCTCAAGCAACTGCAAGGATAGAACTAAGAATTCTCCCCTCCTCCGCCTGTAGCATCCCCATATGATAAACTCCTCCAAGGAATAAGATGTTGTCTTTATCAATAAATCTCCATATTGCCCCTCCCAAGCATGCAAGCTAGCTAAATAGCTATCATCATGAAGAAGTAAAATACTCAAGAAGGCAATAAGGTGTTGTCTAGAGGTCCCTTTGAGGCATGGGATCTGAAATGTGTTAGGAACCATCATTCCCATGTGTATCCTCCATCCCCCAGCTATCATCCATACAAAATGAGTTACCTCCCAACATGGAAACTCATAGAAAAGTTCCTCCTAATGATTCATGAGAGGCATAACCCACGTGCTCCAATCAATCCCATGGCCCACCACATAAAGAAACAAGTGCTTTACTGTAGTGACCATATCACCTCCCATGCTCCCCTTGGAACATGTAATGCAAAAAGTGTGGGAAATCTCTTCCCCCAAGGACACATCCAACCAATGTGTCTCTCTTCCAATCATTCTCCCAATAGAGATAAGGACAACATCAGAAAATGGGATCATGATTAGCATCATGCTAGCTGCCATATGTAATAAGGGAGAAGGACAATGGTCCCACAAATGCAACCAGCGCAATTTTACTCCCAACTGCATCAGAAAATGGCATGATGTGTGGCTTCCCAACCACTTGCTTGCTGGCCCAATATCCTCACAATTTTTGAGAAAGTGTATGATGTATGGTGCAAAGTGAGCATGATCTGCATAGGGTATCATCTCCCCAAGTCCTCTTAGGGAGTAGCCATCATCAACACTACTTATGGCCTCAAGTAGGCCATGAATTCTAGAAGAAATAATGCTCCTTCTTTGAGCAATGTACTACATATATATGGTTAAGGAATGTACATATTCATTATACAAATCATTATACAACCAAACAATATCCTTACCATATGATGTTCTCATGCAAATGGAGTGGCTCATAGATGAATTCTCTCTCATTCTCAAAGAGAAAATAGGTGGTTGTATTAACTCCCTCAGAGAGTTATGTATCTCCTCCAACTCCACATGATCCATGCATCTCATCAAATGCTGATATATCTCCTCCTCAAAGCCTTCCCAAATGAACCTCTCCATGATGGTGTGGTATGCTGTCATAGAATAAGTGTGGCTGAAGAGAAAATCCTCATGAGCTGCTTCTAGTAACTTCTCCTTGAGCTTGGAAGCTCTAGATAAGAAGATCCTACCATGATATTATATGACCCCATCTCTGACTGAATACCCCTCCTCATGAAACTAGTCATCCAATATCATACAAGTAAAAAGATCCTTGGAATAATCCACCAACAACTGGGATTTACAATATGGATCTATCCTCCATAGTGATAGTGCTGATGATCTATCACAAATAACATCTGTCATATGACTGTCCTCCTCTTAGACATCTCCCCTGCCAAATATTCAAGTTGGAAGGTTGTTATCCTTCCCATGATGCTCCTGCCACAACGCATAATCTGGAATGAGAGTGGGTAATGATGATGTTGGGAGAATGCCTCCTCTCCTTAAGTCTACCCAAGGCTCTCAATGCTGTGCCAAGTCCTCCCAAGGTCCTCACCCCTCTGGAGTCAATGAGTGGTGCATCCAAATGTGAAGCATCTCTCATCATCTTTTGAACTGGTGGTCTCCTCGGTGAGATGCCTCCATGCAATGAGACATCAATATCAAGAGTAGACTGCATATATGAATGGATAGACTTGTCCCTTCCCTCACTGTGCAATTCAGTATCCCTCCTCTATGCATCTGTTATCACTCTAGTAATTTCTTAAGTTGTGGGATTTGAGTTTTTTAGTCTAAGAATACTAGAGGTAACCACAAACCTACTTCAAATCCTAGGATCTAGTCTTCCTAGAATTCAGAGAGGGTTCTCTCTTTAAGATTTATCTTTGTTTTGATTTATGTTTTTAGGCTACTTATGATAGAACAATTGGTTTTTTTTTAAAGGTTTTGGTGGGTAAAAATCACTTAGGATTAAACTAGAGAGAGGTCTGCTTGTCCATTGGGCTATGGAGTCTAAGTATAGATAGCAGTACTAGAAGGCAAGGCCAAAAGGGTACAAATGTATTCAGGGCAAGGTAGATAACCCTCAGAGATTTGGGGAAAGGTTTTTGATGAAAGGGTATGATCAGGATAAAGGGAAATGAAGGATCCTTTGATCCGGAAAATGGAAGAAGGAGGCAGGGGTCAAACGGGAGTAGGAGCAATGAAGAATTCCTAACACCGGAAATCGGCAGAAAAAATTTAAATGGTAACTTAGTTAAAAACATGGAGTAAAAGGCTAGTCCTGTAGTAATATTCCTAGTTACACATTAAGATAGATAAAACACATAATGAATTGCATGAAACTCAGAAAAGAAACAATGACAAGAAGAGATGTAATTCACTCTTCAAATTATCCCAAGAATCCTGAATTATGATGCCACTTTAGCTTTGTCCAGTCTGCTACTTTGAATTCAACACACGAGAGCCTCCAATGTATCAAAACAATTCTATAGTAATCTTAGCAATTTTATTCCACACTTAACACTTCTAATACATAAGTATTTATACAAAATGTTGTTTACAAATATCCTAGAGAAATGTAGGAATATCTTTATGAAATATAAAATATCTTTGCAAAATAAGAGGGACAACTTCTTAACAAATCAGAAAGCTGTCCTATTATCCAAAATATATAGAACAACTTTATCTAACAAGGAGATTTTTATTGAATAGTTGTCATGCTTGCTGGCTGTTTAGGAAATATCTTTTTTTGAGTTGCCTTGGATGACACACTTTGATTTGATACTCTTTAACGCTGCTTATTTAAACACTGATACAATTTGAATGATATTTCACTCTTTACTGCTGAAAAATATGTCTTACTGTAGTAAAAAATCAGCTGACTGTCTCTTTATTTCACTGTTTCCGTTTGACTATTTTTAGTGATTTTTTCTTCACTATTTTACCTTTTCACTGTTACATTAAATCTGTGAATACTTGCCATTGCTCTGCATTTGGAATTTTCACATTTTTTAGCTTTCTAAAGTTCTCATAAGCATCTGTGTACTTGGAAAAGGTAGGTTTGAAAACACAATATGCCCAATCTCATGATGTCGAAAAACTAGTCTTACAAATATTGAAGGATGACCTTTCATATATGGGTACTTGATGTGATGGTTTGTTAACTTGTTCTTTTGCAAACTCCCTTAGCTTCTTATCATGATATTTTGGATCATTAGTTTATCATTGAAGACATGAATATACGGCGAGGCCTCTGCCTCAAAATAGTGTATTTTGCCAAAAGCTTAGTAATGGAAATGTTCATAGCTTCACATTTTCCTCTCGGTTGTTCATCAAAATTTTCTTGGTCACAACCTTCTTGATTTGTAATATTGTTTCGGTTCTATCCTGTACCTGGTAACTCTTCCAACTACCTTTGTTCTTACTATTCAAGAAATTGTGAGGTTCAAAAGCCTGTGATGGCTTATGAGCTAACTCATCCTTGGTTTTATGAATCTCATTTTGGGCTGCTAACAATAAGTCTCTCTGCTCATAGATGACCTGAATTGAAGGCCATTGATAATGTATGGCTTCAATAATATTTGTCCAAAGATGATTTTTGATGTTGGAAATCTATTCAGTAAATGTTAACTCTTTTTATAAATTCTTTATTTGTTCTTCAAGTCTAATGGTCTTCTGCTCATGGTTTTTAGCAGTTATCAGTGTTGTTTTGTTGGTGGCTTCAAGACTTTGAATCATATTTTTTAAGCTATTTATTTCATTGGTTTTCAAGGACATTTCCTCCATAGCTTTCACTATTTGAACTGGTCCATCTGTTTGCTGTACCTGTGTTTTTGAAGAATCTGTGGCTGATGTAGTAACTGAATGCACTGGCACTGCAGTTGCCAATGGCTCATTAGGTGCTAATTTTTCTCCCAAAGTATAAACCACAACTGTGGTAATTACTGGTATAACTGTAGGAATAATTGGAGCATCAATTTCCTTTATAGTCTCTTTCTCCTTAACAAGTTTATCCATTTGAGTCTCCATTTCTTTAACCTGAGCAGTTAGTTTGAGGATCAATTGCATCATCTCTTCTTTTTCTGTTTGATCCTGAAGTATTTCTTTGGTCTGTGGGTGCTCACTTTGAGGAAGCTTCAGCTGTTTCCTCAAAGCTACAATATCATCATTTTTCTTTTTTATCAAAACTTCAGCAGTTTGAACATCTGAGGGATCAATTCCCACCTGCAAAATTGAGTCTTCTAAGGCCTTAATCCTTAGATATTTGGCATAGAGGGATGCCTTATCCAATTTCATTTGGTCCTACATATTTAAGACCAGGGAAAATTTTAAGGATGGATATCTATTTGAAATTTTAGAAACCTTGGCGAATATTAGTAATCTAGAATAGAAAAAATGTAAAATTTTTAATGATGTTTTTGTAAAAATATCTAAAATTTTGATTATATTATATTATTCTATATAAGATCTTGGTGATTTTAAAGGTAAAATAATTTCATACTATAAAATTTGGACGAATTAATTTTAGAAAATAATGGAAATTGGCGAATATTTTTTTGGGAAAAAGTATAGAAAATTAGCCCACTTGCGAATATTAGCCCCTAAAACTTTCCCTGTTGAAGACAACATTTTGCAATTTGGTAGCACTCATTTCCATTGTCACTACCGTTGAATATAGCATTTAATAACTGTATCTGTGGAATTCTATTTGGTCAAGCTCATGAATGTTTTCAGTATCTACCTCAAACTCCATTTTTTTGTAATCTGCCACTGTCTTTGGTGTTGAAGTAGTTGTCTGCAAAAAGGACATAATCATCTTATTTGTTGCATAATCAAAGGTTGTCAGTAGCCTATTTTTATTCCCTGGTTTTTTCTTAAGAAACTGAGAGTAAATCTCAGACTTGATTTCTTCATTCTTTTGCTTGATTTTCTTGTACTTTTCTTTGATATCTAAGTCTTTTTCCTCCACTGTGTGTGAGGAAGAAGCTTTCATATTTTTGGGTTTTTCAATCATCTGAGTATATTTTCCTTCATCTTTTGTTTGTTCCTTTTCAATATCTTCTAGAGTTTCATTAACTATTACTGTAGCTTCATCATTGTTTATTTATGGCTCATTTGTATCTTCAATTTCAATCACTTTTTCTTTTTCAACTGTAGTAATTTTAGGCCTCTTGTTATAAATGAGCTTGAAATTTGTCTCCGTGGTGGTCTCAGCTGTATAATTTCCTTCATCTCTTCCTCCTTTTGTTGAATTTTTAGGATGTTTTGCAACTACCATAGCTGGTGTAGTATCCATTTTTTCTGCTGGTGTAATGATCCTTTTTCAGGATTCTCATGATTCTATTTCAGAGATGGACTACAGAGGCATTTGCTGGATATTTCACCTTTCAAAGAAAGGATGAGATCCAAAGGCTACCTGGCCAACTATAGACTTTGTCTATAGAACTTGGAATAACCCCTTTTCAGGAATTTCAACAATGTGTTCAATGAAAACGCTGTATAAGTAAAAATGTGCAAAAAAAACGCAGATCAGGGCTTGTTTCCCCTCATTTATGTTGTATGTGAATTATATATGGAATTTCATCAGAAAAAATCAGTTTAGGCACATTAAACAGATCTCCCAAAAAGTAGACTAGCTAAAAAGCACCCAAAGGGGAAGGCTGCAGTCAAATGCAAGCGCTACTTCAGGAATTGCGCAGTTTTAGCTAATGTTCAGTGGAGATAAGAAAGAGAACTGATATCTTAGTATTAAAGCAACAAATAATCATTATGATAAATCCCTTTCATTATACAGTAGAAAGCATGAGGCAATACAACAGTAAATCTTCAGAAAAGAGAGTAGGAGCACATGTATATTTGCAGAAATGCTTAAACAACGTTATTTTTCAGGAGGTTCAGAAGATGTAAGTTACAACTTAGATCTAGAGCAGATCTATGGACAAAATATCAGATCTATATCAAATCTGGAAACTACATAGTTTTCTCTACAAGAACCACTTGGAATTTTGACAAAAGCATGCATGAATAAGAGTAGATTTGAGAAACAAGTTGCAGATCTGGAAACTGCTGCAGTAAATTTTTGAATATAGCATTTCTTACAATGGATAAGATCTGAATATAACATACATCAGCAAGCCAATCCATGGATCACCAAGTGGAAGGCAAGCCCAGCACAAGAGATCTCTGATCTAAATTAAGAGCAAGACAACCTGCAAACCCTCATACATAAATAATGCAATTTTCCCAGTGGGACAATGCTGTAGCTCAAATGATACAAAAAACTACTGGATAATTACAAATCTGAAGTACAAGAAATGGTACTCTCTTCCAGGAGGTCAAAGGACCCACTCCATGGAGAGAGACTCTCAAAATACACTAGATCTCTGCGGATCTAGATCACCACTTGCTGCAGCTTGCAGAGATAGCAAAACCCTCAATGGATCAGCGCTGCCAATGTAAGTAGGAGCTTTGCCTCAAGCCCGATAGTGGTTCAATTCAGCAAGATTTCCTCCTTGAATCATCAAAGGAAGAGGTGAAACTCCTGCATAGGAATTCCAAATACAATCCTCCACTCAACAACAGAGAATAGTATTTGTCTAAGTAAACAAATACTCAGAAATATGATCTATCAACAACCTTCTCTTGCTGCCCTCCTTTCCTTTTATAAGATGAAAAAGATCTTGCAAACCCTAAACCACTTTGATGAGTTAGCCCTTTTCACATTATAGGCTCCTTTCTAGAACTGTGTTGTCCCTTTTGGAGATGCAATGAACCTAGACAGTGCTGTTGATTTGGTCAAGGTTGACCCAGTCTTTAGCTCAAACCTATTTCACACCTGCAAGTGATTATTTACATAGCCCTGATTTGTCTTTGTTCACATGGGCATTGATTTATTTTGAATTTTTAGGAGTTTTACATGTCCTCCTTTATTCATTTATTCATGAAACATAAATTAAAACAAAATTGAATATTTCCTTTTAGCTAAGGCTAAGTGGGAACATTACAGTTGGCTCTGCATTGACTATTGTATCTATCAGAGTTTTCTCTATCCATTCTGCCTGATTTGCAAACTTCTCAATTTTTGGCTTAGGTTCAGGTATAAATGGTGTAAGTTTGCATTTAACCCTTAAATTACTTAAGATCCCTTGAGGATCATAGTTCCAAGGAAATCTCTCCTAAAATTTAAACCCTGCTAGTATTTTGGTGATTTCCTTTTCTGCTTCTTTGTTATTAATGATGAAAGGCCCAAATTGATTTTTCAGCTTGAATTGGGTCTTTTTCCTGGCAGCTAAGAAGTTGATGGAGTCAGAATTTAGAGTTTTCCTTAAGTATTCCAATGCAAAAACTCTCATGCAAAAAATCTCATGCACATGTGTTTTGGCAACTTATAAGGTAATAAGTTTGAGCCGAGAATGATTATATTTGTGTGTTTTTCATAAAGAAACCAGTCTCCCATCTTATTTTGTTTTGATAACTACAATATTATTTTCATGTCTTCATTTACTCTAGGTTGCTCTACTTTGTACAATATATTCATTGTTGGCTAGAGGAATAGGTCTGAAAAATCTGTATAACTGAAATCATTGCCTTCTTTCCTAAGCAAAGAAGTCCAAAAGATGATGGATAGAGGCTGGCCCTCTAAGTCCATTTTGGAACACGCCCTTGAAACAAGTATGATGAGTACCTAAACACCCCTTCAGTGGGTAGTTTGGTTAATTGGTGATGAATGCTATCAGCTATGAATCTTGCATAATAAAAAATCATTGCTGGAGGTTGACATGGGGATAAAGTGGATAGAAAGCCTAGAATGGATTCATCATTAAATCCATCTGTGAAGTATCCCATTATAAAATATAGCATTGATATAATGTGTCTTGACCCTTCAGGAAATTTGGCAATAGAATATGGAGGGTTTATTTTTGGGATGTCAACATGATTGGTCAAAAAGTTCTGAAATATCATAAATCTCTTAGGAAAATCCAGTCCTAAATACAATTGAGTCAATGCTTCAATGGATAGATGGATTGCTTTAGAATCAAGCTGTAATTGCAACATCTCATTTATGGATTTTGCTATAATAGAAAAAAGAATCTCTCTGTCAGCATTAACAATGGCTCTTTGGTCTGGTACATAATGCTTTTAGCACAATCTAACAAGATCCTGACCAGGTTGAGTCAATGGCACTACATATTTGGGTAGATGAGTCTCCCAAATAGGTATTTCATCTTTATCAAGGTATTTATCATAGCACCAATTGTGCATTTCTAATAGATTAAATTCTATCATAGGGTCAGCAACCTTGTAATCCATATTAGTCAATGGAAGAATTTCTACAGTAGGTACTGGTGGCTGAAGGGGATTTACAGACATAGTGGTTTTAGCAGTAAGTGCAGGAGTAGATTTGATGGCTTTTGACGCTTCAGATTTGGGAGGCTTGGATCCACCAGGTTTAATAGGCTTAGAACCCCCAGCTTTAGATGTCATCTGTTTCTTAGTCATTTTTTTGAGTAACTAATGCAAGCTTAAATTGTTTGCAAGAGTTGTTTTCTTTAAACAGAGGATAAATTTATCAATTTATAAGCCAAGGATAAGCTTCAAGTGATATCTTTTCTCAATTAAGTATCTGAGATATGCAAACTAGTTTAAGACAGAAAACGAGGGTTTTCTGAATAATTTGGACTGTAAAAGGGCATTTTCAGGATATATTTGGGCTTAAACCTCCTCCCTGTTCTTTGAAATTGATTTTAAGTGGAAAAAATTGAGGAAATTGGCTTCAGAAGAGGTTTTTTTGAACACATCAATTTCTGGGGAAAATTTGCGAGGGTTTGGCCTGTTTTAGGAGTTTTTTTGGGCAATTTCTACAGATAATTTTCCTAATTTATACTTTAATTTACTTATAGATGGTTTAACCTTGAAATTTGCAGGTCTGTATGTCGAAAAATACCTTTGAACGCAGGTATTTGACTGTTGGAAGGGTTTTCAGACGTTTGAGGTCGAATTTGAGCTCTAGTTCTGCTTGTTGGAGTAAAAAAATGGCTTTTCCGGTCTTCAAGCAGGGAAATCTGCGGTCAAATATGGATTTTGAATTGAAAATTTATCAGCGGGGACTTAAATATAGTAGGGCGGCTTCAATACAGTCAGGCAGAGTTATTTTTCAGTTTCGAATGCACGAATAAACACAAAAATGATATATCAAAGGTTTTAATTCTAATATATGAATAATATCTAATGCATTCAATGCAGGTCAAATCCACTGGCGGGAGTGGTTTGGCTTTTCAAATGCGAAAACCATCGGTGGTTTTCGCGTTGGCTCATAGTGGTAAGTTGTATTTGGTGAAATGAACATGATCAAATGAAATTGCACCATGGCACGGGATACAGAATATTGAAAACAACTCATTTCGCATTGATTTTGGCTTTGGGCGAACGTTTGGTTTACGGGCGCGATATCGATTCTACACCATCAGATCTAACAAGTTGAAGCGAAGGGCCAAGATTAAAAGGGAAGGTGTGGTCGAAAGGTATGTGGGACCATGGTATTTGATTGATATGCGTTGGTGTAAAAAACCTTTATATGTGCTGGTGGGGGTTAAATATATGTGGAGCTAATATATGGTTTTAAAAGGAATTAAGTGGTGGTATATACATAAAAAGAGTTTATATATATAGTGGGTTTATTGGAATATGAGGGATGTGCGTGAGGCGGCTTAATTAACCAAGGGTTAATTTTATGTATAGTGTAAGGCTATTACATATTGGGAATAATGATGGGAAAGGTTTAATTCGAATGAAAATCAAACCATAGCTTTACCATGATAGAATCTCAAGTTAAAGGTGTATGCGGGGATTGATATATATATTGCAAAGGTTTTGGGTTTAAAGTTTGGTTTAAACTAAACTTTATAATAAACGGGGGGGTATGTTTTATTTTCAAATACATAGGATATGCTCGAAAACTTATTCGTATATATTTTTTATTTTATTATATAGTTTTTTAAACCATGGGGGGTTTAATAACTATAGGGGGTGGGGTATTTCTATATAGTTAGTTTTAGGCCAAAGGGAGTATTTTTGGGCTTTATTTCAGCATGTGGATAATAACTTTGGCTTAAAATCTTATAATAATGGGTTTTTGGGGGATATTTAACAGAAAGGGAATTATATAGGTAGGATAAGGTAATTTTTAGGGATTTAATAGCATAAGTTAGAAATTAATATGAAAAGGGGAAAGGAGTACACAAAAATACACTTATATGACTAAGTAAAGTGAAAATTTTAAAATCAAAGCTTATTATTTCATAAATTCGCCACTTTTACTCAAGATAGAGTGTTTTTTGAGGGTTTGTATGCTTTATGAATGAAGGGAGTTAGTCAAATGGGTTTTTATGTATCATTAAGTAAAAAAGGATATTTTAGTTATGAAAATGAATTAAATGTGTGAATGATGAATGAATATTGGTGAAGGGGAGTTTATCATAGGAATTCGACATTTTCCATTATCCAGTCATTAAGGCTTGGGTCCGGTCCCAACAGAAGTCCGAG
This sequence comes from Pinus albicaulis, assembly GCA_034641835.2. Classification (NCBI taxonomy): domain Eukaryota; kingdom Viridiplantae; phylum Streptophyta; class Pinopsida; order Pinales; family Pinaceae; genus Pinus; species Pinus albicaulis. Next base: position 9,271,074 of record CM076570.1, on the reverse strand, counting down.
AAATTCTCTGAGCCTCTTTGACTGGAAGTGTAGAATATTGAAGACTTACAAGGGAAGGGAAATTAGTGATTTTCTACCCGGTGATGAATATTACATGATTTTCCCACTTCTTTCTACCTACCCAACATTACTCTAACATTTTTTCTTCCTTTTTGCAGGTGCATTTAAACTTGCTACCTTGAAACATTTTATTCTTTTGAAAGCATAAAAACTATCTAATTATACCTTATTTCATCCGAGGGCTCAGATTAAACTGATGATCTCCTCATTATTCTCTACCTATCTACTGATTAGTCAGGATTAAATTGTCTGACTAATCTTTATTCACTATCTAAAACATGGAAATTGAAAACATGAGAAGTCAATTTTAAACAGTTTAACTCATCATGGATTATGGCATTTATTGGCACTCTGCCATAATCATTTAGAAAAAGTAAAAAGGAGTGGCATTTGGACTTGCACACTTTCATGTTTTATTTTAATCTTTTTCTTTTGGGTCTATATTTTTTTAAGTCCTTTGATCTTTCTTTTAGGACTTTTACCCTTGATTTTCTATTTTTTGATTTTTTATTTCTTACAAAATATGGGAAAACAACTTGTAGAAAGAAAGGTATATACATATTTTACAAGACTATCATAAGTCAATTCCAAATTATGAATCCTATACTTGTAGGACGCTAACAGCGGCATCACATGGGGATGGTATTTCCTGGTGAAATGTCAAGAACTTTAAGACTAGTAGCCTTCAATTTTGACCTTGATGATCGAGTAATTATCTTTTTTTTTTCTACAAACACTCATATTTATGACATTTTACTCTTCAAAGCTTAGGGCCTTCTCTCCGGGCTTCAACTTTGGAAAGAAAATATCCATTCCAATTTTAAAACTTCAATGAATATTTACAATGAAGTAAAAAGTAATTGAGACTAACTATTGGTTAACTCAGAAGAATACTAGTGTTTTAGCATTCTACCATTAACTGGTCCTTCTTGAATATCTGTTCCATCCAAATATTTGATGAAGAAAGCATTTTTACCCCTATGTCCATAAATTACATAAGGCCCTTTCCATAGAAAGTCAAAATTTCCATGCTTGCCTTTTTCTTCTCTCCTGGAATCCCATTTTAACACTTTATCTCCAATGAAAAAATCCTCTTTTTTACTTCTTTTGTCAAAAATTTTCTTGATTTTATCTTGAATGACTTGAAATTTTTCATAGACTTCTTCCCTTGTTTGTTTTAGATGAATTGTTTTATTTATCCTCCCTTGTATATCATTTAACTCCACTTGTGATTCTTGAATGATCTTCATTACTAGAACACCTAAAGATGATGGGAAAACTACATCCATCCCATATAAAATCTGGTAAGGAGAAGTTCCAATTGACTTTTTGGTAGTAAGTCTATCTGCCCATAAGGCATAAACTAACTTTTTATTCCAAGTTTTGTTGTTGTCTTCAAGTAATTTTTTAATGATATTCACAAGGATTTTATTTGAAGATTCATCTAGGCCATTACCCTGAGGGTAATAAGTAGTAGAGTGACCTAGGGTAATATGATACTTGTGATAGAAGACAATCATTTTCTTAAATTTAAATGTTGCAGTATTATCAGTAATTATTTTCTGTGGGCATCCAAATCTAGATAAAAGGTTTTTTTCTATGAAAGAGATGATGACTGAGTCAGTGGTTTGTTTGGTAGGAATGGCTTCAATCCACTTAGTAAAGTAATTTGTGGCAGTCAGAATCCACTTGTGTTGGCTAGAGGATGGAGGGTGAATTTCTCCAATGAAGTCTAAACCCCATTGTTGAAATGGAATTTCAGTAGAAATAGACTTTAGGGGTAAAGGTAACAATTTCTTTTTTCCTTCAAAAACCTGACATTTATGACATGAGGTAACAATTTTTTTCATATCAGCAAATAAGGTAGGCCAGTAAAAACCAGCTCTAAGGATCTTATTTGCAGTAATTTTCCAATATAACTGTCCTCCATAGCCACCCGCATGAAATTATTCAATAATTTTATCAGTTTCTGATTTTAGAAAACAATTCAGTAATATCCCACTTTGTTCTTTCCAAAAAAGCACATTATCCAAATTACAATATCTCATTGCTTTAAGTTTAATAAATCTGGCTTTAGTCCTTGTTAATCCAGGAGGAGCTTGTAAGTGTGTAAGTACAAAGATAATATCTGAGTACCATGGTGAATATAGAAAGGCTTCACCGATCAATGGAGTCACCATCTCTTCCTGGTTATCAACCTGAGCAATAAAATTTATATCTAATGCATTTCAATTGGATTTAGCCATCAATCTGGCTAATCATTGTCATTTAATGAGTTTAGTTGGTTTAATCTCTATGTCATATTCTAGGATAGTGGAAATCCACTTTCCTCTTCTTCCATTAGGACCATCTTGAGTAAGAATGTATTTTACTACAGAATTAGGGACATATGCAATAATGTGGGAGTAAAGAATGTAAACTCTGAAATATTTTATGGCTTTAACCAAGGCTAAAGCTTGTTTCTCCATTATGTTATATTTCAGAGGTGCATCTCTAAGGGTATTACTAAAAAAGGCTATAGGATGTTCAAAACCTTGATCATTCTTCTGCAGTAGAACTGCAGCAATGGTATGCTCTAAGGCAAATGAAAAAATTATAAAGTCTTTTTTGAAATCTGGACTGATTAAGAGTGGTGTTTTAGTTAAAGCTTGTTTAATAGAGTCAAATGATTTTTTTGCTTCAACTGTCAATTTTAAAACCAAGTCATTTTTAAGCATGTTATTCAGTTATCTGATGATTTCTACTAAGTTAGAAATAAATCTTCTCAAAAAATTAATTTTACCTATAAATGCTTGTAACTCTTTGATATTTCTAGGTGGATGAATGTTCAAAATGGATTCTATTCTTGCAGGGTCTATTCTAATACCTTCCTTGGAAATTATGTGTCCTAGTAACTTACCTTCTTCTATTTCAAAAAGACTTTTCTTGGGGTTCAAAGATATACCAAATTTTCTACATTTAATAAAAACTTGTCTCAGAAGATCCAAGTGTTCATTATCTGACTTAGAAAAAATAGTAATATCATCTAAATAAATAACCAAGAAGTCATGTATTTCCTTAGCAAAGTTTATGTCCATAGCCCTCTGAAAGGTTGCTCCTGCATTCATCAAACCAAAAGGCATTTTCACATACATGAAAGTGCCCCAAGGAGTGATAAAAGTTGTTTTAGCTTGGTCTTCCTTTTGGACAAGAATCTGATTGTATCCTGAAAAACCATCCAATAAAGAAATCCCAGAAGAACCAACTACCCTTTGTAAAATATGATCCATCTTGGGTAAAGGGCAATTATCCTTCAAAGATACTTTGTTGGGATTCCTGAAGTCTACACATAATCTGATTTCACCTGTTTTCTTTCTCGTAGGTACTAAGTTAGAAACCCAATCAAAATATTTGATTGGTGCAATGATTTGGGCATTATACATGCGTTTTACTTCTTTTTGGATCAAAGGTAATAAGACAGGATTAATCCTCCTTAATTTTTGTTTAAATGGTTTCTGGTCATATTTTATAGGAATCTTGTGTTGAATTATGTTTGTGTCATAAGCTTTGAGATCTTCATAACTCCATGCAAACACATCTTGATATTCCTTTAAAAGTTCTATGAATTTTTCTTTTTCTTGAGGAGGTAAAGATTTTGACAGTTTAATCATTTTTGGTTTTAATTCTGTCCCAATGTTAGATTCTTCAACGCCAGACCTAACTGGTTCCATTTTTGGCTTTTTAGGCACATCATTGGAATAAAAAAGGTCCTCCAAAGGAGTTAAACCCTCAAGCAAAAAATTATCTTTTAGATCTAACATGTCAATTTCTTGTTCAATGATTTCCTCTATATCTACTTTATCTAAGTTATCTATGTCAAATTGAGTAAATACAGTTAGTTTGTTAAATTTATGTACATCTACGTTATCTATTTCACAATTAAAATCTGAATCTATATTACAATCTATATCTATTTTACAATTTTGAAATTCTTCTTCATTATTCAAAAAACGATAAATCTGTTCATCCTTAGAGAAAATCTGCCAGTACTTGAGGTTGTCTGGGATGATTGGTCTATGTTTAACCTCAACAGTATACCTATGAGTTGGTTGGAATGGTAAGTTACAAGTGCTAGCAAAAGTTGCTAGACAGTGTACTTGAATGTTTTGTTTTCTGGGTATAGAAGAAAACTTACATTCCAATAAATCTTCAGTTAAATCAATTGATGTATCTATGTATCTGGCTAATATAGGATTATAAACAGAATAATCTCCATTTACTTTCTTAATGATCAGTTCTGAATCTCCCTTGATTAGTATTCTTTTTCCTCCTAAATTTCTAATGATCTGGAGGCCTAGAATAAATGCCTCATACTCTGCCCTGTTGTTGGTACATTTAAAGTTGAGTCTAAAGGCATGTCCTTCTGAATGACTGGTGTCAATATTTGTGATCCATACTCCAGCTCCTGCTCCTGTTTTGTTCACAGAGCCATCAAAGTCTAAGTGCCAAAGGGCTTCATGAAAAATATTGTCATTGTTTGGTTTTGGATTTATGTCAATCAGTTATGTTTGGATTTCATTGTTATCAGAGTTACATAAAATGAAGGAATCAAGGTCAGTTAGTGTTGAATAAATGGGGTAATTTATTGATCTTTCTACATTGCTGACCATGAATTTCATTAAATTTTCCCTATAAAGCTTTTTGGGTTGACCAAACACTGATATAGTAGCATAGCTCATGTCCAATTGTAGAGATCCCTGCAACTTTTCTCCCCATGAGCGAGAAAGAAGCATACCATACTTTGGTGGGATGTCAGCTACTACAATTTCCATTACCATACTCTTACCAGGGTAGTGAACTAAAGTAACACATAAGTATTTAATCAATCCTAAGCACTTAACTTTGCTAGAATAAAATGAGAACAAATCTTTATAAGGCTTGGTTATTTCTAGATTAAGAGTTTCCATGATGGCTTTAGGAATTAAGTTATGGGAAGCTCCTGAATCTAACATAGCATTGTGTAAAATTTGATCGTGAATAGTAAGGTTGATATAGAAAGGAGGAACCGATCCATCTGAATGCTTACCATTTACATCAAGGCCAAAGATCAACTCTGGTTGATCATTATTGAAATTAATGGCATGTTCACCATCATTCATATTCAAAGTCTCAGTTATTGTTGATTTATATAAGTCATTCTTTATCAATTCTGTTAAAGGAATTGGTATTTTTAACTTAGCGATTTCAGACTGAATATTGAATGAGGGTTGATATTTTCTAATTTGAACTAATTCATCTTTGGTAACTGTTATTTGAGTTGGTTTTTCTTGATTTCAACGGTCGTATTTTTATCTTCAATTGTCTTAGCATTCTCTGTCTGAGTTTCCTGAGTTTTGCTGCTTTTAATTTTCTTTTCTGGGACAGTTTGTGTGGCAGAATTTTTTTTTCAGACTTAGAACTATCAGCAGGTGTTCTGGAATTATCTGTTCTAAGATTTGCTGATTTAGGATCAGCATGAATATTTTTAGGCTCATAATTTGTTGTTTTTACTGAATTAGAAGCTTTAGAAGTATTAGATTTTGGTGCATCTTTGGAAGATTGAGATACTTCATCATTAATATCAACAATATTGGGACTTGTTGGTTTTTTAGGACTGGAAGGATTGGAATTTTGCTTATTTTCCCTTGGGAGAATTTGCAAAACTTTTGTTTTTGGGACTTCTACATTTTTCTTATTTTGATTTTGGGAATTGTTTTTTGTAGAAGACTCATTATTTTTCTTGTTTCTAAGGTTATAATGACTGTGAATTTCATTAATAGAAAAGTCATAACCTTGTTTGTAATCAAAGGATTCACTGGAGTTTAATTTGAGTTGTTGAAGCTCAAATAGTTCCAGATATTCCTGAGTGAGGAAAATGGTGTTGTTTTCATATATTCCCATTAGATGATTGATGTCATCCTCATCTTCATCATTATTTTGAGAACTCTCAGCATAGTTCTCTTGGAATGTGGGCCTAATGTTTTGGTCTAGAGCAGCTTCTTTAGCTTTTCCAGGGTTATTATTATTTTTTTTCTGAAATTGGGATTTATGATCTAAGGTTGATTATCCCACTGAGGTTTTCTATCTAAATTATCTAATATTTCTACCACCCTTTCTAAATTTTTAGCAACAAAATCTAATTTAACATCTGAGTTTGAATTTTTTTCTTTAATTTTAACTCTTCTTTCATTCCTAAGTCTGGCTTTCCTAGCTAAAATGTTAATTTCTACACTGACAACATTTAATTGCATCTGCTCTAATGTTTGGGCATCTCTTTCTCTTAATTGATAGGCCATATCTGTATCAAATCCATCAGGGAATTTGAGCAAAACAGAGTAAGGTGTAGGTTTAAGAGCTGTAGGAATAACATTATAAACACTGTTATACCTGGTGCAATAGTCTTGGAAAGACTCAGTAGGAGATCTTTTCAAAGCATCAAACTAAAACAAAATTTGAAGGGGGTTCTTTTTCTTTTCCCATTTATTTAAAAATATTCTATGAAATGCAACTAAATCAGCTATACTACCAACAGCTAAATTTTTGAACCATTTTTTAACTTCTCCTGTCAAACTTTGGGCAAATAACCTCATCTGGACATCTGACTCATCAATTTCATAAATTTCACAGTAGTCTGTCATTTTTGTGACATGTTGTTGAGCAGTGTATTATTAAAGGCCGTCAAATAATGGTACATTTTTTTGGTAATCTTGAGGCATATCATGGAGGTTTTGGGGTAAAACAAGGGGAGCATACCTAGAAGCCATGGCTTGAAGCTTTGCTGAGATGGGAGTTATAACAGTAATGATAGGGGCAGTGCTGGATATGGTAGCTAATGAATTAACAAATGTAGTTGAAGAGCTGGGAAATGAAGATGGTATATAAATGGAATTTCTTGGAAATAAAGATGTGGTGCTTATAAAATCTGAATGCAAAGTAGTGGATGTAGTGGATTGAGTGGATGAGGGAAATAATATCCTAGGTTGCAAAGGCAACTTAGGAATAAAATGGTCTATAGATGAACTTGCAGAAGTATCTATAAATGAAGTGACATCATATAAAGATGAATCTGATGTTGGTATTATTGTTGTATGCAATTGAGGAACTGGAGGTTTTATGTAAGATAAAAAATGAGCTAATTCAATAGCTTCATCAATATCTTTAATCAATGAAACATTAATTCTCTCAATTGTATTTTGATATTTAGATTTGTTTGACTTTATTCCTACTGAAATATTTTTATGTTTTGCATTCAACAATGAAATGAAAACAGGATCTATCACAATTTTTTTCAAATCAGTTTCAGATTTAGTTTCAAACAATGAATATTCAAATTTTAGATCAAAATCAATATCATTCAAACTCACTAACTCTTTGGGTAAAGAATTGGATTTTCTTAATGGTACTTCAGTCTCTAAATTGACAATTTATTTTTTCTTTTTACTAATCTGATCTAGGTTATCTACTATAACTGTAGGGTTGGGATCTGGATTAGAGCTGGTATAGTAGGTTTTCCTAGAATCCAGAAAGACTGTTTTGAATACCCACAACCTATAAAAATAATCTTAAAGTAAAAAGATAAATTAAAGATATTCCTTTAAGACTAAATTTAAGGCTGGAGATTGGTTAAATTCCCAAGTATGGTCGCCAGTATGTTATCACTCTAGTAATTTCTTAAGTTGTGGGATTTGAGTTATTTAGTCTAAGAATACTAGAGGTAACCACAAACCTACTTAAAATCCTAGGATCTAGCCTTCCTAGAATTCAGAGAGGGCTCTCTCTTTAAGATTTATCTTTGTTTTGATTTATGTTTTTAGGCTAGTTACAATAGAACAATTGGTTTTGTTTTAAAGGTTTCAGTGGGTAAAAATCACTTAGGATTAAACTAGAGAGAGATATACTTGTCTGTTGGGCTATGGAGTATAAGTCTAGATAGAAGTACTAGAAGGCAAGGCCAAAAGGGTACAAATGTATTCAGGGCAAGGTAGATAACCCTCAAAGATTTGGGGAAAGGTTTTTGATGAAATGGTATGATCGGGATAAAGGGAAATGAAGGATCCTTTGATCCAGAAAATGGAAGAAGCAGGCAGGGGTCAAACGGGAGTAGGAGAAATGAAGAATTCCTAACACTGGAAATCAACAGAAAACATTTAAATGGTAACTTAGTTAAAAACAGGGAGCAAAAGGCTAGTCCTGTAGTAATATTCCTAGTTACACTTTAAGATAGATCAAACACATAATGAGTTGCACGAAACTCAGAAAAGAAACAATGACAAGAAGAGATGTAATTCAATCTTCAACTTATCGCAAGAATCCTGAATTATGATGCCACTTTAGTTTTGCCAGTCTGCTACTTTGAATTCAACACATGAGAGCCTCCAATGTATCAACAAAAGTCTATAGTAATCTTAGCAATTTTATTCCACACTTAACACTTCTAGTACAGAAGTATTTATACAAAATGTTGTTTACAAATATCCTAGAGAAATGTAGGAATATATTTAGGAAATATAAAATATCTTTACAAAATAAGAGGGACAGCTACTTAACAAATCAACAAGCTGTCCTCTTATCCAAAATATATAGAACAACTTTATCTAACAAGGATCTTTTTATTGAATAGTTGTCCTACTTGCTGGCTGTTTAGGAAATATCTTTGTTTGAGTTGCCTTGGCTGATACACTTTGACTGATATTTCACTCTTTACTGTTGAAAAATATGTCTTACTATAGTAAACAATCAGCTGACTGTCTCTTTATTTGACTGTTTCTGTTTGACTATTTTTAGTGCATTTTTCTTCACTATTTTACCTTTTCACTGTTACATTAAATCTGTGAATACTTGCCATTGCTCTGCATTTGGAATTTTCACATTTTTTAGCTTTCTAAAGTTCTCATAAGCATCTGTGTACTTGGAAAAGGTAGGTTTGAAAACACAATATGCCCAATCTCATGCTCTAGAAAAAACAAGTCTTCAAAATATTGAAGGATGACCTTTCCTGTAGGAGTGCCCAGTGGCAGTGGTTTGTTAACTTGTTCTTTTGAAAAATCTCTTATCTTCTTATCATAATATTTTTGGATCATTAGTTTCTCATTGAAGACATGAATATATGGTAGGCCTCTCTTCCTCAAAATAGTGTATTTTGCCAAAAACTTAGTAATGGAAATGTTCATGGCTTCACATTTTTCCTCTAGGTTGTTCATCAATTTTTTCTTGGTCACAACCTTCTTGATTTGTAATATTGTTTTAGTTATGTCCTGTACCTGTAACTCTTCCAACTCTGCTTTGTTCTTGCTGTTCAAGAAAGTGATGAGTTTTAAATCTTATGATGGCTTATCAGCTAACTCATCTTGGTTTTCTGAATCTCATTTTGGGCTGCTAATAGTAAGTATCTCTGCTCATAGATGACCTGAATTGAAGGCCATTGAGAATGTATGGCTTCAATAATATTTGTCCAAAGATGATTTTTGATGTAGGAAATCTGTTCAGTAAATGTTAACTCTTTTTTTAAATTATTTATTTGTTCTTCAAGTCTGATGGTCATCTGCTCATGGTTTTTAGAAGTTATCAGTGATGTTTTGTTGGTGGCTTCAAGACTTTGAATCATCTTTTTAAGCTATTTATTTCATTGGTTTTCAAGGAAATTTCCTCCATAGCTTTCGCTATTTTACTTGCTCCATCTATTTGTTGTACCTGTGTTGTTGAAGAATCTGTGGTTGATGTAGTAGCTGAATGCACTGGCACTGCAGTAGCCAATGGCTCATTAGGTGCTAATTTTTCTCCCAAAGTAGAAACCACAGCTGTGGTAATTACTGGTATAACTGTAGGAATAATTGGAGCATCAATTTCCTTTACAGTCTCTTTCTCCTTAACAAGTTTATCCATTTGAGTCTCCATTTATTTAACCTGAGCAGTTAGTTTGAGGATCAACTGCATCATCTCTTATTTTTCTATTTGATCCTGAAGTATTTCTTTGGTCTGTGGGTGCTCACTTTGAGGAAGCTTCAGCTATTTCCTCAAAGTTGGAATATCATCATTTTTCTTTTTTTATCAAAACTTCAGCAGTCTGAACATCTGAGGGATCAATTCCCACCTGAAAAATTAAGTCTTCTAAGGCCTTAATCCTTAGATCTTTGGCATAGAGGGATGCCTTATCTAGTTTCATTTGGTCGTGCATATTTAAGACAATATTTCGCAATTTGGTAGCACTCATTGCCTTTGTCACCATCATTGAATATAGAATTTCAGAACTGTGTTTGTGGAATTCTATTTGGTCAAGCTCATGAATGTTTTCAATATCTACCTCAAACTCCATTTTTCTGTAATCTGCCATTGTCTTTGGTGTTGAATTACTTGGCTGCAAAAATGACATAATCATATTATTTGTTGCATAATCAAAGGCTGTCAGTAGCCTATTTTGATTCCCTGGTTTTTGCTTATGAAACTGAGAGTAAATCTCAGACTTGATTTCTTCATTCTTTTGCTTGATTTTCTTGTAATTTTCTTTGATATCTAAGTCTTTTTCCTCCACTGTGTGTGAGGAAGAAGCTTTCATATTTTGGGGTTTTTCAATCATTTGAGTATCTTTTCCTTCAGTTGCTATTTGTTCCTTTTCAACATTTGCTAGAGTTTCATTAACTATTATTGTATCTTCATCATTGTTTATTTTTGGCTCATTTGTATCTTCAATTTCAATCACTTTTTCTTTTTCAACTGTAGTAATTTTAGGCCTCTTGTTATAAATGAGCTTGAAATTTGTCTCTGTGGCAGTCTCAGCTATATAAGTTCCTTCATCTCTGCCTCTTTTCGTTGAAGTTTCAGGTTGTTTTGAAACTACCATAGCTTGTGTAGTATCCATTTTTTCTACTGGCTCTGCATTGACTGTTGCATCTATCATAGTTTTCTCTATCCATTCTGCCTGATTTGAAAACTTCTCAATTTCTGGCTTAGGTTCATGTATAAATGGTGTAAGTCTGCATTTAACCCTTAAATTACTCAAGATCCCTTGAGGATCATAGTTCCAAGGAAATCTCTCCTAAAATTTAAACCCTGCTAGTATTTTGGTGATTTCCTTTTCTGCTTCTCTGTTTTTTATGATGAAAGGCCCAACTTGATTTTTAAGCTTAAATTAGGTCTTTTTCTGGGCAGCTAAGAAGTTGATGGAGTCAGAATTTAGAATTTTTCTTAAGTGTTCCAATGCAAAAACTCTCATGCACATGTGTTTTGGGAACTTATAAGGTAATAAGTTTGAACCAAAAATTCTTATCTCTATATGTTTTTCATAGAGAAACCAGTCTCCCATATTATTTTGTTCTGATAACTGCAATATTATTTTCATATCTTCATTTACTCTAGGATGCTCTACTTTGTACAATATATACATTGCTAGCTGGAGGAAAAGGTCCGAAAAATCTATATAACTGAAATCATTTCCTTCTTTCCTAAGAAAAGAAGTCCAAAAGATGATGGATAGAGGCTGGCCCTCTAAGTCCATTTTTTGCAATGAAATTGGAAAATTGTTAGCTTGGAAGACCATAAACAAATGAAACAAGTATGATGAGTACCTAACACCCCTTCAGTGGGTAGTTTGGTCAATTGGTGATGAATTCCATCATATATGAATCTTGCATAATAAAAAATCATTGCTGGAGGTTGACCTGGGGATAAAGTGGATGGAAAGCCTAGAATGGATTCATCAGTGAATCCATCTATGAAGTATCCCAGTATAAAAGATAGCTTTGACATAATGTGTCTTGACCCTTCAGGAAATTTGGCAGTAGAATATGGAGGGTTTATTTTTGGGATGTCAACATCAGTGGGCAAAAGGTTCTGAAATATCATAAATCTCTTAGGAAAATCCAGTCCTAAATACAACTGATTCAATGCTTCTATGGAAAGAGGGATTGCTTTAGGATCAAACTGTAATTGCAACATCTCATTTATGGATTCTGGTGTAATAGAAAAAATAATCTCTCTATCAGCATTAACAATGGCTCTTTGGTCTGGTACATAATGCTTTTGGCATAATCTAACAAGGTCCTGGCCAGGTTGAGTCAATGGCACTAAATATTTGGGAAGATGAGTCTCCCAAATAGGTATTTCATCTTTATCAAGGTATTTATCATAGCACCAATTGTGTATTTCTAATAGATTAAATTCTATCACAGGGTCAGCAACCTTGTAATACATATCAGTCAATGGAAGAATTTCTACAGTAGGTACTGGTGGCTGAAGGGGATTTACAGACACAGTGGTTTTAGCAGTAAGTGCAGGAGTAGATTTGATGGCTTTTGATGCTTCATATTTGGGAGGCTTGGATCCACCAGGTTTAATAGGCTTAGAACCCCCAGCTTTAGATGTCATCTGTTTCTTAGTCATTTTTTTGAGTAACTAATGCAAGCTTAAACTGTTTGCAAGAGTTGTTTTCTTTAAACAGAGGATAAATTTATCAATTTATAAGCCAAGGATAAGCTTCAAGTGAAATCTTTTCTCAATTAAGTATCTGAGATATGCAAACTGGTTTAAGATAGAAAACGGGGGTTTTTTGAATAATTTGGTCTGTAAAAAGGTGTTTTCAGGATATATTTGGGCTTAAACCTCCTCCCTGTTCTTTGAAATTGATTTTAAGTGGAAAAAACTGAGGAAATTGGCTTCAGAAGAGGTTTTTTTGAACACAACAATTTCTGGGGAAAATTTGCGAGGGTTTGTCCTGTTTTAGGAGTTTTTTTGGGCAATTTCTATGGATAATTTTCCTAATTTAGAATTTACTTTACTTATGGATGGTTTAACCTTGAAATTTGCAGGTCTGTATGTCGAAAATACCTTTGAACGCAAGTATTTTACTGTTGGAGGGGTTTTCAGACGTTTGAGGTCGAATTTGAGCTCTGGTTCTTCTTGTTGGAGTAAAAAAATGGCTTTTCTGGTCTACAAACAGGGAAATCTGCGGTCAAATCTGGATTTTGAATTGAAAATTTATTAGTAGGAGCTTAAATATAGTTGGGCAGCTTCAATATAGTCGGACGGAGTTCTTTTTCAGTTTGGAATGCACGAATAAACACAAAAACGATATATCAAAGGTTTTAATTTTAATATATGAATCATCTTTAATGCATTCAATGCAGGTCAAATCCACTGGCGAGAGTGGTTTGGCTTTCAAAATGTGAAAACCATCGGTGGTTTTCGCGTTGGCTCATGGTGGTAAGCTGTATTTGGTGAAACGAATGCGATCGAATGAAATCGTGCCATGTCACGGGATGCGGAATATTCAAAACAACTCATTTTGCGTTGATTTTGGCTTTGGGCGAACATTTGGTTTTCGGGTGCGATATTGATTCTACACCGTCAGATATAAAAATTTGAAGCGAAGGGCCAATATTAAAAGGGAAGGTGTGGTCGAAAGGTATGTGGGACCGAGGTATTTTATTGATATGCGCTGGTGTAAAAAATCTTTATATGTGATGGTGGGGGTTAAATATATGCAGAGCTAATATATGGTTTTAAAAAGAATTAAGTGGTGGTATATATATAAAAAGAGTTTATATATATAGTGGGTTTATTGGAATATGAGGGATGCGCATGAGGCGGCATAATTAACCAAGGGTTAATTTTATGTATAGTGTAAGGCTATTAGATATCAGGAATAATGATGGGAAAGGTTTAATTCGAATGAAAATCAAACCATAGCTTTACCATGATAGAATCTCAAGTTAAAGGTGTATGTGGGGATTGATATATATATTGCAAAGGTTTTGGGTTTAAAGTTTGGTTTAAACTAAACTTTATAATAAGCGGGGGAGTATGTTTTATTTTCAAATACATAGGATACGCCTGAAAACTTATTCATATATTTTTTATTTTATTATATAGTTTTTTAAACCATGGGGGGTTTAATAACTATAGGGGGCGTGGTATTTCTATATAGTTAGTTTTAGGCCAAAGGGAGTATTTTTGGGTTTTATTTCAGCATGTGGATAATATCTTTGGCTTAAAATCTTATAATAATGGGTTTTTGGGGGATATTTAACATAAAGGGAATTATATAGGTAGGATAAGGTAATTTTTAGGGATTTAATAGCATAAGTTAGAAATTAATATGACAAGGGGAATAAAATACGCAAAAATACACTTATATGACTAAGTAAAGTGAAGTTTTTTAAAGCAAAGCTTATTATTTCATAAATTCGCCACTTTTACTCAGGATATAGTGTTTTTTGAGGGTTTGTATGCTTTATGAATGAAGGGAGTTAATCAAATGGGGTTTTATGTATCACTAAGTAAAAAAAGAGTTTTTACTTATGAAAATGAATTAAATGTGTGAATGATGAATGAATTTTGGTGAAGGGGAGTTTACCATAGGAATTCAACATTTTTCATTATCCAGTCTTTAAGCCTTGGGTCCGGTCCCAACAGAAGTCAGAGAAATTCTCTGAGCCTCTTTGAGTGGAAGTGTAGAATATTGAAGACTTACAAGGGAAGAGAAATTAGTGATTTTCTTCCCAGTGATGAATATTACATGATTTTTGCGCACTTCTTTCTACCTACCCAACATTACTCTAACATTTTTTCTTCCTTTTTGTAGGTGCATTTAAGCTTGCTACCTTGAAACATTTTATTCTTTTGAAAGCATAAAAATATCTAATTCTACCTTATTTCATCTCAGGGCTGAGATTAAACTGATGAGCTCCTCATTATTCTCTACCTATCTACTGATTATTTAGGATTAAATTGTCTGACTAATCTTTATTCACTATCTAAAACATGGAAATTGAAAACATGACAAGTCAAGTTTAAACAGTTTAACTCATCATGGATTATGGCATTTATTGACACTCTTCCATAATCATTTAGCAAAAGTAAAAAGGAGTGGCATTTGGACTTGCATACTTTCATGTTTTATTTCATCTTTTTCTTTTGGGGTCTATATTTTTTAAGTCCTTTGATCTTTCTTTTAGGACTTTTACCCTCTTTTTGATTTTCTATTTTTTTTTTTTTTTTTTTTCAAAATATGGGAAAACAACTTGCAGAGAGCAAGGTATATACATATTTTACAAGACTATCATAAGTCAATTCCAAATTATTAATCCTATACTTATAGGACCCTAACAGCATCAACCCTCCGAAATAGATAGGGGTGTGTGCTCCTCATCATATGATGCTTGTCATCCTCCCTACCTTCTCCTTTTCTCTGCATGGCTTCACAATCCGTCAACAATGGCACATGTTGATCATGGGTTGTGCCTTGATCTCCACATATGAGATCCTGGGGAATTCCTTACAATGATACAAGAATCCCTCTTGTTGGAGCAAGTGCTCCATCTACCTTTGCATGAGTTGCTAGATATGCTCTAGACATGACAACGCTGTTGCATCAACCTTTTCTTCCTCCTTAATATGAATGGGAAACTTTTCAATAAGTGGATCCTCTTTTGAAAAATGGATCTCCATGCCCTCTTGTCCAAGAATATGAGACAAAGATATTTCCTCTCCAATAGTTTTCTGAAATGGATTTGAGTTTATAGGTCCTTCCAACCCATGCAAATTTTTTTGTTTGTTTTGGTTTGTTTAGCTCCACCACATGTGTTTCAGAATGTCCTCCATCAAACCTTTCTACTAATCTCTTAGTGAGCTTTGCATAAAAAGATTTATTTTCATTTTTTAATGAAAAGGACTCAAATATCTACCAAGCATAGGCCTTACCTTCAAAATGCAACGCTGCAACTTTGATGGCTTCATGTTTAGAAACTTGGTGCTGCTACAAATAGGTGTGTAGATCCTCCACCCAAGCTCTGGCTGAACATGTTGGTGACCCATCAAAAGTAGATAGAAAAAATCTACCCTAGTCATGCTGCTTGCTCCTCTCCACCTTGATCTTGCAAAACTCTTGGAAGCTAATGTGATCCTTGAACCTCTTAGTTTGAGATTCATATTCCTGCAGATAGTCCCTAAGAGTCTCCTCCTTAGGCATTTCTTCTTATTCCAACCTCCTCATAGAAGATATGGGCATATGATTGCGTTGTGCATCATAATGTGTAGTTGCATGCTCACACTCATTATTTAAAAATATAGAGTTTGCTTAAGATTCAAACTCTCTTGGATATTCTCTACACATCTCCCTTCTCATCCTCTTAAGATATCCATGAATGCTTTGAAAAGTTTGAGAAAGAAGATTTGAAAGCCTCTCTTCCTTCCTTCCTCCAGATAATGGAGTCTTCTTCTTGTATTTTCTGTTCATTTCTTCTTCTTCTTGTCCTCCTGATAGCATAATGGCTGAGATCCACAGGCTGAGCCAAGATTATGCTCTGATACCACTATAATATTCCCAAATGGGGAAGCATCAATATATGAAGATAAAACTGGAAGTAGCAGTGATAAATAAACTCATAAAATGTGAGAAGAACATATATCCATCATATTAGTATTATAGCAGCAAATTTATGCAAGATCTTGAGGAAATAATCACTCAATATAGGCAAATTCAGCCTCAAGAGAACATGTATATAAAATGTAAGATCACTGCTACATAACAAATTCCCAAGGCTATGAAAACGCAGTTTTATTACGGCTGGGAAGTGTCAATACACAAATATGAAAATATATGGGTCATAAAATGTTGTGAGTGAAGATCTAAACCCCTAAACACAATTTCAAGACAATCCAGAAAGGATTTCCTGAAATATGCAAAAAGTGAAAAATATTGGAATGTAGTCCTAGGACTGAATAGCAGTTACGACTCAAGAACTGGATGAAAATGGATGAAGATGATATATGTAATGAATAAATCTCATCCAATAGATCCTTCAGGTGAAAGGCTGATCTAATCACTGAAGATCTCACCCTCCAATCTAACACTACAACCCCTCACTGCAATTTCTCACTGAAATAACGCAGTCAAAGAGAGGTACTTTGTTGTAGGTGATGGAAAATATGTTAGCCAAGTGCCAAGATGTGAAATCAGCTCCAGAATCTTCCTCACTGATCTCCCAAAGGAAAGAAATCTTCCTCCTCTAAAAAACAAGCTCCGAAAGTGGTGTTATCAACCCTCCACTGCAACACCTTGCAATACAACCCAGCTCTAAATAGAAACATCACTGTAACTAAAGGAGGTAGCTTGGCCTCAATCTTGGATGTGGAGAAATGAAGTATAAGCTCCTTCAATAGGCTTCTCAAGCTAGGAGAAAGAATTCCTAAACAGGAATGCCTTGTGCTAAACAACACAACAATCTCAACTAAACAGCTGAAGAATGCACAATAGTCAGAGAGACCACAAAATCAATAATCAATAACATGTATTGCTATGGCTGCCTTTCCCTCCTTATAAACAAGTGGAAGAATTCTCATCATGGGTCCCACTCACTAGGGTTTCCTCCACCAAGGAATCTTCCTCCCACTATCACTGCGTTGTCTCCATATATGATCTCCACCTTCCATTCCAGCGCTGTTGACTTGGTGAAACTTGACCTTGTCCACATGTAATTGCCCCTTTTCACACATGAGGGTGTGAAATCCAACTATTATAATGATCCCTTTTCACATCATGAGGGATTTTATTCCTATTTTTGAAATGTATGGGCCTCCTTACCCATTTATTCATCTCCTAGGTGTCTAAAGAAAAAATCAATATTCCAATTATCTGCATGCTAATTTTGGAATATTACATCCATCTACCGAGTGACTTCATCTTATAATTTTCTCTTGGAGCACCAACGACCAATATTAAAACATACTTGATGGCCCAAATTAATTTCCTGTCGATTCGTGTGAGTTTCTAGATGATTCTCACCTTATCTCAATTAATACTAATTAATTAACCATATTCCATAATTTTAGACTTAAGAAATATTTAAAAAACAATTAATAATACAATTGAGTCACTTCTAGGCGGAATTTCCATAAACAATTTATGGGTTTTAGAGATATCATGTATTCTGGCCTCTCCATAAAGTTTCGTGGCTAGAAAACATTCAACAATTCAATTTTTGAAAAGTTTAACTAGGTTTAGTATTCATAATGACATGTAACTATGATTTTATGTAGTGAAGAGACAAATATAATAAAATATATTTAATGTAATGGTTGCATCATGGGTTTCATGAGCAAGAATATTTTATTATAGGTCAAAGACTTATTCATGATGTATTTAGTATTTTTTCATCTTGTCATAAAGATAATTAGACTCATTTAAATGAAGTCATGTTACACTTGTAAAAGGAAATATTGTTGATGTAAAAGTATACTCCAAGACCTTGTCAATAGGCCCCTTAAAGTCTGCTCAAATATTGTAAAAAGGTATCCTTGATGAATTCGTCTCACATAACTTCTATCATGCTGGCCTAGAGATGGGAGATAGTCCCTATATATAAATGGGTTGCGACTCATTATGGACATAATAATTCAAATCAAGTTTGAAGCAAAAACACGAGAATAGGTCTGCAATTGGTGAGTAGAAGAAGGTTGGTTAATGAAGAAGGAAAGGCATATATATATTTTTGTTTAAGGGTATGCTCCCTCCTCACATAACTCAGGAAGTATGAAGGTGTTCACAGCGTGGAGGAGGAATAATATAAGTTTTGTTTTGGGCTACTATATCTTGGATACATTTTAGGATGGTCGAAGCCTATCACAAGAAGAGAGAAAGTGCGAAAGGAAGAGAAGGCAGGTATGCGTAACAATATAGTCCCCACTGTTTGGTATTGGGTTGAAACAATAAGAAGACCGAGATATTAGTGTAATATTACATTAAAAAGGAGACTGAGACTCCTCTTGTGTTTGATCAAGAAGGGTGGTACATAATAGTGCAAAAAGGAAAGGGATCGAGTCTCTCAAAGAGAAGCAAAGAAGAGCATCACAAGGAGGACATAAAAGGCTAGTGACAAGGGTCTTGGAGGAACACTTTTGGCAAGGGTCTTTGTCATTGTATTGTTACTCGTCAATTGAAGGTCTATATGAAGAATTTATGATCGGGTTTTCCTCTCAAAGAGTGAGAGTTTTTTTCCCTAGCTTGCAATCCTAAATATTGTGTCTCTTGTGTATTTGATAATTGAATTGATGAAGAATAGAATAATCCAATGAAGATAAGATATAAGAGAAATAAGCATAAAGTAAATCACAAGTAATACCAAAAAGAGAAATTGTAATAAAAGCCATAATTTCTCAACATGGTATCGAAGCTATGGTGACAGTCTAAGAATGGAATCTAATAGGAAATTAAAGATTATATCAGAGTAAACATTTCATCTAAGAGGCACTCAAGAAGGAGCTCGGTCAAGACAACCCACAATCTACGTTTAGATCTCCTCTAAAATTTCGGTGATGGAGTATAGATAACAGTTCGTTGATATCTCTATTTTTGTATGGGAAAGGAAAATATAAACAATCAAATATTTGGTAGAGTAAGACAATATCGGATTCTTTCAGAGAATGATCACTGTCAAAAACTCAAATATCTTTCAGAAAACAGTGATGGGTTCAACATATTTTACAGTTATAAAAAAAACAGACTCAGTGAAGGAACAATGAAGCATACCCTCTATCTCGGCACTATATCGCAGCGCTACTTCAGAGGTAAGATAGATCTCGGCACTAAATTCAAATGCAGCAGGCATAGTCACATTATATCATAGCACTTTTGGTTTCTTAACGCACTTGGAAATAAGGTCTGATAATATCAACAAAAAAGAGAAAGATATCTACAAAGTAAAGTAATCCGAAGAATAGAGAAGCAAGATCACATCATCTTGATCCTAGAATCATTTCTGAGTTGCATTCATTCAAATAATTTGAAGGATATTGAAGGCAAGAAGGCATTATCATCTCCAAAATCTATAAGGCAAGCTCTTATCATTACAACAAGGATCTCATTCTTATCCTTGAAGAAGATCATCCAAGGAAGAATCAATACATTTTTTTCAACCACCATAAAAGTGACAAAGGTGAAGATTTCATCTTCACATGTCAAGAAAGTGTATTTTATTGTATAATCAAATTCAATAAAATGAATTTTTTTATTGCAAGAAGATCTATAAGTTGGTTAGGTCATCAAGATTTCTTACATGAAAATGATTATATAAAAAACCCTCATGGAAATTGAATTCATTGAACATATCAATGGAAATGTCTCCTATGAATATATGGAAAGGGCTCAAAGGATTCTTATGAAATCAGTCAAAGGTCCCCTCATCCCTATGTAGCAGGAGTGGAGACATCAAAGAGATATTGATAAGATACATTCTCTGAAGATACAGTAAATAAGGTCATATCACTTAGACATGATATGAGATCTGAAATAAATGATAAAAGGATAATCATCAATGTGAAAGGTAATAAATATCCAATGGGACAAGAAAATTACCTCATCTAGCAACTTGTGGCTTCTATGCTAGATATAATAAGACAAGTTGAGGGTAAGAGTGTTGAAAGTTAAAGGACTCAAACATTACAGGAAGAAAAATTGTATCACCAGAAAGGATGGGAAGTTGTAGAAATAATTTCAAGGAAGGAGGGAGTAAGAGATATTTACTATGGTTAAGATAGTATCCCTCAAAAAAGGTCTTTTCATGGCTCCTAAATCCTATATAGAATATGGATACAATAAATAATAACATCCTATGTGACATCATGAAAGCATTAAAAGCAAGATTTCGTGACATCACCATGGGGAATCATGGAGGACAGGAGGAACTAAATTCATGGCAATCAAATATGAAGGACATAGCCCTTGGGAACCTCATTGGAAGGAATAATTCATCCATGAAAAGTATCATCATACATCAAAAGGAAACATTTTCCAAGATAAGGATATTCAAGATCCTCAAGATTCTCTGATCGAATCCTCATTGAAGGATTCACCAATATAGAGAGGAAGAAAGTGTTTAATCATGAACTCTAACTTGTGGATCTCATGGAATGATGGTATGATGACTCAAGAGGTGGAGCATATCAAGGGATTAAAGACACTTTAATCAAGAAATCTTATGAAAGAATCTTATATGACATAAAGGTAAATGAGTTATGTATGCTTGTATTTAATATTATAATGTTATGTCGTATGGTTGCAGGTAACATGGATCACTTCTTCTATCTTAAGAAGCATGATCAAAGGAAATATATCTCCTTCTCTGAAATAATGCAGGAAGGAATAGGTCACACTAGATGAAATCAACATAATATGTCCTCATATGAAGTATGAGGTGGTTGACTGAAATCAAGGAGCTCTGATTGGAAGCTCTTGGGAATAAAATTATGCGGAGAAAGAAAGGAAGAGAATGTCAGAAGTACAACCATGGTAAAGGGAAGTCAACATCCAAGGAAACCAAGAAGACTTGACTGAGATATCTTCTGGAAATATATGTAGACTTTGATAGAATTCTGGAAAATATGGAGACCTTTGAAAATACATATCTTTAGGAGATGTGTCAATCTGTATAAAGGATGTTTATGCCTACATAAAGATGTCATGATGAAAGATCATCACTAAGGTAATTTTTTATTTAGGTATTCATATTTATAATTGAATATTATCTGGATGAGCTTATGCAGGGCTGCCAAAGGGAAGTATATTTTTTCCACAGATGAAAACCTTATGGAAGGATGAAAGATCCTTGGAAGAAATATGGTTCGAAGGAGAGTAGCAGGATGTGAAGCTAGACCATATGAGAAGACTGATGGATCACTTTCTAATAGAATGAACACATGAATCATGGATGAAAGTGATAGATGACTTGTGCCCTGTGAAGAGATCCCAAAGATGAAGACTCCTCAAGAAAGAATAAACTCATGACATTGAAGGAAGGAGTTCTTTAGAGCAGTTGGATGTTCCATTATTTTCCTATATATCTGTTGTAGGTCCCTGATTAATAGGGAGCTTGGTAATAAGTTTCTTACTTGAAATAAAATTGGTAATTGCTAAGCCAATAGAGAGCTTAGGTACATTCCTTGTATAGGAATTAGTACATTCCTTAGTGGAATATGTCCTCCCTAGTTGAGAGGGAGAGATAGAAACATCATTATAGTCTTCACTTGGGAAGACAGAATGGAGGATTGGGTAATCATCTAGCATCCGATACACTTTGAGGATATATTATGGAATCCAAGACAAGACTAGTTATGGAAGGACCTATATTATGTGAGAACTAGGAATGAAATATAAGAATAGTCTTGGACATACTCTTAGTGAACCTAGGTCGGGTATGTTCCAAGAGATACGATGATGAAGGTGTTTATTAATAATTGGTCTCGCCAACATTGGGGCCCAATATCTCATGCAAATATGGAGTTGTTAGTCAAGGCATTGAATTATGAAAATGTTGGTTGATATGATGCTTTATATATGGGATTACCAATCTGATTCTTCTTATGAGATTCTTCATATTGAGAATGACCAAGTACCATCATGAATACCTCCCTAGTTAAGAGGGAGTGTTGAAAATTGTAACTAGGTTCAGTCTTCATAATGACATGTAATTATGATTTTATGTAATGAAGAGAGAAAGATAATAAAATTTATTTATTGTAACGATTGCATCATGGGTTTCATGAGCAAGAAGATTTTATTATAGGTAAAATACTTCTTCATGATTTCTTTAGGATTTTTTCATCTTGTCATACAGATAATTAGAGTCATGTAAATGAAGTAATGTTACACTTGTAAAAGGACATATTGTTGAAGTAAAAGTATACTCCAAGACCTTTTCATTAGGCCCCTTAAATTCGACTAAAAAGTGTTAAAAAGGTATCCTTGATGAAATCGGCCCATACACCTAATTCTATCATGTCAGCCTAGAGATGGGAGGCAGTCCCTATATATAAAGGAGTTGCGGCCTCATTATGGACATAAGAATTCGGATTAAGTCTGAAGCAGAAGTGCGAGAATAGGTATTCAATTGGTGCATAGAAGAAGGTTGGTTAACAAAGAAGGATATATATATATATATATATATATATATATATATATATTTCTGTTTAAGGGTATTCTCCCTTCTCACATAACTTAGGAATTCTGAAGGTGTTCACAGAGTGGAGGAGGAATACTACAAGTTCTGTTTGGGATACTATATCTCAAATACTTTTCAGGAAGGTTGAAGCCTATCAAAACAAGAGAGAAGATGCGAAAGGAAGAGAAGAAAAGTCTGTGTTACAAAAGAGTCCCCATTGTTTGGTCTTGGGTTGCAGCAATAAGAAGACTAAGATCTCAGTCTAATATTGCAGTAACAAGGAGACTGAGACTCCTCTTGTGTTTTATCAAGAAGGGTGGTGCAGAACGATGTATAAAGGAAATGGATCGAGTCTCTCAATTAGAAGAAAATAAGAGCAGCGCAAGGAGGACATCAAAGGCTAGTGACAAGGGTCTTGGAGGAACACTTGTGTAAAGGGTCTTTGTCGTGGTCTTGATACTTGTTAATTGAAGGTATATAAGAAGAATTTCTGATCAGGTTTTCCTCTCAAAGAGTGAGAGGTTTTGGCCCTCACTCGCAAGCCCAAATATTGTGTCTCTTGTGTATTTGATAATTGACTTGATGGAGAACATAATAATCCAATGAAGATAATATCTAAGAGAAAGACGTATAAATTAAATCACAAGTAATTATAAATAAGAGAAATTGTTATAAAAGACCTAATTTCTCAACAACAAAAAATAACAAAGATCATGGAAATTGTATAGATGTGGAAACTATCCTTAGTTGTGGAAGATGTTGAAAATGCTCGCTATGTAGAAGAGGACTTGGACTTGAAAGGGGAAAATAGAGTTGTCTTTCCAAAACAACCAATATTTGTGGGGAATGTCCCTCAAACCTTCTCCAGGGAAGAAGTTCTAGGACACTTCCATATGGAAATAGGGTTGTACCCCAAAAAATGGATGCCTACCACTGAAGCTTCACTATCAACTTCAAGGACTCTTGAAAGTATAGGATAGGTGTGTGAAGCTGAAAACAGAGATATAGGTTCCAAGGGTTATGTGAATAGGGTTAGGCTCCACATAATCGTATCCATAATTTTCCTCACATCACTTTTGGGGATGTGGGGGATCTCACTATCGACATGATTTCCTTGAGTCACAACCTAGTAACACCCGCATAGAAGGAAAAGCACCCATGGGAGGAGTAGGAAACAACCATCCGATTTATGCAGCAGTTGATAACCACCAAGCTAAACACCAGCCTGTCATGGTAGAAGCCACAAGTATGATAAATCATGTAAAAGTTAATTTTTTTTTTGATTTGGGTGCTACTAATGGTTTCATTTCACCTTTTTCATTAGAAAAATGTGGGTTGGTAACATATGAGAATGACAACTTTAAATAAATTTTGTAGAGGGTCTTTAGACCTATGTTATCATCATATATATTGTACTTGGTAGATGATAGTAATCTTGAGTAAATATGTAAAATAAAGTAAATAGGTGGTTGAGAGTCGGTACAACCGCTCCAACCACATACGTCATGTATTAATATACGCTAAGATCAATGCAAACCTGGATTGGAATTCCTTTCTGAATATTGTCTCGTTATTTCTGTAGAGTGTGTGTTCTTGATATGTTGTTATAATTTATTATGTTCTTGGTTATTCATATTGTCTGCTTACAACAATTGGAGTTGTTTCCTCCGTTTGGTTAGGTGAAAACAACATCAAACGGAGGTGGTTTGAACTTGAAAAGGAAAAACTGAAGATGATGAGATTAATCAGAAATATGCAAGTATTAAGAAATTTTTTTCTATTTTTTGAAAAAGTATGTGGATGTTGTTGCATTGGAATTGAAGATTTAAATTTCTTATATGTTTCCTGGACAAAATGTCCATGAACGCTAAGGCTGAGGCTCGAGGAAGAAAACCTGCAATAAGACTGTGAGAAACCATAAGAAAGAAGATTAAAAATTTATTTGTGATGACAAATAAATAAAAAAGGTCGATGAACCTAAAAGAAAAGAGGAATATTACTACAACATGATAAAATTTTGATGGCTCGATGAATATATTTACCAAAGACCTACAACTTTACAACATTTCTTAAAGGCATTGATGTAAATCAATATTAATTAATTATAGTCTCCATACCATTTGATTCACGAACCCGACAAAATCCATTATGGGTTCGACTCATGGTCAACCTGACTACACAAAACATCAAAGTCATTCGACTACGAGCATTGGCCCACTTGTTGGAATGTACCAACTTCAAGTCGAATTTTCATGAGGCAAGCAAACCATCATGAATGGCTCAACCATAAAATATTTTATCTTGCTGCTATAGTCGACCAAAATCCTTCTCTTGTTGTTGTGAATTGACTGCCCCTATGGACGATGTATGAAATTCAACATGAAATTTACCCACGTTAATCAATGGGATAGTTGTTGCAACTCAAGTGATGTTTAAAATTGGTTGATGTTGAATGAATGTGTTGGTTGACTTGATTTTGTGGTTGGGTCGACTTGTTCCAGGAAGTCGAATTATTTGACTAATTATATTTCATATTTCTATAGTTGAAATAACTTTTCATATCAGCTGGTTACGATAGGAAAAAGAAGACAATTTTACAAGCAACATCAAATTCTAAAAGACAAATTCAAGGTTATATTTTTTTTAACTGTTGAGTTTGTAATTAATAATTAAAAAATTATGAGTATATTTTAGATGAAGGATTATTAAGTCGATTTGACTAAGAATTTTAGTTAGTCATTAGAGTTAGGAATTAGTGGAAGGTTAAATGAGAGTCTCCTTGACGTGGGAAATTTTCTCCATCTTGTAACTAAAATCAATATTTTGTTGATGAGATCAGCATCTGGTGACACCAATTGTAAAATATAAGCTAACAATAAAGTTTACAGTGTCTAGACATTAGGTTTTTCCTTCATTAATGAAATTGAAGACTCATCAGTAAATAGAAAATAATCTATAAAATCAAGACAAAGCAGCAAAGCATTCATTACAGCTAAAATATTTAATTTTGTAGCAGAAAAATTCAAGAACAGGAAATCATGAATTATGATGACATCAAAAAGATATAAGGATGGAGCCCTTTGGTATAAATTGCAGAATGAATCTTGGAACATGAAAGAGAAAGACTGTTGGATGGTTGATTTGTAGATGATCACTTATCTTTTGTTGAATGAAGAACTCCCAGGAATGACAGTCTCGCACAGGACTCGTCCGTAGAGAGATCAAAGAGGACGCCCCTAAACCGGAGAGGAGTTGTCAATGGTTCCTGGTTGGAGTTGCAATCTAGATTCTTGAGAAGACTGAAAAGGACAATGAATAGTGAACATCTACGAGAAATAGACATTGAACATGAAGAAGTCACAATAAACCTTGTATGCATGAATCCTCCTATCTAGTTGGCGGTTGTTGCGACTGATTTACCTATGCAAACTGGTATGCATGGTCGATGCACAGTAAGGATACTTCTACATAAATCATTGGTTCAAGACATTTTTCGTCCTTGCTCAGGACGAGCAAGGAATTTAGGGTGGGGGAGATGTTGTAGAGGGTCTTTAGACCTATGTTATCATTATATATATTGTAATTGGTAAAAGATAGTAATGTTTGGTAAATATGTAAGCTAAAGTAAATAGGTGGTTGAGAGCAGGTAAAACTGTTTCAAACACATACGTCATGTATAAATATACACTAAGATCAATGCAAAGATGGATTGGAAATCCTTTCCCAATATTCTCTCATTCTTTGTGTATATGTGTGTTCTTGTTGTGTTGTTGTAATGTAGTATGTTCTTGGTTATTCCTATTGTTAGCTTACAACAATAAGTCTAGATGGATTCTAGGGTAAAATGTGGTAGGAAATAATGTTGACCTATCTTTCATGAACCTAGAGGTGTGTACAACTAAGTTAAAGGAATACATCACCACCATGAGAACACGCGATGTAATCATCAGGATGGAGTGACTAGAAGCTCATCAATATTTGGTTGATTGTTTCAAAAATAAAGTGGTATGTTTCAATGATGAAGGTAGACCAATTGAGATCTATGGATCAAGAGGAAAGTGTCCCTTCAGTTCATTTCAACTATCAATGTAAATATTTTTCTTAGGTAGGGTTGTAAATTTTACGTGGTCGAAGCCATAAATGACAAGAAGAGACCCTCCCTAAACCAACACTCAATTCTGTCAAAATTCAAACATTAGAGAAATTTTGAGGTCTAAAATGGGCCTCAAAACAAAAATGTACAAAAAAAAATAAACATTATAAGAACCAATAGGATTCAAGATGATTATGTCAACCATGGGGGTTGATTCATCATTTTTGGAGTAAAAAAATAAAAATATTACAAAATAAAAATATTATTTTTTCAGCTCATATTTTCAACTTATCTCCATACAGTTTTACTCAAATTTTGAGCGGCTGCACTCGTTTGATGCAGAATTTAATTCCTCATCCAAGGAGTACCCATGTTACATATTTTGGATGGACCCTACTACATGAAAATTAATAAATACATAAAAAAAGTTATTGCAATCATGTTTTTCATGTTTTTCTCATTTTTCATGTAGCATGGTCCATCCAAAGTATGCAACATAGGTATTCCTTAGATGAAGAATTAAATTATGCATCCAAAGAGTGCTCTCACTTTAAATTTGAGTAAAAACCATGGGGACTTCACTCAATGAACCTCTCACATATCACGTGCATTCATGGAAAACTAAATAATACCCATAATTTGACTACATATTGGAAAATATCTCTAAAAATCACATTATTTAACCCCCCTACCAATACGAACCCAATACAACTTCCCATTTTAAGAAACCCATACATTGACTAAGGTTAGCTCCTCACAGGGAGAATTATTTCATAGTCGAATTAAAACCCATTGTGGAACTAATATCTAAGATACCCTATAGGATGATGGCTCCATAACTTTGCGAGTTACAAATATAGTTAAAGGAGTTGTGAGATTTGGGACTTGTCGGACCTAGTATTTCACCTTTGGGTGCACTAGTGATTTTTTTTCAAGAAGAAATGTGGATCCTTAATGTAGTGCATATATTACACGAATTTGAATCAAGCCACAGTAAAGAATAGATATTATATACCCAAAATATATGATCTCTTCAATCGAAAGAAGGGAGTAGTCATTTTCTCAAAAATCGATGTGTGATCCAAATACCACCAATTATGGATTAAGGAACCTGCAACATCTAAAAAACCACCTTTAAAACATGTTTTTGGCACTAAGATTTTATAGTAGTGTCGTTTGGTGTGACCAATTCTCTCGTAGTATTCATGAGTCTCATGAATGGTGTGTTCTGGAAGTATTTAGACAACTTTATGCAATTATTTATGCACCATATTCTTGTGTGTTCCAAGAATGAAAAAGATCATGAAGAGAAATTAAGGGTTGTGTTGACATGCTTAAGGGAAAATAAGTTGTATGGAAAACTCTCAAAATGTTTTTTCTTTAAAAAATAAATCCATTACATTAGGCACATAATTTTAGGAGAAAGAATTTCAATTGACCCAGAAAAGGTAAAGGCCATAATGGATTCTTCATTGCAAAAAAATATTCGTGAGGTTCGTAGCTTCATAGATCTGGGAGGTTATTATCAGAAATTCATGGAATGGTTTCCAAATATTGTGAAACCCATCACCACATTACAATAGAAGGGATTTAGGTATGAATGGATAGATGAATGTGTCATTGAATTCATTTAATTGAAGAGAAAAGTGTCCATTGCATCGATCCTTCGAGTTCTTAACATGGAAAATCACTTCACAGTTTGCACGAATGCTCCAAAGAAAGGATTGGGAGTTATGTTAATGCAATATGGGGGAGTAATAGCTTATGCATCCAAGAAGTTGAAGAAACATGAAGAGGTATATGCTACCCATGACTTAGAATTAGTAACGGTGATGCTAGATTTGAAAATTTGGCGGCACTACCTCGTAAGGAAAATATTTGAGTTGAACACAGATCATGAGAGCCTAAAGAATTACTTCAACTCAAAGGGATATGAGTGCTAGATATAAGTGACAGAGTAAGTGAAAATTTAGGATTTTATACATTAAGAGAAAAGAGAATGTGACAGTCAATGTGCTAAGAAAAATACTATATATATTCTCCTTATTATCATTGGGGATCAATTTGAGGGAGTGTGCGTTAGAAAGACTCTTTGAAGATAGTTGATATATAAAGGTTATTTTGGTGCTCCTAAGTGAGAAAACAATAGAACCAAATTTTGAGGGATATTCCCCTAAACCATATGGACTTTCGATATTTCAAGGAAGAACGTAGATCCCTAGGGAAGGGAGTTTACAAAGAACCATCCTTGAGGAGTGACATAGAGCACTTTACTATGTGCATCTTGGCATGAAGAATATGTATTTAGAAATGAATAAATTGCTCATTTGGGTAGGAATGAAGCATGACATGTTCCAATTTGTCACCAAGTGTCTTAAAATTTAGTGAGTAAAGGCTAACTATCATAACCCAACAGGACTCCTACAATCACATGACATCCCTATGTCTAAATGGGAGGTAGTTTCTATGGATTTTGTTGTGTTTTTTTTACTCACATGATAAAGGAAAAATTCTAGATTGGTTATAGTTGATAAGTTGACTAAAGTTCCTATTTCATCCCAATGAGAGACATTTACAATGTCACTGATGTGCCACAAGTGTTTATAAATGAAGTTATCTAGCTACATGGGTTACCTACAAAGGAAATTTCTGATAAAATCTCTTGATTTACATATAGGTTTTGGATAATTTTTCAATCAGAGTTGGGGACTCAACTGAAATTAAGCACTATCTATCATCTGTAAATATATGGGATAACTAAAAGGGTAAATCGGGTCATGGAAGACATGCTTAGAATGTATGTCATGGATAAAAAAACTCAATGGGAGAGGTGCCTACCATTGGTAACGTTTTCCAACAATTATAATTATCATAGTTTGATTGGGATTCCTCCTTATCACGATTGGGAACTCTTGGGATGCCACCCCATTTGCATAAAACTCCTGATGTTTTTCATGTATTTATTATACAATATTATGTTTCTGATGAATCTCACAAACTTAATTGGAGGAAATTGTAGGTCTCGGATGTGGGAACCTTTATGGTTGAATTGTTACACATATTAGAACATATATTTTGACTGGGGCCAGTCCCATTTTTGAAAGGAATAAACCTTTATGGTCGAATTGTTACACATATTGGAACATAGAGTTTGACTAGGGCCAGTCCCATTGTTGAAGGGAAGAATTATTTTTCGACTAGTAGGATGATATCACTGTAATTATGTGAAGCTCAATCAGGCTTGGATGCCCCTTGGGATAGTTTAATTCCCCTAAAGGTGGTTACCATCCTCGACCCTTCCCCATGAGATTTGAACCTATAACCTAGTGAGAACTAAATCCCACACAAACCAATTAGTCTATACCTCATGGTTGAAATATTAAATTTCTATTATAACTATTTATAAATATATATATTTTTATTTCTTAAATATCTATGATATAAATAAAAATTTTATATATATGTGTGTGTATGTGTAATTTAAAGATTAAAATATTTGTTTTAATATAAATATATATATTAAAATATTTTTTTAATATAGATATGTTTATTTTATATATTTATTTTTAAAATTTTATTGAAATATTGCACTCTTACCATAATTCTTTATAAATATATAAATTATGTAATTTAAATTTGTATGGTATAAATAAAAATTAACTCATATATATATATGGCAACAAAATATAAATATTAAAATACTTTTCTAATTTCCATAGGTTTTCTATATATTTAACGTTTATATTTTATTGAAATATTACATTTCTATTATAAGTGTTTATAAATATATAAATATATATAAGTTAAGTGATTCATAAATATAACAAAAAAAAAACTATTGCAACACTAAGAATGAATTACCAATGCACACATTTACCTTATTGATTAACCATGTATAAAAAGGTTATGGGTCAACTTTAACTCGAGAAGCAAAATGAATTACACATCTTATTGTAAAATGGACCATTTTGCTAAATAAAATTTGTTTATATATAAATGAATGCTATAAATAACAATGAGGAACTCATCATGGAGGAACTTTTAGAATTGGAATAATCTCAAATCCCTAGGAAATATTGGTGGGGAGGGCTTGGCATGAATCTAATTTTTAAAATTTATTAAAAGTAATCAACCATTTTTCTAATTAAAATTTTCTTATATATAAATGAATGTTATAAAGAATAATGACGAAGTTATCATGGAGAAACTTATTGGAATTGGAATAATCTCAAATTCCTAGGAAATTGGTGGGTGGAGAGCCACATGACACAAATCTAATTTTTAAAATTTATTAAAAGTAATAAACCATTTTTCTAATTAAAATTTGATTATATATAAATGAATGTTATAAATAATAACGAGGAGGTTATCATGGAGGAACTTATTAGAATTATAATAATCTCAAATTCCTAGGAAATTGGTGGGTGGAGAGCCACATGGCACAAATATAATTTTTTAAATTTATTAAAAGTAAATGCAACCTAACAAAATTTGTAACACACTACATCCGTTGATAAGCATTAAGACCTAGCATATGTTGAGCATATTCCCTTGAAAATCAATATATTCCCTTGAAAATCATGCAATTTAAATTTGTATGGTATAAATAAAAATTAACACACATATATGACAACCAAATTTAAAGATTAAAATATTCTTTTTAATTCACATATGTTTTCTTTTTAACTTTTATATTTTATTGAAATATTAAATTTCTATCATAATTGTTTACTATATATATATATATATATATTAAAGACTAGAAATTTTTTATTTTTAATTTTTAAATTTACATATGTTTCTTTTATATATTTATTTTATATATTTTATTGAAATATTACACTTCTATTATAATTATAATTGTTTATAAATATGTAAATTTATATAATTTAAGCTTATATGGTATACATAAAAAATTAACATATAGAAATTGTCAAGATAATGTCAAACAAATAGAAATGAAAAATATTATTAAAAAAAAAAGTCTTGTTCTATGTAAATGAACAACACTACTCCTAACATCCACCCAAAGCTAACTTAAAATTTATTGGTCTCTCACTCATTGTAAAGTTTGAAATTCAAAGACAACATTCCATTAGTGCAGAAACCTAGATTTTGTTTTAAAACAAGTAGGTTTTAGCCTTTATGGTTCTATTGTTTTTTGTTTTTTATTATGAACCTCTTTGAATTCTCTATGATTTAATAACGAAGTTAAAACAAATTTCAATAGAATTTTATATGAATTTTGTGAAATTATTCGTGTTTGTGTTTTCCTTATTCATGCTTGGCTTGAGATTTGTGAATCTCATTGATGAAATTCACCCATGAATAAATGATGAACCTTGAATTTAATCAATTTTGTTCACCAAATCTAGTGACATAGGGATCTAGTGGGACAAGTATAGCCATTTTTCTACTTGAGGGGTTGTAGAGACTATATGTTAATAATACCCCTCACTTTTTGACCATATGTGATGCCCATTTTGACCTAGATAACTACTTATGTTGAGTCCCTATTTGTATTTTCATGATGCTTTGTTTATGAACGTTGTGTAACATTGATGCATAAGCGAATTATTAATTTTGTAACTATGGTCGATATTCATAATGTATATTTTAGCCTTTAATGAATTTTGTAATAATTTTCTTCATTCTTAGGTCAAAAAAAATATATTAAAAGACATGTTCTTCATGTCTGTTGTAAAAGATAAAAAAATAAATTTGTGAAAGACGAATTTTAGGCTCCAAAAGAGGAAGTTGACCTCCTCCTAGTCAATTCAACCCAGTCTATAAAAGGCACCCATTTTGCCCCTAAAGAAGCATATATATAAGTGGCTCAGACTCTTCTCATGGGGCATTTCATTCATCTCACATATCTCTTGTTCAAGCATGCGAAAGGGACACGAAAATATGACAAATTGGAAGGTTTGATAAATGATGTATTTCTCTCTTAAGTGTTGGATTGAACCTCGATTTTCTCTCTCTATGATGAAGGTCGAATCAATATGGAAACCATTTTTCGAAGAGTGAATTTTTGTCTCTCTGTGATAGTCAAATATTTGTATTTGTGATGGAAAAATCTATGTGGAAGGATCGAGCTTTGTGGATGGAAGAAGACAGACCTAATCAAACAACTTTTATGGGAAGATGGCTTGACTATGATGGAGGATGGACCAGGTATGACCTAGTGTTTGAATTATATGTATCCTTTTTCAAGGAAATAATTTCTCTAAGGAAAATTTTTATTGGGTACATGGGTTTTCCCAGGGTAAATGTTTGTGTCCTTGTATGTTCTCTCTTTATGATCCTTCTCACATATTGTTTTATTCCTAAAGTTATTTATGTAATTATTTTATGATGAATAATAAATTTCATAAAATATAAACATAATGTAAATAAATCATAAGAATCAATTATCATTTTAGAGGACTCTTGAAAAATCAACTTGGTATTAGAGCCAAGTTGAGAGAGAAGCATTAAAGAAGCCCTAATTATTGTCTAGGGAAGGATATTATCTCTAAAGGAGACTAAGATCCATTTAAGAAGGTTAGAATAACCTATCTCTATCTAATACCTCTAGCCAAATTGTTGTTAAAAATTCGAAGCTCGTATGATATACCGAAGGCCTCATTTGATGTAGACCGAAAAACATGGTTGCATGACCAAAAATATTAGAAGCTAGTTATAGGTCTAAAAATGAAATAAATGTTACACAGGTTGAAACACCTGAAATCGAACCTCAATTTAAGGGATATAGAAACCTCAAACGAGGATATTGTTTGGTAATTTAATTGATGTTAAATTACTACATAAATAATTGACCAGGACTTGTAAAATAACAAAGTGTATGCACATTGTATGTGCTAGAAGTCCTTATATTCAAGTGATTCCTAGATTAAATTGAGATATCATTATGCACATTTTTTCTTAATAATTATCACTATTACATGAAAGTAAATATGTTACTCAACAGAAATGAAACTAAGCTTATCACACTTGCTTAAAATAAATATTTGCGAAATGAAACTAAAATTATCACATGTTCTCAAAATAATAGAATTATCGCACTTGCTCAAAAGAAAGATCACACTTGCAAAAATAAATATCACACTCGCTTAAAATAATGAAATGAAATCTAAATCACTCTGATAGAAAAAGAGAAATTAATTCTATATTCACACCAATTGGAAATTGAAATATTCTTCACTAAAATCTAATTCAACTCAGATGTAACTTGAACTACACTACAAATCCTAAATCAATCCACACTCTGTCATATTACTATTCATGTGCATAAGATATATCGACTTCACTCATTCATCCTACAGAAAAATGATTAAACAAGCCTTCTTTAAACTTAATCCTAAACATTCATTCAAAATCAAAATTGATCAGTTAGATGGACTAGTTAAACATTGTATAAAATGAAAAATTAACATGACAATTAAGAATGATAAACCTTACAAATTGATGGGGCCCTTCTGCGAGATGTAGGCAACAACATGAATTCTTCACACGATTATATACGCATTGATATAATACACAACAAGAGCATCAAATGAAAAAAAGTTTATAATTTCAAAATTGAGTTTTCAAATAATAGTCAGTTCTATGTTTATCATGTCGAGAGGTAGATTTATAGCCTCTATGAATAAGTGTTTTAGAGAGTTATGAACCTATCCTACTCAACAACAGCTAAAAAAAACATAAAGCGATAATATAACATGATTTCCTCATGATTTTATATCAGGGAAGCAAATCACAAGGCTAAATATCTGTGTTCATTAATTTCTCGCTCGTCTGGTTCGCCTTATTCGCTGGTTGAATTCCACATTGAATAGGTTGTTATGATGATTTTATCATCAATCCAGGGCATGAAGATATGTACCAATCATTATTCCATCTATTTTCCACCTGCCCATATGTATCATTCTTTGGCTGGAGTCCCGGAACCCATCAGACCTTCAATTATGTTGTGAAATTAGACATTAGCTGCAGAATCATTGTAATTCAGTAGCTCATGTAAATATTGAGTTAAATAATAAAGAAAAACTATGAAACTTATGAAACAAAATATGATTAGTACTTGTTATTTTCAAGAACCTTGTAAACTTATTCTCAATTAGAATTATTAGAGTAAAAAATAAGGAGGATGGAGTGTAGGAAGGTTGTTAAAAGGAGACAATTTTGGGGTTCAACATTCCCCTACACTGAAGACATTGCATGTCCTGATGAAAAATTTCAAAATTTGTGATCCTTCTCTATGAATGAGCTTCTTCAGAGGCATGAGCAAGAACATCTAAGTTATTTATTCTTTCTTTCCTAATATTGACTATCATCCTTGGCTTATTCATAAATATCATGTATTGTAAACTTATAACCTTTCACTTAAGAAATTTGTTTTTGGCTTTCAATTTCTTATTTCTCTTATACCATAAACCAAGATGTTATCATTCTGATTTCTCTTGATTTCATTTTTCACTTTTAGTGTTTCACGCTCCTGTTTCAGATTTTTATTTAGTATTTCCAATTCATAGATTTCCTGCTTGAGAGTGTTTACAATTTGGGGTTCTTCTAGAGGATCAATATGAATGCCTTCATTTAAAATTTATTCTCGGTTTGAGGATGATTCAACAGTTTTTCCTGTAGCTCTTTGTTCCAAATAATCTATGTAGTCATATAGCTCTTGTTGGATAGGATCTATTTCTGGAGTTTTTCTGGCTGGACTGGAAATTGGTGATGGAACTCTCAGTTCCCCTTCTTCTTCTAAATTGATAAATCCTGGAGACTGCTGAGATTTGTTATGTGTTGGTTTGTTAAGCCTTGTCCTTATTCTTATAGTTGGTGGTGATTTTTTAGTAGTACTAGAATTATTTTTAACCTTTTCTTGTTCTGTTTTTCCTTTTGATGTACTTTCTCCTTTATTATTGGCTATCTTTCTTCTAACATTTTTATATTTAAGAGTCTCCAACACACTTGCAAGAGGGGTTTCATCCTCCTAATACTTCTCTTGTAGTGTTTCTTATGTAGGTGATTTTTCCTTAGGGTTTGAGGGAAATTTTATTCTACTCTTTATTGTTTTATTACTGGGTCCTCCTAATTCAGATTCCTTGAAATGATTTCTAATTAGAAAATATTCCCAGTTGTCTCCTTTGATTTTTAGATGGGATCCAATTAAAATTTTCACTAATCCATGATGGTACAGGGAATTATCTATGGAATATATTTTTCTATGTATGTTTCCAACCATTTTTCTCAAACTATTTAGTAGGAAGTATGGCAAGTTATTTTCATTACCATAAAGAAAATTCAACATCAGGTGAGCATGGTAAAAGAACATGTTACCGAACCTACCCTCACAAGTTATAAATATCTGAATAATTACTAGAAAATTTATCCATTTAGTATTCAAGGTTGTGACTGGGATTCCATTCTTAAAGATATATATATACATACCTGGATTTTTAAGGAATAATTTCCATTATTTCTCCTCAATCTTCCGATTGTTGAACCAACTTTCCCTGGTTCTCGACAATCGGTAGCTTCTGCTACAAATGAATCTGTCAAAACCAATTTAATGTCTCCAATCTCCGCTTCGATTCCATCATGTGCCCGAGCAAAGGATTTTGTAACTTCTTTATAACGCCCATCAAAATTTACACAAATGATAACCATTGCGCTTTCTGCAACTGTTGTTCTACCTGTGGGTACCCTTCAAGAAATTTTCTCCATTTGGTTCTAAGCATACAATAAATCCCATGCTGAAGAAGTATTAGTCCCTAATTTATATTTTGACTGGGTTTTGGAAGGAACTCAGTTATGAAGTAGGTTAGAGAGACGAAATTTGGGTAATAAGTGAGATATTTTCAGCAATGGAGCGGGGCTGAGTGAAATGGGTATGATGAAAGGATGATTATGGTATGAGCATGAAGTGGAATGATACGAAGAAGGAAGGGAGTATATTCAAATGATAATAATGTTTCATAAAGCATTCATTTGAAAAGACAAATATTTTCGTTAAATCCAAATTCATTTAATAATGAAAGTAATCATTATACAAAATTCTGATAGCAACAGTCATTCATCTTTTAATTTCATAATTCAATGTTTTTACCCTTATTATCTAACTAATATTTACATACCTTATATCTATGCCTTACTGATTTTTGGATTTGTAATTTTGTAGATTGTACCCAGGTTGCTTTATCTGTAACCTTCATTCAATTTTATTTTTTCATGATCTTCATTTTCCCTGGTAGAAATCTATCAAGTCAGCTGCAAATTTCCATGAGATTTGTAGATTATTGACAATTCTGTAATTGCCTTAGTTTTCAAAAGAGAAAAGAGGAATAAAAATAAAATGGGACAAGTATAGTAAATTAAAAATAAAATATATGTTGCCAAGAATTATTGGTTTTCCACTTAGATTTTTTGTATAAACATGCCAACAAAGTTGGTTTTCATGTCTATACAAAATTTTCAATTTTTATTTTATTTTATTTTATTTTTTGAAAAAAAAAGTAGAAGGCTAAGTTGGAGAGGAAGAAGAATCTTCCTTGAGCAACTTCAAATTAATATTATCTTGCATATTTCTTATGAACTCTTCCTTTGTTAATGGTTTATGATATATTCATAATCTATGACCATTTACAAGGAAGGCCATTTTTTCGTCATCAATGCTTTTGATTCTTACCGCTCCATTATCAAAGATAGTTTCAATTTCATAAGGACCAAGCCAATGAGTTTGAAATTTTCCTTGAAATTTTTTAAATTTTGAATAAAAAAGAAATTCCCAATCACCAGGTTGGAATTTTCTTGCTTTGATAAATTTATCATGTCACCTAGATCTCTATTGTTGGACTATATTGGTTCTATGAATAGCATCTTGTCGTATCTAATCAAGTTCATTCAATTGTTGCATTCTTTGTCTTTGGGATTTTGATAGATCAAAATCCAAATCAGTTGTAGTTTTAAAAGCATTTATCTGGAACTCAATAGGAAACAATACTTGATTTCCATAAACAAGTTCATAAGGAGTGTGTCCTATTGTGTTTTTCCATGTGGTATGATATTCCCATACATATTCTAGAAGCTTTTCTGCCCAATTTCTTCTATGTAGATTCAAAATCATGGTAAGAATTTCTTCAATTAATTTATTGGTAGATTCAACTTGGCTATTGGCTGGTGGATGATTTGGATTAGCCTTCTGATGTTTGATTTTTTATTCATCCATTATCTTTTGTACTAATTTAGATGTAAATTGAGTACCTGATCTATCAAAATTTCACTTGGGACACCAAAATGAGTGAAAATATCCTAAAAAGCAAATGAAACTACAACATTTTCAGTAGCAAAAGGAAGTGCTTTAGCTTCTACCCATTTTAATACATAATTTGTAAAAACAAGGATGTAACTTTTTTGTCTTGAAGGTGGATTTATTGGACCAAAAAAATCTAAATCCCATTTTTCAAAAGGTTCAAGAAGTACCTGAGGTGGTAGAGGCATTTCATCCGAAGGAACAAGTTTTTCCATTCTTTGACAACTATCACATCTCTTAACATATTCTTTGGCATCCTTAAAAGGAGAAGGCCAATAGTATCCTAAGAGAAGGACTTTATAGAAAATTCTTCTATCAGCGAAATGTACTCCATAGACAATATTGTAATATCCCTAGTACTTCATCCTCTCTAACACATCTTCAAATGATTAGGTATGGTCCCGCCTTATACAATTCTTCATTTATCCATGAATAAGATGCACTAGTTTGAATAACCTTTCTTTTCTCTCGAGGAGACAAGTATGATGGTAAATTCCTTGTGGAAAAATAATTAGCAATATCTACAAACCAAGGAGATTTAATAGATATTGCAAAAAGATATTCATCAGGAAAATTATCTTCTACATGAACATCGTTATTATCATTTTGGACTCTAGATAGAAAATGAACAATTGTGTTTTAATTTCTGGTTCTATCTAAAATAGTAATAATGAATTCTTGTAATGACGATAAGCATCTTGTAATTATGCCATTAGTAACTTATTTATTCATTAAATATATAATTGTAGAATGATCTGTGTGAATGAAGGTTTCATAACCAGTGATATAATGTCTGAATTTATTGATGGCATGCCCAACAACTAAAAACTCCTTTTCTATTACAATGTAATTTAAGTCTGCAGGGGTGAATTTTTTTCTTGTGTAGTAAATGACATAAGGAGTCAAATCCTTATGTCCTAATACAACCCATAAAGTTGTATCTGAGGCATCAATTGAAATGTGAAAAGGTAGTTTCCAATTTGGTCCTCTTGAAATGGGTGCTTGAGAAATATTTTTTTTCAATGTTTCAAAAACTTTATGGTAGTCAAAATTCCAAATGAATTCACAATATTTTGTAAGAAATTTGAAAAATTGAGAGTTTATCTTCGTAAATTTTTCTATGAATATTCTATAATAGCCAGTAAAACCAAGAAAACTTCTAACATCCCTTTGAAAAGTAGGAATTGATAATTTATAAATGACTTCTACTTTAGATGCATCCACTTTGATTCCATCTGCTGAAATATGGTGGCCTAAAAAAATTCCCTCAGTAAACATCATAAAACATTTTTCATGGCTTAATGAGAGATTTTCTCATTTACACCTAATGAGAACTTTTTCCAAATTTTTAAGAGATTCTTCAAAAGATTTTCCATAGACAGTAAAACCATCCATGTAAAATTCCACACAATCATGAATTAGATAAAAAAAAATGCCTAGAAATTCCCTTTGTGGAATGTTTCGTGTGCATTACATAACCCAAAAGGAAGTACTTGATAAGAATAAGTTCCCCATGGACAGGTAAAGGTTGTTTTATCTTGATCTTCCGGAGGCACCTGGATTTGGTTATATCCACTAAAACCATCCAAGAATGAAAAATGTTTTTTCCCTGCCAATGTATCAAGAACTTGATCTGTAAAAAGAAGTAGAAAATGATATTTTAAAGTATATTTATTCAATTCCCTATAATCAATGCATACTCTCCATTTTCCATTGTTTTTCGGAAAAATTAACAATGGTGAGACACACTGGTTGTCTGATATTGGATAAATGAAATTCACATTTAACAATTTTTGTAGTTCTTTTTTAAAAATTTCCCTTAGGTTTGGATTCATCCTCCTCTGGGGTTGTCAGTTTGGTCTAAAATTTTCTTCAATATAAATACTATGAATAAAAGTGTCAGGATCAATTCTTTTCATATCAATGTATTCCCATGCATAATTAGAGGAGTGTTCTTGTAACATCTTTACTGATTCTTTCTTTTGAGATTCTTCCATATTATCATTGATATTCAAAGTTTTCCCAGGAAAAATTTCTATTAAAGAATTTCCAAATTTCGCCATAGAGTGTAAAACCATTTGATGAGATGATAGATATTCAATATTACATTGTTCTTGAAAAT
This sequence comes from Pinus albicaulis, assembly GCA_034641835.2. Classification (NCBI taxonomy): domain Eukaryota; kingdom Viridiplantae; phylum Streptophyta; class Pinopsida; order Pinales; family Pinaceae; genus Pinus; species Pinus albicaulis. Next base: position 9,230,539 of record CM076570.1, on the reverse strand, counting down.
TTTTATTTTTTTCACAATATGAGGAATATTCATTATTTTCTATTAAACTCAAAATTTGATCTTCTTCATCTATTTGTGAAGTAGAAAAAATTGGTCGTATATCAAAGTTTTCATTATCACCATCTATCCATTCTTCAATTTATACTTCTATTGTTGTTTTTTCCGGAGGATATAATGTGAATTTCTTTGTCAAAATTCCAATAGAGATAAACATATCACCATATCTACAACTTATAAAAGCATCAACTATTTCTAACCATGGTCTACCTAGAATCAATGGATGTCCTCCTAGATTATTCTTGGGTGTTAATATAATAAATTCGATAGGATATTCCTAAGAATCTAAGGATACAAACACATTTTCTAACACACCATCAGGTTTTATAACATATATGTCTGCCAATTTCAATAGTGTTGGTGTAATATGAAGATTAGGAAGTTTCAATTGATCCATAGTTTGTTTACTCATGATATTTATAGCTTCTCCTAAATAAATCAATGTGTTTGGAATTTAAATACCATTAATATGTGTTTTCACAATGGGACTTCCTGGATCTAGATATTTCTGAATGATTATCTTTCCCATCATGATATCTACAATTTTACCAACTAACTAGATTCTTTTAGCTTTTTTTATTATTATTTTTCTTCGTAGTTTCTTACTACGTAACTCCCTGATTTTATTTGAAAATATTGGTATTTATTTGATATATTGTAAAAAAGGAATTTCTATACAAACATTCTTCATTTCATCTATCATGTCGTAATTAGGCAACACAATATATTTCTCTACCCTTTTTTCGACTTTCAATCTTTCAGGAAAAGGTGGATTTTGAACAGAAACTTAAGGTTTTTCTATAATGGGAGTTGAGTTTATTGGAATATCATCGGAGTGTATAGGGGTGGTTTTTTTTTAGGATATTCATCTTGATGAAGAGATGTCACTTTCTTAGACAGGACATCCTTCTCAGATTCCTGTATAAAAACAGATGGTGGCTTCTTTTCCAATAATCTACCAGATCTAAGTTGAACATTGTTTAGATCTAATGGAGTTATCATGTAAGTTTGGAATTTTTTTTCTTCGATGCTATAAACAGGTTCTGAATTTTTATTATTTGGATTTGGAAGTGGCTAAGAAGGCAATTGATTTTCCTTTAGTGGAAATGGTAACGAAAGTTATGGGTTTGGATTTTGAGGTTGAGAGGGTTGAACAGGCCAAGGAAAATATTGTGGTGGAAAAATAGGGTAAGGTTGTTGAAATTGAGGGTATTTAGGATACTTTCCATAAGGATTTCTCCATCCTTGTGCACAAGGTTGAGGCCAATGTTGCCAATGCATGGGTGCAATCCAATTACTTTCTGGTGGTTGTGCATATGTTTGAGTGTTGAAACCTTGAGTCATATTTGATTGTGTATTTTTCCATGGTATCTTAGCAATAAAACAAGTAGGTTCTATTTAATTTGGTATTAATTACTCTTGATAAACAACTTTAATACCCGGTATTGAAGGAAATTCCTTTGTATCCTTATTTTTTGCACATATAACACATGTTTCTACACTTTTTTAAGTCAAGAAGGCATTCTCTCAAGGCATGCTTCTTTCTAAATTTTGGAAAAAAGATAGATAATGCAACATTTTCAACCTTTTACTTGTTTTTTATTTTAATTGTATCTATTTGTTTGCTAAGACTTCCCAAAATATCTATTTTGAAATTTTCATGCAAATTGCCTATTTCAGTCGTATTTGCTATCCTAGCTACAGATCTATTAATCCTAGACATAACATGATCTCTTGGATTTTTCTCAGTTCTTTCATTTCCTCTTGAAATGTGTATGCATAACTCACAAATATCTCCAAATGATGTTTGAGAAATATCTCCTTTACCCATCAAATTGAGAATATATATCCCCTCATCTCCGATATATTTCAGCAAGAGAGATTTCAAAGTTTCTTCATCTAGAGTATCCATTTTATCCCTTTTAACATTATAAGAAAATATTTCAACAAAATCCTTAAGATTTTCATTCTCTTTTTGCATCATTTTAATGACTTCATCTTTAAGGTTATAAGGCATACAATAGTCTTTGTATTTTTATAAGAACATGTTTTTCATTTGTTCCCATGTTCTTATAGAATGTGCTCCTAAGCCCATCAACCATTTTAATGTTTCATATTTAAGAGTGGCTAGAAACAATATCAAATTTTGAGTATCAAGAAAGTAGTCATAGGATCTACACAATACTTCAAACTCAAAGATAAATGTTTCAAGATCCTCATTTCTTAATCCATGGAAATTAGGGAGGACACATGGTGAGATATCTTTCATTTTGGTTATGGTATCTTCATCAAATATGGGAAATCCAAAAGGTTCTAGATCTCCTCTACCACCTCCTCTTCCTCTTCCTCCACCTCTTCCACATCTTCTAACACCTCAAATCCTAGATTGCTCACCATTCACATTATGTACTTCTCCTTCCCCTTCCCCTACCATTGTAAATTCCTCAGAGCTAATATAAGGCTCTAAAATTGGAATTTCCAGTTCCTCCACTGGTTCTTCTCAATAGGATGCTAAAATAAGTTTCTTCTTCTTCTTATTCTTCACTAGGGATTTCAAATTATTGTCCTATATTTTGTTCTCTAGTTGAAGATAGAAATATTAATCCTATTGGGGATGTAGGATATTCTTCTTCTACTATGGCTTCATTAGAGGAAGTTGGTGAATCTCTAAGTTGGATTTCAGAACTATATACCTCAGGAAATCTATTTCTACCTGCAATTGATGGAATATGAGTTTGGGTGGATGGTGTGGCACCACAAGGTCGTGGTGGGGTGAGTAATGATGTTGGAATCCAACTCCTACCTCTTACAACTCTACCCCTAGAATATATGTCCCTATGCATGTCATATATATATATATATATATATATCATGGAAAATTTTAGGGGCTAATATTCGCAGGTGGGATAATTTTCCATGGTTTTTCGAAGAATTTTTTTTTGCCAATTTCCATTTTTTTATAAAGATGATTCGCCCAAATTTTACAATATAAAATTATTTTTCGTTAAAAATCGCCAACATGATATAGACAATATATATAATATCATTATAAATTTGACTAATATTACAAATACATCAATAAACATTTTATAGTTTGCATATTAGGGACTAGTGAGATTCGCCAAATTTTTAAACTTCAAGATAATTTTCCATCTTTAAAATTTTCCCTGATATATATATATATATATATATATATATATATATATATATATATATATATATATATATATATATATATATATATATATATATATATATATATATGAAAAGGAAAATACTCCCATACTCCTATATAAATTTCCCTGGCAAAAACACCAAATTTTTTGTTAATTTAATTGATGTTAATTTACTACATAAATTATCAACCAACACTTGTAAACTGACGAAGTGTATGTGCACTGTATGTGCTAGAAGTCCTTATTATTCAAGTGATTCCTAGATTAAATTGAGATATCGTTATGCACATGTTTTCTTAATAACTGTCACTCTTACATGAAATTAAATATGTCACTCCTTAACAAAAATGAAACTAAGCTTATCAAACTTGCTTAAAAAAAATATTTGTAAAATGAAACTAAAATTATCACAATTTTCTCAAAATAATAGAATTATCACACTTTCTCAAAAGAAAGATCACACTTGCATAAATAAATATCACACTTGCTTCAAATAATGAAATTAAATGTAAATCACTCTGAAAGAAAAAGAGAAATTAACTCTATAATCACACCAATTGGAATTTGAAATCTTCTTCACTCAAATGAAATTCAACTCAGATGTAACTTGAACTATACTACACATCCTAAAGTATTCTGCACTTTGTCATACTATTGTTCACGTGCATAAGAGATCTTGACTTCACTCATTCATCCTACAGAAAAATGATTAAACAAACCCACTTTAAACTCAATCCTAAACATGCATTCAAAATAAAAATTGATTAGTTAAATGGACTAGTTAAACACTATATAAAATGCATAATTAAAATTCTATTTAAAAATGATAAATCCTTACAACTCAAGGGGGGCCTCCTGCAAGATGTAGGAAATAACACATCTTCTTCACATGATTATATACGCATTGATATAACACAACAAGAGCATCAAACGAAACAAAGTTTTCAAATAATATTTAGGTATGTGTTTATCATGCCGAGAGGTAGATTATAACCTCTATGAATAATGATTATAGAGAATTGCAAACCTATCCTACTCAAAAACAGCTAAAAATAACATAAAGCGAAAATATAACATGATTTCCTCCTGATTTTCTATCAAGGAAGCAAATCATAAGGCTAAATATTTGCATTCATTAATTTCTTGCTTACCTGGTTCACCTTCTTTGTTGGTTGAATTCCGCGTTGACTGGGTTTTTATAATGCTTTTATCATCGATCCAGGTAATGAAGATAGGTAAAATTCATTATTCCATCCATTTTCCACCTACCCATATGTCTCGTTCTTCGGCTGGAGTTCTGTAACCCATCGAACATTCAACTATGCTGTGGAATCATACATTAGCTGAAGAATCATTGTAATTCAATAGCTCATGTAAATATTGAGTTAAATAATAAAGAACAATGACACTTATGGAACAAAAGATGCTTAGTACCTGTTATTTCCATGAACCTTGTAAATTGATGCTGAATTAGAATTATTAGAGTAAAAAAGGAGGATGGAGTGTAGGAAGGTTTTCAAAAAGAGACAATGTTGGGGTTCAACAGAAACCTTAGCCAGGAAAATAAGGCATCCAGAATTATAACAGAAGGTTGAGTGACTTCTCAAAAAATACACAACCTATACAAATTTTTTTGGTATGTAATATTGTTGTGATTTAATTAAAATTTTATAAGTCGACATCTTTAGAGCATATAAAGTGTTTTGACTAAGGTCGAAGGATCTTGACTATGTCAAGAAGGTGACCAAGACTTTTTAGAAGGAAGCCTTAATTGAAGTCACCTATATACATTCTTGTTTTTTATATCGTCCTTGCTTTTGAATATATCATAACTAGTGAGACTGATATATTGTTTTCAAACAAAAATAAATAGAAATTGCTAATGTTCATTGAAAATGAAGTTTACTTCTCAAAAGATGAAGCTATTTTCTCTACTTCAAGGCTGAAAATTTTCAGATAAAAGGTACCAATACCAAGGAGTATCAAAAGGTAATTGACTCAGTAAAAGTCAAAGCCAACGAAGCTTAATTTCATTGCAAGCTATGGATTATCTCATAAAATTTGTTTAAGATCATAGTTCTTTTAAGATTGAAAGTTTTTTTCTCTCAATCTCAAGTACAACCAAGTTAAGTATGAGGGGTTTTTACAGTGCATTGTATTAGATATCATTTTTTGGATTCAACTGCTTTAATTAAGTCATTCATATATGACCATTTCCATGAGAGGTAGTCATAACTGACTATTTTCTCATGATTTTTGAATAGTCCACTTAGCACTCATTGCATCGGGTGATGCTCATAGGGGTGAAGAATTGGGATTGAAACTAGTGAAATGAATCACATAGTGTCAATCATCACTTCCAGGGCTTGCACTCGGTAACCAGGACTTCCTGGGAGGTCACCCATCCCAGAACTCCTCTGGCTCAAGCGTGCTTAACTATAGATTTTTCCCCACGATCAAGCCCACTTAGCTTGCTACCCCATTTTCAAAACCTTAGCAAGTATTGTGCCTCATGAACCATTCAACTAGAGCTCCCTTTACTTTTTGTATTTTAAGTATGAGGGGTTTTTGCAATGCATTGTATTAGATATCATTTTTGGGATTCAACTGCGTTAAGTAAGTCATTCATCTATGACCATTTCAATGAGAGGTAGTCGCAAATGACTATTTTCTCATGATTTTTGAATAGTCCACTTAGCACTCATTGCATTGGGTGATGCTCACAAGGGTGAAGAAGTGGGATTGAAACTAGTGAAATGAATCACATAGTGTCAATCATCACTTCTGGGGCTTGCACCTGGTAACTAGGACTTCCCGGGAGGTCACCCATCCTATAACTCCTCTGGATCAACCATGCTTAAATTTGAAGTTTTCCCTACATTCAATCCCACTTAGCTTTCTACCCCATTTACAAAACCTTAACAAGTATTGTGCCTCATGAACCATTCAAGTAGAGCTCCCTTTACTCTTTGTATTTTAATTATGAGGGGTTTTCACAGTGAATTGTATAAGATATCATCTTTGGGATTCAACTGCATTAAGTAAGTCATTCATCTATGACCATTTCCAAGATAATATTGTGCTATCATTTGGGAATGCATCTCAAGACAAGACAATATTGTTAAAATCTCATAAAAATAGATATAGGTCCTTGTGAAGATTTCTTACAATATTCATTAAAGACCTTGTGTGAAAGAAAGGTATTTTTGAAAGATTAAACATCTGCCAACATACATGTCATTATGAGATATGTTGACTTTCTCAATATGGTTCAAGATTAATAAGCCTAAAAGGAATAACAAGAAGAATAAACCAATTTTATTTGTTCCAAGAATGCTTGGCATCCTAAAGATGAATTGATCTAAAGTCTTATATGAACCTGTGTAAAACATATCTCCTTAGTTCAAGAATATGTCACCATACCATATCTAGTATGCATGAAATGTCTTGCACTATGAAATCTATATAAAAAAGTCCTTAAGTTTAATCTTTGAAGTTCCTTTCTAAGCCAAGGAATATTTTTGAAGTCATTGGATATTAAATCTGAATAAAAATTCCTTGAAGTTTCTTATTTAAATAAGAATTCATCCTTACTTGAATTATTTCAAAATACCAGTTTTGGAAGAATCAAGGAGGCATGATAAAAGGGGTATCCTTGTTGCTACTGTCTACACTAAAGAAAATGTTGATATCCTATTTAAGATTAAAGACCAAAGTGATCTAAAGAAGAATGAGTCATTTGTAGAACCTCTTAGTATTATCACTGATAGGCTACTTGGGTTGAAAAATATAAGAATCAATGTTTACCTAAGAATATTAGAACAACAACCAAGTATGATATGGGATCCATGATCTTGATGGTTCCAAAATATGACTTGAAAGAAGTGCAAAATGAATCTTTGTAAAATTAGGGCTTGGAAGACTGAATGAAAGTCTTAGATGGGAAAAATTCTAAGGATATCTAATATTTTTAACCCCTAATAGGAAATAAGCACTTGAAATCTCTAGGGTTTATGGAAAAAACCCTAGGATTGGATTGAAATCAACATTTCCACTAAAAGAAGAAATCCTAGCTCTTACACAGAAGGAATGAAATAATAACAATGTAGATGAAGTTAAAAGTTGTATATGAATGCAAGAAGACTAAATATCAACAAGCAGTTGGCATTCTTCTCAAAAGATAAGTATTTTATATCTCTCTTCTTGGATTTTTACTATTGTTATTGTTACTAGTAGTTAGTCTCTTGTTTTTTTATCCTTTGCTTGGTTATAGTTATTCATCCATGGCCTCTTAGAGAGAATTGCAAGTACATAATGAAGGCTTCCAAGGGTTTGGTAGCAAAAGGAAGAAAAAATAAAATTGAGATAAAAGGAATCTCCTAGAAATAGGGATTTAGGTTGAGAGATATTGTACTAGAGTTGAGCTCAAGAGGGTGCAACAATATCAATAAAATTGAAGTATGTCTTGATCTATGTCAAAAATAAGTCAGTGGTGAATTCCAAGATGAAATATGCAGTAAATGGAAACTTTAGAAGAGTACAAAGAAAATTATTACCTTAGAAATATGGAAACGTATATTAAGGGACATCTTGTTAGGCACACTTCTGTTAAAATTTATTGTCTTTATTATTTCTATTGAAAAACACATCATATGGATGTAGAAATTATCTTCCTCGATGAAATAAGAAGTGTATATAAGAGCTACTTCAATATTGTGAGGTACATGAAGAATTCTCACACTTGTAAGGAGAAATAAGGTTGTGTACAAGATCCTCAAATTTGATATTCTTGGATTAAGAATGATCCGATATATGATTTGGTTTCTGTCAATCGTAGAAGAAACCATGTGTCAGAGGGAGAAACATTGACCGAAATTTTTTGTTAAGGCTTCCTCAAGAACCCTTGCTTTAGCTTCAGGGGGATTTGATCTTTGAATTCAAAGTAAATTATTTTGACTAGATATTTGATGTTATTTAATAACATAAGTGGGAGAGGGAGCAACTAGGATTTCCATGGAAGGATCTATTCCAGAAAGAATTGTTGGCAATATGATTCTTATGTCTTAATATGTTGTCCTTGATGGAAACTCTCTGGAAAATAATGGAGTATACGGCTTCTGGAGAAGCTCAGTAGTTTGCAGAAGGTCTAACAGAAGAAATGTGTAAAGCCCGGAAGAAGTTTTTTAATATTCATAATTGAAGGTTCTATATGCAGGTTAGTACAAGCCAAGTCACGTATACACACAGAAAATAATGATCCAAGTCACGTATGCCTGTTTTGATCTAAAATTATGATACAAAGGAGCATTGCCATGGTTTTAGCCCACAATATTGAGCATGGTGTCATCTATTTGATTCCGTCCAAGAATACCATCGGAACTTGTGTGGTTTTGACTCATGGTATTGATAAGGCTAAATCTATATAAGGAGAAGAAGATCATAGTGCAAAGAGTGTGCAGTTGTAAGGGTTGTTACTGAATACTTATCTTTGAAGTATATCTGCATTGGGATGAACTATGTTTTATAGGTATGTAGAGACTCAAGACTATATTTTACTAGATGAATGCTAGGCTTTAATTTTTTTATTTTTTTTTAAACATAATCATACCAGTTCCGAAACTCAATAAAATAAAATCACTTATACTCAAATCCATAAATTAACGTCAACACGTATAAATCCATTTATTATTGATCATAGGCACAATGATGCATTATATAAAAAAAAACACAATATAATTAACACATGTATCGTTCACCCTTAGACGGGAACCAACTTGAATTGCCACAAATTGCTGCTACTTGAGCTCCTTTGTTGTCATCTACCTCCACGCCTGAATGTTGTCGTGCTCAAGCCGAATTTAGTGACTCACCAGTTAACCTCCCAGCCTAATCCTTGGGTACTCTCCTTCCCCACGGACCCCCGAGCTGCAATGGGGTTGTACAAACAAAGGAAAATGCTACTGATAGACGTGAGCCTCTATTAGCTCAAGAGTCCCCTCTCTATAACACTCTATCTCACCAAACTCAACTATAGCTCATAACCACTCAATTGTGACATAATCTCTTCCATCCAACAATAGGGTAAAACCAAAAGTACCTTTTCCCTTCCCTTTCCCTTTCTTTTATAGAATGTTTCATAGGTGACACTTAGAACTTCATGCATAAATAATTATTTTTTTATCAACCCAAAATTTGATTATTCACCCACCCATGTGTCATCCTCTCATCAAGACTCTCCAAAATAATTTACTTAATTATTCATTTAAAATAGAAATTTTCCTCAACCCAACAAGACTTCCTATTTCTTCTCCTAGTTGTCTCTTGATTCCCCTTTTCTACTCTATTACTGCAGTTAATTGATAAGTCTCAGATTTGGTCCCCTAAACTACCTCAATTTTCATTTATGATGAATATTCTTATGTTGGCTCTTGCCACATGGAAGTTCTCTAATTTCTCAATTTTAATTTATTAATCTTATTATATTTCACTACCCTCTTCTCTTAATGAAGTTTTTAATAAATATTTATACTTAACTCTATGTCCCTCTTTTCCCCTTTTTGCCTAATTAAGTTACTTATATACATTATCCATTTAATATTTTGTTTTATCATGGAAAGGGTAGAGTTATCATGGTAATTAATTTATCTCTTCCTATTCCTCCCTTACCCTAAGTTTTATTCTTGATTTAATTCTTTTGGTTCTATCCTCATATATCATTTGTTATGAATTAGTTGGATTTCATATATTGATTATATTTATTAGTTCTTTAATGATGTCAAGGGTCGAGTTTAGTCATTCCCTTCAAGAACTTCCATTCGAAGTTCCAAGGGTGCCATGCCTAAGAATTTATTTTTGATGCCAAGGGTGCCAAGTTGGCCGTGCCCTTCAAGAATTTCTCTTGAAATTCCAAGGGTGCCACACCACTTGCCCTTCAAGAATCCAGTGGTTACGAGGGGAAATTATATGTGCAACTACAGAGACCCTTATCATCTCGTATGTTCTGCTATAGTGAGACTAATGGTGCTGGGGATCAAGGAATCCGCCTTGATGCGCGCCCCCCAGAAATCCTCGTGAGTGAACCCAATTTGGGACCTGCCCTCACAGCATCATGATCTTCAAGGCAAAGGTGTTTCAACCTTTCCAACCTAATTCATGGCGGGAGTGCTAGTAGGTGAGATCAGGGACACTGTCCCGCCCCTCCCATGAAGTTCCATCTAATTGTACAACCCCATCACCCATATGTGAGTCATTCGGCCAAGCAACTAACATGTTCCTTCAACCAATGACATATCATCAGAGTATATGTAAATATATAACAAGTTTCACACTGAACTTAGAATTTCAAATACAAAATATTTATTTCTGTCAAACCAGATGTTGTCATCTCATCATATGCGAGTGCCTCTGGTGGTTTCTTGTCATACTCAATAATCATCAGTAACAAAGTTTCTCAGTTTTAGTCATTATCACAATAGAACCATCAACATGAACTATTCCTTCACATCATTGTTTATTTGAATCAGAACTAATGTAAATAGCTAACCTATGGTACACATCCATCATGTTTATCATACTCATAACATCAATGGTAATTTAACATATCCATCAAAGGCATCATCATCGTAACATCAATAGAAACCATATCTATCCATAAAAATCTATCATCATCATGATATTAATCGAGAACATGCATATCCATCATAGTATCACTAAAGACATACATAACCATCAAGTCCAGTAATAATAGAGTCATGTGTTCGGATCCTCAATCTGAGGTCCTCAAAGAATAAAGTGCGGGTCTTAGGACTAAATTGTTAAAATTCATATCCCTATCAGTCAACTAGAGTAGGGCACTACATACACCCCCTCTTAATAGTGGACTTCATCTCGAAGTCCTTGAAATAGATAAGGAAAACGATGATGCATATCTTCGACATTCTCCCAAGTGGCTGAAATATTACTGTAATTGTCCCAGTGGACCTTAACCTGGTCCAATAATCGTCTTCTAAGCTGCAAAGTTCGCTGGTCCAATATGTGAACTTTTTCAACCATCATCTTGCCCTCGTCCGAAACCTGCAAGTGATCTAAGTCAATAACATGTGATGGATCTGAAATATAATGACATAAAACAGAAACATGAAACACATCATGAATACGCGCTAGGGATGGAGGTAATGCGAGTCTATATGCTACCGACCCTTTTCTTTCTAAAACTTCAAAAGGTCCCACAAACTATGGAGACAATTTTGCTCCCTTTCCAAATCCTATAGAGCTCTTTTGGGGCCTTAATCTCAGGAACACCCTATCTCCCACTTCATAACTTCGGTCTATTCGATGAGAGTCAGCATAACTCTTTTGTCGATCTTGTGCTTCTTTTAGCCTTCCTTTAATCATAGTCATTTGTTCTTCCATCTATTGCACTATTTCTGGTCCTATTAATACTCGGTCCTCTAGTCGGTCCCAACTAAGAGGTGTTCTGCACGGTCTTCCATACAAGAACTCAAATGGTGCCATCTTGATGGAACTTTGATAACTATTATTGTACGCAAATTCTACCAAAGGTAGAAACTCTTCCCATTTCTTTTGTTGGTCCATCACATACATTCGTAGCATGTATTCAAGGATTTTATTAGTTCTCTCTGTCTGACCATCTGTCTCAGGGTGGTATGCAGTGCTGAAATTCAATTGGGTTCCCAAGGCTTCTTGGAAACTGGTCCAAAACCTTCCTGTAAACACTTCTCCCCTATCTGATATGATCTTCCTCGGAACTCCATGTAATCTTACAATCTCATCAATAAAAACTCTTGCTATCTCTGGTGCTTTATATGTAGTCTTAACTGGTATAAAATGGGCACTATTTTTCAATGTGTCCACCACTAAAAATATGGAATCATGCCTTCTTAAGGTCATTGGTAGTCCCACAATGAAGTCCATAGATATAACTTCCCATTTAGATTCTGGTATCTCATGGGGCTGTAATAACCTTGCTGGATGTCTGTGTTCAGCTTTTACTCGCTGACACTCTAAGCATCTCGCTACAAATTTTACAATGTCCTTCTTCATTCCCTTCCAAAATAAAATTGGTTTCAGATCTGCACTCATCTTCTTAACACTAGGGTGTGCCATGTATATTGCACGATGTGCTTCATTCAAGATTAACTGGCGTATATCTTCATTTGGTGGCACATATATCCTTCCCCGGAATCGTAGAAGTCCACCACTATCAAGGGAATATCCTTCATATTTTGGGATCCTCATTTCATCTTCCCTCAAATTCTTGCTAACCTCCTTGTACCAAGTGTCCGAAAATTGCAAGTCAAGCAACCTCTCCCTCAAATTTTTCTTTAAGGGAATCACTGAAAATATTCGAGGCCTCCTACTTAAAGCATCAGCCAACCTATTTACTGTCCCTTTTATGTAAGTAATCTCAAAATCATATTCACTAATTAGCTTAGACCATCTTCTTTGCCTTGCATTTAAGTGGTCTTGAGTGAATATGTGTTGTATCCCACAATGGTCAGTTCTAAGTTCAAAATTCCTTCCTAGAAGGTAATGTCTCTAAATCTTTAGTGCATAAACAATTGCAGCCATTTCTAGATCATGGGTTGCATATTTCTCTTCGTGGGTTCTAATTTTTCTTGATGCATATGCTATTACTCTCCCTTCCTGCATCAATACACAACCCAACCCTTGCTTGGAGGCATCAGTGCAAACCAAAAATTCTTGTTCCATATCTGGCACTTTCAAAATTGGTGTCATAGTTAATAATACCTTCAACCTTTGGAATGCCTCTTCACACTTTTCAGTCCAATTGAATTTCTTGTTTTTTATTTAGAGCTCAGTAATGGGGCTTGCTACCCTCGAAAATCCTTCGAAAAATCTACGATAATACCCTGCCATGCCCATGAAACTTCGTATCTCATGAACATTGGTTGATGATGGCCATTCCATGATGGCCTTTATCTTTTTCGAGTCTACCGCAATACCCTCCCCAGAGATAATGTGTCCAATATAATGAATCTTTGACTGGTAAAAGGAGCACTTTGACAATTTTCTATGTTGAATCTTTAATTAAACTGAGAGGTGGGGGTGAATCAGTTTAATACATACATAAGTCTTTTAAAAAATTTCACCAAACTTATTTACAGCTTAATATGTGAACAGTTTTAAAATGTTGCAGCCAATATTAAATTAATTTGACACCATACTTATGTTGAGAGCAGCAAACAATTAAGCAGATTGAAAGAATCACATCAACACATAAGAAACACACATAGAGGCAGCAGATTTAAGTGGAAACCCATAAAGGGAGAAAACCACATCTTATTATTGTTGTGATGCAAAGGCAAGCTCCAACTCCTCTCACTCGAATGCTTTTCAAGGCAGTGCACCAACCTACAGGAGGCTCCAACCTCGCCTCAACTACAACCCACGCCTATCAGATGCAATCTCAGAGCCCAACTTCTTTATCAAACTGAATGTTTGTTGATTTACCTCAGATATCAGCTCTGTTCTGTAGCTTCTCTTTTTGCTCTTCTTTTCTTAATCTTCTCTGCCTCACACTTCTATATTCTGCCTTCTCTAGATTTAATCTCTCTCTCTCTTTTTGCATATCAAGATGATATTATTTATAAGGATTTTCTTGTGACTGTTAGCATTCCTTAATGAATTTGGAATGGATAGCCATGACTCTTCTCTTTTTTCCTTTTCATTTCTTTCACTCACTCATTCAGAAAATATAACAACATGCATTAATTTCAATATTACAGTGGGAGCTTTGTTTTCCTCTGGAGACTTTCCAATGCATCACAAACAATAAAAAATCAATTAAAAACATTTACATTCAAATTAAAATGAGAATTCCAGCTCAACTCATTTAGTCTTTTGGCTTTTCTTTGACTGCGTTTGTCTTTTCTGTGACTGTGCTTTATCTCTTTTCAACTATGTTTGCTTTTCTGTCCTCTGTTGTGGTGTAACTGCTGCATACATGTAACTGAGCTTTTTATACCAGCTGTCTGTAAATCGGGCATTTTCTAACGCTTTTGTAATTAGCAAGTGTCTTGTTGATGTGGAACGTTCCGCAAGCGGAACATACATACACCACAATTTTTTTATGTTCACAATCGCCCTCCACCATGGGCCGAGGCCCGTGGGTCCACAACCCACGCGGCATAATTTAATACAACCGCAAACACAACTTCAGCTCTTGGCTTAATTATAAGATGTTTTAATCATATAATCAGCCCTTTTAATACAACTTAACACACTCTCGGCGTAATAGAAAAAAACTGTTTAATACATAAAATTCCCTTTCAGGCCCACCATCCAAGCTTTCATTGTCCTCCGATTGCGATTGATCGCAATCGCAACTTGAATACTCCCGATGCGATTGTTGTATTATCTGTCCGATGTGATTGACCACTCTTGCTCTGATTGCGATTGATTGCTCCTGCTATGATTGCGATTGATCACTCCTGCTCCGATTGTGATTGATTGCAATCCCGACTCTAATACTCCGATGCGATTGAGTCTTTAACCCGGAACTCAACCATATATGAAACCTGATTTATAGACCCATCGGGTCCGGAACTTAATCGCAATCACAAGTTCCTGTATGGACGTTCCGATCCCTTTATATTCTCCGATGCGATCATGCCAGACTTCAAATACTTGTTACTCATGGTTTATAAGCCCATCGGGTCCGGGCTTCAATCACAATCGCAAGTTTTGGTTGGATGTGATCCGCTGCCAACTTTTTCCGATGTGATTGATGAGGGTCCCGCCTTATGGTACTTTTTTTCTTTGAATCTCACGCTACATATGGCTATAAATATGTATATATATGCTTTAGTCCTTTGTATATAAAGCGCAATATATACTTTGCCGCTGGAGTATACGATTCCCGGAATGAGATTTATATTATATATGCATTACATTGCCGCTTGGGTTATGATTCCCGGAAAGAGATCTATATATATGCATTACATTGTCGCTTGGGTTATGATTCCCGGAATGAGGTTTATATATATATATATATATATATATATATATATATATATATATACTTTGCTGCTCCAAACTTTAGTGTATCTTCCAGTGGGGTAGGCGATTCTAGGAATTTTATATATATCCTCCAGCTGGGAGTAGCGATTCTCGGAATAACAGCTGTGTCTCTCCCTCTATTGCTTCTATTGCTCTGCCTCTGCCTTTACTGCTGTGATAACGGCTCTGCCTCTGCCTCTTCCTCTGATAACGGTTCTGCCTCTATTATATTCGCTTCCTCTTCCCGTCTCTGTCTTTGCTGCCCTCTTTTCCTGTCTCTATCTTTGCTGCCTCCTTTGCCTGTCTCTGTCTTTGCTGCCTCCTTTTCCATCAATGACAACATTTCCAACATTCCGTACAGTTGGTTTTCTCTAAGACATTGAAGAACTATCCTGAAATTTTCATCATGATCTTCTGGGGTCTTTGAGTAGATCAAAATGTCATCGATAAATACTTTTAAAAAATTGTCTAAGTAATTCCAAAATATTCCATTCATAAATTGTACAAAGGGTAAAACTACAAATTCATAATGCCCAAATCTTGTCTTGAAGGCTGTCTTCGGAATATATTCTTCCTTGATTCTTAATTGATGGTATCCTGACCTCAAATCTATCTTTGAAAACATATTTTCCCCCTTCATTTCATGAAACAAGTCATCTATCCTAGGTAAAGGGTATTGATTCTTTATTGTCACCTTGTTCAACTGGCAGTAGTCAATGCACAGTTGCCAAGACTCATCCTTCTTCTTAACGAAAATCATGGGAACTCCCCACGGAGATATGATGGGTCTTATTAACCCTAAGTCCAACAATTCTTTTAATTGTAATTGCAATTCCTTTAGTTCTGGAGCTAACATCCGATAAGGTGCCTTTGCAATAGGCTCAGTGCCTGGTTTAAGCTCGATGGTGAAATCAATTTCCCTTTTTAGGGGTAGGCCAGGTAATTCTTCAGGAAATACATCCTTGAATTCAACAAGAATTGGATGTTTATCAAAATTTTCAAAATCACGCTTATCTTTTAGAGCTACCACTATGAACATTTGACACCCCTTTTGTCTATATTTCATTAGTTGCAAGGAGGAGATGAACCTTAGGGATACCCCTCGGTTCTTTCCCCTCAATGATTTTCTTTTTCCATTGTCATCTGTGAAATATAGTACCTTGTCCTTGCAATCTAGGAGTGCCTCATGATGCTCCAACCAATCCATTCCTATAACTACGCCATAGACTCCTAATGTCGTAGAATACAAGGATACCTTGGTTTTACATACACCCAGGTCCACCTCACAATCCCTTACCATCTTTCCTACATTTCTTTTCATACCACAAGCCATTTCTACATGTCGAAAATCATATTGAGCAATTGGTTTATGTTTAATCTTTGATAATGCATTTAAATAAATAAAATAATCAGTAGCTTCTGGATCTATTAAAATGAAAAAACTCATACCATCAATATTGCCTGTGGTCTCCAACACAGTAGACTGGTGTTCGACCTTACAATTGTTCACCACTGCATGGATGCGATGAGCCTTCCCCAGGTCCCCCACCGTAGCTGCTTTCTGAGTTGATTTGTTATTACCTGTCTTTTGAGGGAAATCCCTCTCATAGTGAGCACCTCCACAAGTCCAACACCCCCTCTTAGGAGCTTGGTTTCTATTATTGACTGAACTGGGAGTTGGCCTGGAACTCTGCTGGAAAGAACCAGACTAATGGGATCGATGCTGAGATGGTGTGACTTGGTGTTGTTGCATAAGACAATGTTGTTGTTGCTGACGAGCTTGTTGAGGTACCTTATGCAGCTGCTGAGTTGGATGCCTATATGGTGTTCCGGTAGACCACTTTTGACGATTGAGCACAGGACTCCTTTGAAATTTTTTACGTTCCATACTAATTCCATTGTTTACTCCTAATCCTGCGGGCCTGGTTGTCTTACTAGGTCCACTATTCATGATCTCCTCTTCTGCAATAATTGCTCGTTGGAATTCCTCGTGCAAGGTGTGGGGCGTTAAGATCCTAACCTTAGCCCAAATATTATCATTTAATCCATACACATTTTTTTTCACCTTGAGCCTTTCTGTGTTTAAATGAGGGGCATATCGGAGTAATTCCATGAAACAAGCCTCATACTCCGGTACTGAGTGACTCCCCTGCTTTAATGCATTGAATTCATTTAATTGTCTCTCAAGAAATTCCTCTGATAGGTAGCGTTCTCTAAAATTTTCTTCAAACAATTCCCTAGTTACTCCTGAGATATCCATCCCCAATTAGGGTAATAAAGTATTCCACCAAAGTAGTGAGTTTCCCTTTAGCCGAAATACACCCATCTTGGCCTTCATGTTGGAGGTATACTCTCTCAGGGTAAAGCACATAGCCATGTTTTCTAACCATGCCTCTACAGATTGACCATCTGTGGACCCCCAAAACTATGGAAATTTTACTTTTTCCAAATCTCGACATACATCATTTCTTTTAGTGTTTTAGGGTGCTTCATTTTGTATGACTGCTCCTCCATGATCTCATTCTAGAATGGTTATTAATGCCTCAGACATGTGCTGGAATGATTTCATTAAGTTTAACACTTCTCCTGCTGGTATTTGTTCTTGTGCTGAGATGTTTTCCTCATCATTGGGTGGGGTGGCAGGAGTTGGCTGTTGTGGTGGTGCCTCATTTCACCCTCTAGTTGCCCCACTCCTTCTTGTACTTCTTCTAACCATGGTTCACCAATGAATCCTACGAAAATTTAACATGATTTTCCATATAAGATAAAACCCATCAATTACACATTATAACAACCTAAGTGGTTCTATAAGATTTAATTCACTCATAAATTTCAAACCCTCTTATAAGGTTTAATCTTAATGATACAATTTATATAACTTATCATAATCGGCTTAGACTTTGTTATGTCATGTAAATGATAGAGGTGATTGGTAGCCTTATTATACATAAACTGAGATGGTCACTATTTGTATTAAGGAGACATACAAAAATTGTGCAATAAAGTTTAAACCAAAAGTCTAACATGATATTATTCCAAATGTCCTTTAACTATGGCCAAAACTCATTTCGTCATATATTCCCTCTAAACTCCTTTTTTTTTCATAAGAATCATGCATGCTTTAAAGATATAAAAATTAACTTCATATTAAAATCATTAACTTATAAATTTTATCATTAAATTGTAATTCAAAACCTTGTTTCATTTCAATATTAATAATATAAAAATGTAGATATGAAAAGGTTTCATACCACTTTTCATTTAATAAAAATATATAAATTATAAATTAAAACAATTAATTTGCTTCTTTTTCCAAATTGACTAAGTAATTTTTGCAATATATAAGAAGTGTAATTTAAAATTATAAAAATGTAATTTTAAATTAACTTATAAATTCAAATATATTAAAAAACTATTCGTTAAAAATAAAGTATTCTAAACTATTTGTCGTAGCTAAATTCAACCTTCACTGGCTTTCATTACTGATATCAACGTTAATATTGAAATAATTTATGGAGGGAATATGAAACCTGATTTCCTGACACGTCACAACACATTAAAAAAAAAATTCTATTTCAAAATTATTGAAAAGCTTTAATCGAGAGAGAAAAAAATTACAAATTTTACCATGAAAAGTTTAATGGAAAAATTTATTGAAAACAACTTAATTTGACACAAGTTTTTTTTTTCACTTAACTATTATTTGTTCACACTTGACAATTTTCCGGCAAACAAATTATTTATGAGCCTGGAAAGTATATGATGGACAAATAAAAGGGGCATGAAGCCATTTCGGGTATCTCGAAAGAGTGCTTGACAGATATCTCTCGAGCTTTACTTAAAGGAACATTCCGGTTCTCTCCGATGCTATAACTCTTTATAGTGGTTAATATTAAGATAAATAAATCTTTTGTTGGTTAAGTAGTTGAAATGTACGGATTCTATTAACAACTGGGTGAAATGAGAATCTCAACTATCACTGTAGTTTCACAAAAGTTAACTCATCATAGTTATTAATACCCAAACTGCTATCCCCAACATGCTAGTGACGTGTAATGTTGTAGATAGTTATTTAATTTTTAATTTAATGAAGGAGTAGTGATAAATTAGTTGTGTTTAATCGGATATCATGGAGATACAAATACCATCAATCAAGGATCTCTTTCCAGGTCAGATTAAATGGGTTTAACGTCTCCTTCACAACTGTAGAATCAAAATTAGATATAGCATTTCTTTTTGTCCTCAACCGTTATATAGGGAGATCAAGAATCAGCTTTCCGCTTCTTGGTTTCTTGAGTAATTGCAAAGTTTAATGAGATGTTGTGTCAGTTGGTGGATTATTTGCAATGGATCATGGGAACTGAGAGACCACTCATTTCTGTCTTGAGTTGCAAATGCAACAAAAACTGTAAGACAACAACACTTCGTGTCCATCTTGATTTCTTCTCTGCGCATACACGTCCTGCAAATTGGCTTCGTGGCGGCTACTCTTCACGGGCTTCAATATCTAGCCCATCCACCAAATTAGGAACAAATGATTCACAACTTCCAAATATTGATATCCAACAACATATTTTTTTATTTTATTTATTATGGTGATAGATATCACATATCTCATTCAGTGGTTCATTCAATGTCTCTTTCTCATATCACTGTTACTTGGATTAGAAATATCAGCTTCCATGTGTTGATAAGGTTTCTGCTGTAGGGATATCGAGGAATTAGCTTTCAACTTTCAGACTATAGGCTTGTAGTTTATAAATTTATACACAGAAAATACAGTTGCCACATAATACATCCTTCTATTTCTTGAAGAAAGGAAATTCCTGGCTGTATGATCTTCTCATTGATAAATGGTTGCTAACTTAAATTCTATGTTTTTTTTTGGTCTAGAAACATTTTTTTGGAATCACCTTCTGGTGTGCTAGTCAGCTTCAAAGCAATTTCAATTTATATTGTTATGGGCTCTGGTGAAGAACTTCAACAGATCCTTTTAAGTACAAACTCCTTTTAATTTATAAGTATTCTCAAGCAGGAACCCCAGCACACATCGTTATTTACTAATGTGTATGTGTTGATTTAATAAACAATCTTAGTGGTGATATCTATTATTTATCGTATACAATGACCAAAGCTTTCTAATTTGGCCAAAGTGATCTAAGAATAACCTTCTAAATAATGAGGGTTTTGTTAAATGCATGGTTTTGGGACTCGAGAGGTAAACTGTTGAATTATATTATATTTGAAACTTGATGTTTTGCAAGGGAAACTAACGTAGTCTGAAGGTAAAGGTCAGTTTCACAGATGCAAAACAGCAATATATGAAAAAAATTCCTATCTGGTTTTTGAGGGAACTATTTTAACTTTTATCAGAGTCAGTTTATGAAGGGGTTACATAAGAGAACTCTAGCCATGATTACTGAATAGAATATGTGCAAACAAAAAAGTGGAAGTATTCATCTCCTATGCACAGATGGTCACAATTCCTTAGAATTGATTTTGTGTGCATACACAAAGCTGAAGCCATTTAATGAACTGATGTCACAAGGATATTATGAAAATCCTTTGGGAAGTTCACAATACTAGGATGCAGTTCACTTTTTCTTTTGCTGAAAAGTAATTTTATTATATTATAGTTTTCAGTTGTACAGGTTTTAATTCCAAACTCAAGTCTTTGGAGAATCAATATTGTTTAACTACAGAGACAACTCCTGCGAGATTCTATGTTTTTTTTTTTTTTTTTTTGAAAAGAATGTCTGTAAGACGAGGAAAACGGAAAAATCAATTAACGGCAGCAATTCATTCTTAAATTTAGGCAGATTTCAAAGAGACGATCCGATGTACAAAAAACAAGCATAATTTGGCTAAATCCTTAAATCGAAAGTTCTGAAGAAAATTCAGATCATCCGACGACCAATTTTGATTCCAAAGTTTTAATTTTCTAAATAATGGACACAATTCAAAATGGACATACGCTTACATCTCATTTTTCCACGGTGATTAACCAAGGGAAAATTTCCACCAACAATTCGATACGAAAATCGCAATCAGACCTTGCATATTAGATTCTCGAACTTTCAGATGGACAAGAAAATAGATGGAAATATTATTTGAATTCTAAACTAAGGGAAGCAAAATTGGAACCACAGCAAAAGAAAAATTTACAAGAAATTCACAACGGCCAATGGACAGACACCCAAAAGAGCCACGGGTTCCATATATATAATGGCAAGTTCTCAGAATTCTCGGCCTTAAACCCTTATAATTTTAGAGCTCGAGACACATTAAATCAGAGTATAAATGCCTTCAAACTTTCCAGGCATTCAAACAGAACATAAATCCCTCAACTCATTAACCAGGCCAATATGGTCAATTCTAGAAAAGATCTACGTTGAGCAGTTTGTTAAAGACCAAAGCTCAACAAAAAAGTGGATCTAACATCTCAGAGAATAGATCTTTCCAAATACTGTAGCGATTGACCATGAAAAACAGCATTAGAAGAAAGCGTCAAGCAATTTTACTGTTCAAGCACTCTAGAAGCGTGAAATAAAATCTTCTACAGATAAATCACCAGTCTAATCATTCAGAAAATGAATCTTCATATATATATATATATATATATATATATATATATATATTTACCAACAAAAGCGGAATGAACCAGAGATCCAATAAGATTAAGGCTTCATGAAAGAAATATTGGCTTACAAAACACAAAAATAATACAAGAAAATCTTAATACTCTATAGGTCCCAGAAGTTGAACCTTTGCTTTGATGCCAAGTGTAGAGACTCAAGACTATATTTTACTAGATGAACGCTAGGCTTTAATTTAAAAAAAAAAAAAAAAAAAACATAATCATACTAGTTCCGAAACTCAGTAAAATAAAATCACTTATACTCAAATCCATAAATTAACTTCAACACGTATAAATCCATTTATTATTGATCATAGGCACAATGATGCATTATATAAAAAAAAACACAATACAATTAACACATGTACCATTCACCCTTAGATGGGAACCAACTTGACTTGCCGCAACTTGCCGCTACTTGAGCTCCTTTGCTGTATTCTACCTCCATGCCTGAATGTTGTCATGCTCAAGCCGAATGTAGTGACTCACCAGTTAACCTCCTAGCCTACTCCTTGGGTATTTTCCTTCCCCGCGGACCCCCGAGCTGCAATGGGGCTGTACAAACAAAGGAAAATGCTAGCTGATAGAGGTGAGCCTCTCTTGGCTCAAGAGTCCCCTCTCTATAACACTCTATCTCACTAAACTCAACTATAGCTCATAACCACTCAATTTTGACATAATCCCCTCCATCCAACAATAGGGTAAAACCAAAAGTACCTTTTCCCTTCCCTTTCCCTTTCTTTTATAGAATGTTTCATAGGTGACACTTGGAACTTCATGCATAAATAATTATTTTTTTACTAACCCAAAATTTGATTATTCACCCACCCATGTGTCATCCTCTCATCAAGACTCTCCAAAATAATTTACTTAATTATTCATTTAAAATAGAAATTTTCCTCAACCCAACAAGACTTCCTATTTCTTCTCCTAGTTGTCTCTTGATTCCCCTTTTCTACTCTATTACTGCAGTTAATTGATAAGTCTCAGATTTGGTCCCCTAAACTACCTCAATTTTCATTTATGATGAATATTCTTATGTTGGCTCTTCCACATGGAAGTTCTCTAATTTCTCAATTTTAATTTATTAATCTTATTATAATTCACCACCCTCTTCTCTTAATGAAGTTTTTATTAAATCTTTATACTTAAATATGTGTCCCTCTTTTCCCCTTTTTGCCTAATTAAGTTACTTATATACATTATCCATTTAATATTTTGTTTTATCATGGAAAGGGTAGAGTTATCATGGTAATTAATTTATCTCTTCCTATTCCTCCCTTACCCTAAGTTTTATTCTTGATTTAATTCTTTTGGTTCTAACCTCATATGTCATTTGTTATGAATTAGTTGGATTTCATATATTGATTATATTGATTAGTTCTTTAATGATGTCGAGGGTCGAGTTTAGTCATGCCCTTCAAGAAATTCCATTCGAAGTTTCAAGGGTGCCATGCCTAAGAATTTATTTTTGATGCCAAGGGTACCAAGTTGGTCGTGCCCTTCAAGAATTTCTCTTGAAATTCCAAGGGTGCCACACCACTTGCCCTTCAAGCATCCAGTGGTTACGAGGGGAAATTATATGTGCAACTACAGAGACCCTTATCATCTCTTATGTTGCCTACTATAGTGAGACTAATGGTGCTAGGGATCAAGGAATCCGCCTTGATGCGCGGCCCCCAAAAATCCTCGTGAGCGAACCCAATTTGGGACTTGCCCCCACGGCATCATGATCTTCAAGGCGAAGGTGTTTCGACCTTTCCAGCCTAAGTCATGGCGAGAGTGCTAGTAGGTGAGATCAGGGACACTATCCCACCCCTCCCATGAAGTTCCATCTAATTTTACAACCCCATCACCCATATGTGAGTCATTCGACCAAGCAACTAACATGTTCCTGTAACCAATGACATATCATCAGAGTATATGTAAATATCTAACAAGTTTCACACTGAACTTAGAAGTTCAAATACAAAATATTTATTTCTGTCAAACCAGATGTTGTCAGCTCATCATATATGAGTGCCTTTGGTGGTTTCCTATCATACTCAATAATCATCAGTAACAAAGTTTCTCAATGTTAGTCATTATCACAATAGAACCATCAACATGACCTATTCCTTCACATCATTGTTTATTTGAATCAGAACTAATGTAAATAGCTAACCTATGGTACACATCCATCATGTTTATCATAATCATAACATCAATGGTAATTTAACATATCCATCAAAGGCATCATCATCGTAACATCAATAGAAACCATATCTATCCATAAAAATATATCACCATCATGATATCAATTGAGAACATGCATATCCATCATAGTATCAATAAAGACATACATAACCATCAAGCCCACTAATAATAGAGTCATGTGTCTGGATCCTCAATCTGAGGTCCTCAAAGAATAAAGTGTGGGTCTTAGGACTAAATTGTTAAAATTCATATCACTATCAATCAACTAGAGTAGGGCACTACATGGTAGATCTGAATCTATGATGCACCGTTAGATAAAATGATGGATCTGGATCTGTAGACCTGAAATGACTATGTATTTGATTTATTGAAGACATGATTAGATCTGTGACCTGGTGCATGTTTGCTGAAGTAAAGTGAAGAAATCTGGGTAAGTCTATAGATCTGAAACATTTTGAAAAATTAATATTTACAGATCTATACACTAGTTCGTCTAGGTGAAAGTGCGTATATACGTGGCTTTGTATCAGAGAAAGAGCGTATGGAAGTCTGGGTTTTCTGAAGCTTACTGGAGAGGTTATTTGTTTATTGCTACTGTATTTCTGTTGTCTGTCAATGAATTCTTCATGTAGATCTGGGTTGCTTAAATACTGTATATAATGGTAAGTTAAATATGTACAAATCTAATCAATGAGTGAGTAAATATGTTTAATGATGACTGAATGAATATGGGTTCTGCATTACTGAAAAGATATCTGAATGAAAGCCTCAGATCTAGTTCTGAGCTTGATCATATTCTGTAAATTCAGTATTCTCATATCTGTATGCAGGTTGGTGTGAAGGAAAGTGTGTATACACGTGGGATCAGTAAAGTGAAGTAGTGTATGCATTTTTTACTGAATAATCAGGGTTGATATTGATTCTACATATTGATTCTAAAGTCTAGTTTTATTACTATGTCCTACTTACAATGATCTCAATGTTCTGATTGAAGTTCGGGTTAAGTTTATTATTTATGATATTTATGATGAGTTGTGTTGAAGCTATGGGATCCAGTGTGAAAATTGATGAAACATGGTCTGCAGTAGTTCTGAGGGTTGAAGCCTTTAGTGTGGAAGTAGAAGCTTCCTGGCTGTAGAAGCTAGTGTTTTGATCAGGGGGTTGAAGCCCCCTTCTAGTGGTAGTTGGTAAACGAGATCAGGGGGTTGGAGCTCCCTTCCAGTAGAAGCTGGAGAATGAGAGAAGGTTGCAGCCTTCAGCAGGTTGGTGCCTACGTGCTGGTATGAGTCTACGCCAGTACAAGATTGTAAGCAATTTTCATTATAATAAATATTGAAGATAAAGACGAAAAAAATCGTGGTTTTCTCCTGAATTGGGTTTCCACCTTAAATCCTGGTGTTCATGTGTGATGATTTATTCTATTCTTACTGCACATGCTTACTTCTTACTAAACATCTGATGAAGAATGATGCACTGATCTAAGTAGAGAATTATCTGCATAATAAGATCTCTAGACATACACAAGTTTGTTAAATATATCCATGTGTATATGCTAGTTGGATTCATTAAATTCACGTATAGAAATCATTAAAGAAAAATTAAATTTTATAGTAAGTTGTAAATACTAATTCACTCCCCCCTCCCCCCCTCAGTATTTTTCCCAACAAGAACACCCAGTTAGGGTAACCTAAGAGTATCCAAGATGATGGATCAAGGGAAGGAAGTAGATTATCAGTCTATGGTTGAGCCAAGGAATATAGCTTAGCATGTGTTGAAGTACCAACATGGTACATTTGGTCATGTCATAGTCATAATAATTTGATATATGTCTCAAACAATAATGAACACCTGCAGGAATATGCATATTCTGACTAGGTAGGGAGTGCAGATGACAGGAAGAGTGCTTGAGGAGGATAATTCAAATTTAGCTCTGCCATGATTTCTTGGAAAATAAGGAAGGATCAATATATCACACTCAAAACCATATAATCTTAGTATATCACAACCCATGAATTTTGTGTTAAAGAAGTGTGGTTTTGTAAGTTTATTGTAGGATTTTTTGATTAGGTGCAGATGACAACATGATGATAGTTCAAGGCACCTTAAGATCTAGTACCAATACATGGTACAAGAAGATATCAGTACGACTCTATTATTATCAATATTATAGACATGGAAAAGCTTGTAGTTACTGAGCATGTCTCTCTTAGCAAGACAGAGTGATGAGTCAACAACATCAGAGGACAACCATTCTTATGAAGAATAGTCATATACGTCTTAGTGAGAGAGTGTTAATATTAAAACATCATGGAAAATTATTCTCCCTATGTCAAATATTCTTATCAATTGGGGAGAATGGTCCAATAGAGGACGATTGTTCTTCCTGTGTCAAAAATGTTGATCAGTGAGGGAGAATGGTCCTAGAAGCCAAGTATCACTCAGTTGAGAGCCTGGATTTTAGAAACAAGCTCAATCTCTCCAAATAGGATGAGGAGTCATTTAACATCAAACCCATTTTCTCATGCAAAGTGCGGCCTTTGGATTTTTCACCATGATTGAAAGAGATTGACTAAGATGGTGAACCAGTACTAGTCTAGGTCAGGAGTACCGACCAAGATTATGGGTTAGTGGTACCAAAATAGAGTTATGATGACTAATTGATGTTGAATTTTATGCCACGTGTTAGGAGTACTGACCAGGATGTGTCATAAGTACCAAATAGTTATGGAAACTTGTTAATGCTGATGATTTACCATATGTCAAAGTTGTTGACTAGATTACGGTAATTGGATGACAATGCTATATGTCAGAGCTGCTGACTAAGTTATAGATTATTATGCTAATGATGTTGATACTGATAATGAATTGTTATAACATCTTAAAGAAATTAGGTCAGCATGCGAACATAAAGATAGTCATTATGAATACCTCCCTAATTAAGAGGGGTTGTTGAATTTTTTAACTATGGTCCATCTTCATAATGTATATTTTAGCATTTAATGTATTTTGTAGGAATTTTATGTTAGAAAATTAAATATTACAGAGCAATGAAACACAAAAAATATGCGGAAAACACAAGCACACAAAACACATAAAACTAGAGAGACACAGATATACGTGGTTCACCCAATTTGGGCTACGTCCACCCCGAATAGCCAGTCCTTCCTTTCTATTATCTAGTAAAATGAAGAGACACAACCTACTGAAGATCTGTTGTAATATCCTTTGTTCTCTCTCACAGTCTCCCTATCTGTTTCTCTCTCCGAGAATACACATCCCATACACAACCACAATACAGTACCCATACAAAGCGAGGGGTTTCCTTCTAGGGAAAAAAACCCTAAAATAAACATAACTTCTACCGTCAGATCATCCGCTTAATGAACAACCCATATTGACTAGAAATTACTATTCTTTTACAAAGCAATTTTACATCTATTTTTAGCTTCGGGGGCGCTGCCCTTGAAACCCCCCGCTAGGGGGGGCTCCATAAAGTCGTAGCCACCCCCCCTGGACCCCCAAGAAATGTTTAATTACGGGCGGCGTTGCCGCCCACATTAAGGTACAAGGGTACAACGCTGTGATACAAAATAAAAAAAGATAATTGGGCTCCACACCCAAAAATCTCCCACTTGGAGACTGATTGTAGCAATTTCACCGCTGCTTCATTTGCTAGACAATGACTCCTCTTTGGACCTGGTTGTTTCTCATATTCATCGTCATCCTTGAAGACCAATTGAAACTGAGCATAATCTTAGTTTCTCCCTAGTTACAAATTTTGTTTGCATATTTGTAAGATTCTGGCTAGTGTGTATCTTTTCCAGCTTCAACTGTCCATCTTCTAATACTGAACGTATGAAATGGTACTTGACCTACATGTGTTTAGTGTTGGAATGAAATGCTGAGTTCTTTGCAAGATGAATGGCACTTTTTCTATCACTGTATAACGTGCCCATATCATGCTTCTTACCCAATTCATCCATAAACCGTTGTAACCAAATCATTTCTTTACTAGCCTCTGTAGCAGCAACATACTCTGCTTCTGTTGTTGAAAGTGCAACAACAATTTGAATTTTTGAAACCCAACTGACAACTGTTCCACTTACAGTAAATACATATCCTGTAGTGCTCCTCCTGTTATCTCTGTCACCTGTCATATCTGCATCAACATATCCCTGTAGAGCAATGTTTGAACCACCAAAGCATAATGCTTGATTTGTGGTACCTCTCAAATATCTGAGAATCCATTTTACTGCCATCCAATGTTCTTTTCCTGGATTTTTCATGTAACTACTTACAACTCCCACTGCATGTGCAATATTAGGCCTTGTGCAGACCATTGCATACATTAAGCTTCCAACTACTGATGCATATGGAAATTTAGAAATATAGTCCATTTCTTCTTGGGTCTTGAGGCACATCTCCTTACTAAGTTTGAAATGGCTGGCAAAAGGTGTACTAACTGGTTTTGTATTCTGCATATTAAATATTTTCAACACCTTTTGTATGTACTCATTCTGAGACAGTTTTAATTTGCGATTTTTCCTATCTCTAGTTATTCTCATACCAAGGATTTGTTTTGTAGCTCCCAAATCCTTCATTGCAAATGAATTTGCCAATTTTCTTTTGAGCACATTAATTTCCTGCATGTTAGACCCTGCAACAAGCATGTCATCTACATACAATAACAATATAATATAGCTGCCATCATTTTGATTTTTCATATAAACACAATGATCAGCGTGACATCTAGTATAACCTTGTTCAGACATAAACCTGTCAAATTTTAGATACCACTTCCTTGGAGCCTGTTTTAAGCCATAAAATCTCTTCTTTAACTTGCACACTAATTTTTCCTTCCCTTTGACCTCATATCCTTCTAGTTGCTCCATATAGATATCTTCCTCCAAATCTCCATGGAGAAATGTTGTCTTTACATCTAAATGTTCAAGATGTAAATCTTCCGCTGCTATAAGACTTAAAATAGTTTTGATTGAAGTCATCATAACAACAAGAGAAAATATTTCATCAAAATAAATACCTTTCTTCTGTGCAAACCCCTTCACCACAAGTCTAGCTTTGTACCTCTGTTTTCCTCCATATTCTTCCTTCAGCCTATAAACCCATTTATTCTTCAATGTATTTTTACCTTCAAGCAACCTGACTAAGTCCCAAGTCTGGTTATGCATTAAGGAGCCCATCTCTTCTTCCATATCTAGCTCCCACTTCTTCCTACTTTCAACCTGCATTGCTTCTTCATAACATTCAGGTTCACCAAAATCAGTCAACAATAAATAATATAATGAAGGAGAGTATCGTTCAAGGGGTCTACTTATCCTGGTAGATATACTAACACCACTTTCAGGTGTTTGAGGTGCCTGTTGTTGTTCTGGTGGTTTCTGTTGTTGTGGCTCTTGATTATTATTATTTTCAGGCACCTTTACCTTTTCTGTGATCTCATCAAGAGCTGTGTATTCTTTGTTTTCTTTTTCCTGTTTCTTTTCCTGCAACTGATTCTTATACAATACCTTTTCATTTAATATTACATCTTTGTTCCTAATGATTTTTTGATTTTCACAATCATATAAGTGATAACCAAAATCATTAACACCATATCCAATAAAGGTACATTTATTTGATTTTTCCTCAAGCTTTGTCCTATTTTCTTTATTGATATGGACAAAGGCCTCACAACCAAAAGGCTTTAAAAAAGAGTAGTTTACCTGTCAATGCTTCCTCTGGAATACCACCATCCAAGGAACTTGAAGGCCCTCTGTTTATTAGATAAACAACAGTATCTACAACATCTGTCCAAAATTGTGAAGGCAATCCTGCATGCAATCTCATGCACCTTGCACACTCCATGATTGTTCTGTTCATCCTTTCTGACACACCATTTTCTTGTGGTGTTCTTGGAACTGTCTTCTCTCTACGAATTCCATGCTCTGAACAATACTTATCAAACTCTTTGCTGAAATATTCACCTCCATTTTCTGATTTGAGACACTTCAACTTCTTTCATGTCTCAATCTCAACCAAAGCTTTCCATTTCTTGAAAGTATCAAATACATCATATTTATTCTAAATACAATAAATCCATTTTTTTCTAGTTGCATCATCAATAAAAGTAACATAATAACGAGAGCCACCAAGAGATGATACCTGAGCAGGTCCCCATACATCTGTATGCAAAAGCTCTAATTTTTCGCTCTTCTTTTCTTTCCCAACTTTGAGAAATCTGTCTCTCTTCTGTTTTCCATAAATTCAATTCTCACAGAGATCCAAATCAACATTCTTCAAACCCGGTAACAAATTTCTTGAGTGAAGAATATTCATCCCCTTCTCACTCATGTGTTTGAGCCTATGATGCCATAATGCTGCATCTGCTCCTTTGGAATTTAAAGCATTAACAGAGTTAGAAATACCATTTCATAAATACAATGTACCAACCTTTTCGCCTTTTGCTATTGCCAGCGCTCCTTTGGTGACCTTCCAAGTTTTATCTGTGAAAGTTGTCACACAACCTTCACTGCCTAAATGCCCTATTGAAATCAAATTTTTCTTCAGATCTGGAACATGCCTTACTTCCTTTAATAGCCATTGGTTTCCATCCTGTTGTTTTACAAGAACCTTAACCATTCCAAAAAAAAATTAGGGTTTATCATCACCCAAACAGACTTGTCCAAAATCTCCTTGAACATAGTCATGAAAATATTTCTTATCAGGTGTGGCATGGAATGAGGCCCCTGAATCTACAACCCAAGAATCAGTAACATTTTTGAAAGAAAGAATCGAAGCATATTGTAACACATCACCTATCACA
Source organism: Pinus albicaulis (assembly GCA_034641835.2). Classification (NCBI taxonomy): domain Eukaryota; kingdom Viridiplantae; phylum Streptophyta; class Pinopsida; order Pinales; family Pinaceae; genus Pinus; species Pinus albicaulis. The sequence continues at coordinate 9,199,608 of CM076570.1, read as the reverse complement.
TTTGCTTCATGATAGTTTTCTTGCTGTGCGTCTCCTTCTTTTTCCTTTCGAGATCTACAATCTTTCTTTAGGTGTCCTTTCTTTCTGCATTTCTAGCATACTATCCCTGATCTAGACATGGATCTGACTTTCCTTGATTTAATGTGATATCGTGGGCTCTTTCCTCTTTCAATTTTTATTCCCCTAGACTTTGCACTCAAAGAATTACGCGATGTCTCACCAGAGCTTTTCTGTCACATTCTCTCGCTAAGGATAGCACCGAAAACATCATCAAAATTTAAAGTACTGGATCTAGAGACAGAGTTACTAATGGCCATAACGAAACCATTCCAGTTTTATGGAAATGAGCACAGAAATAAAAGAGCCCTAAATTCATCATCAAAGTTTACCCCTACAGAACTTAAATAACTGGTAACTTTATTGAAATCATTTAAATGGTCTGCAACGGATTCACCTTCCGACATCTTCATATTAAATAAACGTTTCATAAGAAATACCTTGTTTGACGCCGAGGGTTTTTCATATAGTTTTTCCAACACCTTAATCAAACCCTCTGTTGTTGTTTCCTTCGAAATATTGATGGCTACTGACGCCGCGAGGCACAATCGCACTATTCCAAGTGCCTTTCTATCAAGAATATCCCATTCGGTGTCTGTCATAGTCGTCGACTTCTTTGTTTTTCCGCTCAATGGTAGGTACAGATCTTTTTGATACAGATAATCTTCCATCTACATCTTCCACAGCGGGAAGTTTTGGCCGTTAAATTTCTCGACCCTAAATTTACATCTTCTGCCATTTCCCCCACTCAAACCACGAACCCTTCTTTCCTGCGATTTTATCAGCCAAATAGACCTTCGACTCTGATACCAGTTGTTAGAAAATTAAATATTACAGAGCAATGTAACACATAAAATATGCGGAAAACACAAGCACACAAAACACATAAAACTAGAGAGACACAGATATATGTGATTCACCCAATTTGGGCTACGTCCACCCCAAAAAGCCAGTCCTTCCTTTCTATTATCCAACAAAATGAAGAGAGACAACCTACAAAAAATCTGTTGTAATATCCTTTGTTCTCTCTCATAGTCTCCCTATCTGTTTCTCGCTCTGAGAATACACATCCCATACACAACTGCAATATAGTACCCTCATAAAAGCGAGGGGTTGCCTTCTAGGGCAAAAAACCCTAAACTAAACATAACTTCTATCGTCAGATCATCCGCCTAATGAACGACCTAGATTGACTAGAAATTACTATACTTTTACAAGGCAATTTTACATTTGTTTTTAGCTTCAGGGGCCCTGCCCCCGAAACCCCCCGCTAAGGGGGGGGCTCCATAAATTCACAGCTGCCCCCCCCAGGATCTCCGAGGCAGCGTTTAATTACGGGTGGCGTTGCTTCCCCCATTAAGGTACAGGGGTCCAATACTGTGATACAAAATAAAAAAGATGATCAGGCTCCACACCCAACATTTCATTCATGCTTGTTTCAAAAATAAAATATTAAGAGATATTTTCTTCATGTTGGTTGTAAAAGAGAAAATTTTGAAGTTGTGAAAGATGAATTTTAGGCTCGAAAAGATGAATTCAACCTCCTCCTAGTCAAGTTGGTTGAGCCTATGAAAGGCACCCATTCAGCCCCTTAAGAGGCATATATATTATGGGATAGACCTCATCTCATGGGGTAGTTCATTCATTTCACATAGATCTTGTTCAGGTATGAAAAAGAGACAAGAAAATAGGATGAATTGGAAGGTTTGATAAAGGATGCACTTCTACTCTAAAGTGTTAGATTGAACCTCTATTTTCTTTCTCTATGATGAAGTTCAAATCATTATGGAAACTTTCTCTTGAAGAGTGGTTTTTTGTTGCTTTGTGATAGTTAAATTTCTACCTCTGTGTTGGAAAAATATATGTGGAAGGATCAAGCTTTGTGGATGGCAGGAGGAAAACGTTATTAAGACACAAATTATGTGGGCATATGGCTTGACTAGGATGGAGGATAGACTAGGGTCGACCTAGTGTTTGACTTATACGCGTCTCTATTGAAGGAAATAATTTCTCGAAGGAAAAGGTTTGATGGGTAGCTTTTGGATTTTCCCAAGGTAAATTCTTGTGTTCTTGTATGGTTGTCTCTTTATGATCCTTCTGGAATATTATTTTATATTTGAATTTCTTTGTTGAATAATAAATTTAATAAAATATCAGCCTAATATAAATCAATCATAAGAAAATATTATCAATTTAGAGGACTGTTTAAAAATCAGCATGAATGAAGCACCAATAACCTACATAAGTGAATAGAGCACCAATGTGTGGACCTTTCTTAAGGCTTAGATTCACATGCCCTATTTTTCTTCCAATGTAACCTTTTGTAGTCTAAACCAATATATTAGTTACTTTCCTATCAGAGTGATTAATTAAAGTTTTTCTTTTAGTTCGCAATCTAGAATTTGAATTTTCCACTATATTAATTTAGCTAGTAATCATGCTTTTATTTCATAATTATTTAAATCTTTCTTTCAAATTGCATATTTAGTTAAAATCATATTAGTCATAATTTTGGATTGAAGTGATAGAGTAAGTATAAGGCTAGCTATTCACATATAGTGCTTTTATTCTAAGTTTATGAACTCTTGAATTGATAAATTTATGTTCTAGTTTGTGAAAATAAATTAGGCTAACACCATGTTCATATATAATGTTGGTCAATATATATTAACCACATCATTAATGTGGTTGTATAGAACAAAAAATGAGGTCATAGTATGATGAATAACAAAAATTGTCACAATGTGACAAACAATAAACAACATCACAATGTGATGAATAATAAATGCCATTACAATGTCACACATATCAAATTATGTCACAATGTGATGAAAATAAAATGTTACTACAATTGGACAAAAAATGATGTCATAATGTGATCAAAATAAAATGTTATTGCAATTGGACAAAAAAATGATGTCATGATGTGATGAAAATAAAATGTTACTGCAATTGGAAAAAAAATGATGTCACAATGTGACAAACAACATGGATGTTGCAATATGAAAAAAAACAAATACCATCACCATGTGCTGAACAAAAAATGGCATTGCAACATGACGAAAAAAAAAATCGCATAATGTGAAAAGAAACAAATTTCATTTTGACGTGATGAACAATAAATTGCATCTCGTTGTGATGAACAATAAATAACATCACAATGAGACAGATAACAAATGCAATTGCAACGTGACAAGAAATAAATTTCATCAAAATGTCCTGCACAAAAAATGACAACATAATGTGATGAAAATCAAATGTCATTATAATTCAAAAATAATGATGTAGCAATGAGAAAAATAAGACAAACGTCAAATTATTGTAATGTGATGAACAACATAAATACATGATGCCGTAATTTGATGAACAACAAAAATATTGTAATGTGAACAACAAATTTCAATGTGACTTGATGTATAATAAATGTTATTTCACTCTAAAAAGTGATAAATGTCATCATAATGTGATGAGAAATACATGTCATTGCAATGTCACATAAAAGAATAGATGCCACAATGGGATGAAAATCAAGCATCATTACAATTAGACAAAAAATTGATGTTGCAATGAATCAATCAACATGGACATTGCAATATTATGAACAACAAACATCATTGCAACGTAATGAAAAATGATTGACATTGCATTGTGAAAAACAATAAATTTCATCACAACGTGATGAATAATAAAGGTTATCACAATGTGACAAACAATAAACAACATTTCAATATGATGAAAAAAAACAATAAAAAACAATATATGTCACTACTATGTGATGAACAATAAACATATTCACAATATGACGAACAAAAAATGAATTCGTAATTTGACAAACAACAAATGTGGTCGCAATTTTACAAACAAGAAACATTGTCATAATGTTATAAACAATCATCAACATCACAATGTGATGAACAATAAATGTTGTTACAATGTCACACACTACAAACAACATCAAAAATGTGATGAAAAGCAAATGTAATTGCAATTGGATAAGAAAATGATATCGCAATGTGATAAATAAAACCATTGAAAATCTTGGTAAGTCATGTTTAACTAAGTCAACCATGATCTTTCCTTAGTTTCCCAAGGTCAATTAAAGGAAATTGTTGTCTTATGTGGTCAAGATTATTCAATCGTGATGAACAATAAATGCCATCAAAATGTGAGAAAAAACAAACAATACCGCAACATGAAAAACAATAAACAAATTCACAATGTGATGTAAAATAAACATCATAATGTGATGAAAAATAAACATCGGAATGTAATGAAAAATAAACATTGTCACTAGGTGACAAACATTAAATGTCATCACAATTTAATGAATAGTAAACATCATCACAATATGATAAAAAAAATATAACATCACAGTGTTCCAAACAAAAAATGAGGTCACATTTTGATGAATAATAAACATCATCATAATGTGATGGACAATAAATGTCACTGCAATGTCATGCACAAAAAATGACATCATAATTTGACGAAAATCAAACTTAATTGCAGACGTTGCAATGTGATAAAAAAAAACCATTAAAAACAATGGTCAATAATGTTTAATTAATTAAACCATGATCTTATCTTTGTTTACAAAGGTCAAACACGATCAACCATGATCATATGTGGTTGAGCATAGCCAAACATAGAAAACAAGGTCAACCATTCTTAGTTACATGAAAAATTATGTTCAACCAAGGTCAAACATGACTAAACCAAAATCAACAATAATATAGATGCTCAAACACACATAAATGGGGCATCCAACCACCACTCAACCTTTTTAGGGGACCTTCCATCTTTCTGTGGGAATCTGAGTGTTGTCAAGAGATATTTTACACCATAAGAATATATCAAGGCTATGATTTCGAGTGATGAAGTCAAGGTCCTAATGCCATGAATTATGCTCCTTGGCCTTATGGGCTATGGATGAGGAATCTAAATACCATACATGCTCTTTGTTAGGGATCTTTAGCATCACATTGAGAACACAAGCATCATTAGGAGGTATTGTGTACCATAAAAATTTACTAGGGCCATGCATATCTATATTTTGGATAAACTCCTGGCTCTCGAGTGTCAATGTGGGTCGGGTGGTGGGTTTTTTCTTTTATCTCAGGTCCTTGATATGGTGTCAATATAGTTTATTTGGAGGCTTTGTGACATTGTTATTTATTTGATTCAGGGACTTAGTATGGGGTGGAGTCCTGAATCTTCATTGGTGTATGTTTTCCTAGAGGGAAAGGGTGCCTCATTGGTAGAATTTCATGCCATTTATTTAGAAGCTTTTTCTCATTCCAAGATGAGGTGGCTCTGGGTGTGAGTGATTTTTTTTCCAATGCAAACTGTATTTTTCTTCCTAGGTTCTAGGTATTATCCTTTCCATGCCTAGAAAAAGAGCCTAAATAAGGAGAGTGGTTGTCTATTACAAGGAGCATGCTCATAGAGGAAACACCTATTTACACCATCGATTTGAAGGTTTCAAAACCAGATATAGGGAGAAAAATTTAGTTCATGTGAAGGAGGAATTAGCTCGGTCTAAAGGGGAGGCATCTTCCCACAAAAATTCCTTCCTAGATACTGAACTAATGGCAGAATGGAAAATTTGGATCCCTGACACAGGACATATATGATGAATCTTTAATCAATATATGCATAAAGTAGAATTGTTCTGAAAAATGAATTTCCTATTGGGACATACTATGTTGGATTTCCATGAGTCTCAGGTGGGCCTACTATAATCCTTGGATCACATGCATGGGACTATTAAATATTATAATAGCATGTTGGATAGGATGAACCATAGGTTGGCGAGGATCGAACAACATCTAGGAATCCCTTCAGCAACCGATAGACCTCCGACAGATCCAACAACACCCACGAGGGATTCACTATATGAACCTATAAAATATCAAGTGTGTTTGTGGCATGCTAAAAATACGCTTAATTTGACCACACATTGGAAAATACCTCTAAAAATCACATTATTTAACCCCCTACCAATACGACCCAATACACCTTCTCAATTTTAAAAACTCCCACTTTCAATAGATATTGTAGGTATCAATTTTTTCATTAACATTTTTTACACCCGTTTATATTTGTTCATTAAATTGAGCTATGATTTTTATATCTGCCAATAAAAAAACCCTTTACCTTGTATTTTATGCTAAATATATTATGTCATTTTTTACTCAATATATATCCCCTAATATGAATGCGCGTGGTATGGTATTGCTCCCCCAGTGAAGCCCCTTGTTGCAACACCTATCCCAGTGGCAGGCTCTAATTTTTATCCCCTCACTTGACTGCATTATGGCAGTGGTTTATGGTTCCACTTTTGTTGTTAGTTTTCTGGAAGGCTAGTAGGCCACTATCATGATGTAGGCTTGGTTAATGTTGGTCATGTTTGTTTCAAACTATCTCTTTTGTCCCTCCAAAGGGTACATTTCTAGTAATGATCTGGTCTCCCATATGAGAGAGTGGTATGAATTATGGTAATCTTGGATGTAATCTATACTTTCCAAAGTTAATAGAATTCACTGCAAAAAAAAAATAAAAAAAATTGGTGTCTACAATTTAGTTAATAACAAAAAACGAAATAACAATGACAATGCATAGAGTGAAACACTATAAACAGCTACAACACAAGGTGTCTATAACCACTATATTGTTCAATGATTATTTTTTTATAAAATTTCCATACCTAGTAAATCATTAAAAAAAATTGTCCCATAAAAATCATCATCCTTGAATTTGTAATTGAAAAAATCAAAAAGTTTTAAAAAAACTTGAATATTATTTATATTTTTTGATATTTTTTCACTAACATATTGTGTATTCATTTCAATTAACAACATAAGACAAAATAACGATTCCAATATATTAAGAGAAACCCTATAGAAAGCAGCACACCATATCCATAACTGGTGAAGCATTTAATGATTTCAATACCTACTAAATGTATTAATTCAATGTAAGAAAATAAAATAACATTTTAATTTTCTTATGTAGTATAAGAAAATGGAATACCATTTAAATTTTCATATTTTTTGATATATTTACATTTAATAAATTGAATTAAACACATGGAATAACAAAATTTATATCATACATTCATTCAAATATTTACTCTACTAAGTTTAAGTATTTATGGTCTAAATATAGGTTTGCTAAGCAAATAATTGGAATAAATAATAATTTTTAGTCATTAAATAATCAGAGTATCCATCTAAAGAAGCTCAAGAAAGGTTGAGATAGATTCCCTATTTGAAATAATATTTTGTATTCAAATTCGAACTTGGATAGGCTTATTATAATTATTGTGTCTATAAACTCGATAAGTATTTTTAGCCCTCAAATAAAAATCAAAGAATGAGGAAACTAGAAAAGGACTTGAATACTTAGTATGGTTTGTAAATTTTTTGGCATCCTATATGCTTCTTGAACTTTCTATTAGGTCTAAGCTGTGGAATATTATAGTGTTATTCCTAAGTGAAAGGGCCATATAGAGTCATGGTTTCCTTGATATCATCATAGGTCAATTGACACTTTACTTTTCTAATTTCACATTGGTAAAACATGATGGAGAAATAAATGTTTGAATGGTCAAAACCATTTAAATGTATGATATTGTGAAGCACTATAGTCAAAAGACCCATGGTGAACTTGTCATCTTCCATTGCCATTTCCATTATCCAAACCTCAACGTTGTCCAGGTGAAATCATCCATCCTCTAGAGGAAATTCATGCGCCATTGTGTTGAGAGATCCATCAAAGGGTCATCCATCTAAGTGGTATCCCACAATGAGCTTGATCTTATATTCACCACTTAAATGTCATTAGTTTCTCGAAAATACAAGTGATAGCAACCCAACTAGAAGTTGGAAACTACTACAAACCTAATTTTGTTTTTATATAATATGGTTGACTTGGAAAAACTAGCGAAGGTGTAGGTCATATTTACTATGCTTAATCACATCCCTTTACTACAAATGATATGATATTCTGGGAAGGAAACTGATTTCCACTGTAACTCGACAGTCATGTTCTATGTTTAGGGAGGAACATGTGAGTCAAGCCATTTCTAACATCTTCCCTCCCACATGTGGGGAACCATAAAGTGTCCAAGATGGATCTATCTAAAAATACGATTAAAGAAATATTGATGTTTCTCTTGTAAATATGGAGAGGTATCTCCAAGTGGTTGTAAAATAGGGTTATTTTTGGTGTGTCATGTTGGCTAAGATGTGTTATATATTTGAAGTTTTTCAAAAATATCTTCAAGTCCTTGATACAAGTGTGGCCAACACTTTTCTTGAAGTTTCAATGTGTCTAGTTTTGTGACCATACATTGTTGGCTGCATACATACTTGTTCACCAACCAAATCATGACTATTCTTATTATCTCTTCCTCTATGTATGAGGTTTATTTTCTTATAATATACCACATTCTTTTTCTTCCCATGAGTTTCCATTGTTAGGCCTCTAGTTGGGTAGGAAACTGATTATCATTGTCACTCTATATTCTTGTTTTATGTTTATAGAGGAGCATGACATTCAACCGATTTCTGGTTACTTTCCTCCCACATCTACGGATCCAAAAATTTTGTAAGGTGGCTCTATCCAAATATCCAATAACAATTTTTTTTAAATTACTATAGTAAAGATGTTGGGTTGTGTAGTCATCAAACATGTGTGTTTCGTATTAGTTGAGATGCAAGGGATATCTAAAGTTTGTCAAAAATCTCTTTTAGTCCTTGATACAATTGCATTCATTGCTTTTCTTGAAGTTATTCAACATGTCAAATTTTGTGACCATAAATTTTTTATTGCATGCCTACTTGTTCATCGACTAGGGAATGACTCTATTTCTATTATCTCTTATTTATTGGAAGAGGCTTGGTTTCTTGTGGTCTACCACATTATTTAACTATCCATGACCGTCCATTTCCAGGCATCTAGTTAGAGAAACTAGTTTCCATTGCCACTTGATAATATTTTTTTCTATTTGGGGAGGAGAATGAGTCAGTCCATTTATAACATCTTCCCTCCCACATATATATATTCATAGAGTATCCATGGTGGGTCAATCTAGAAATTATAGGATAGAAAGATTGTCATTAATTTGGTAAGATAGAATCCACCTTCAATGGGTCATCAAAAAGGTTTCAGGGTGGCATGTTGTGTTGGTTGAGATGTAGTAGATATCTGAAAATTTCTAGAATTTTTTCAAATTAATGAGTTGAGTATACATATCTCCTTTATTGAAGTTCCTATGCACATACTAAGTTTTAAGTTCCTACTTTTCCTAAAATTTTGAGATCAAGAAAATTAAAAGTTCCTTGGCACAACAAAAGGGTAGAGTGCTCTCACTATTAAACATGGTTTCAAAAACATAGAAATAAGTGTTGGACTTAAAGAAAAAACTATAATGAGTGAATGAGGTTCATGCCCACTTTAATACCATGTATGGATTCGAAAGTGTTAATGAAAAAATCGAACAGAACAAAAACCAACCCAAATTATGCAATGATGAAAGATATAAATAGTGTTAGGGTAGTCGAAAAGGGAATATATCCAAAGAGAAATAAATAATGGCACAATATAGATCAAATTAATAATAATATATCCCAATGCTTTATTGTACCTTTATGCTAAATCATTTGTATAATAATGAATTAATAATTACAATGTGTGAAAATACAAATAAAATTTATGTATTTTTTCACAACTTAGGAGGAAAGGAAAATTCCTTGAGACGGGTTATTGATCCTACATAAAATTGAATAGGTTGGCATAAATCAACCTACAAATATAATGTGAAATTAAAAATAAAGTTCAACATGGCCAAATGTGAAGATTATGCTCCCAATTTCAAGTTGTGTGAAAATACAAATAATTTTTTTGTAATTACACACAATTTAGGACAAAGGGAACATGCCCCAATATGGGTTATTAAGCCTACATTTAGTTGAATAGGTTGGCCTTAACCAAACCATAGAAACATAATATTAAATTACAAATAAATTTGACCTAGGTCAAATGTGAAAAATACGCTCTTGATTTCAACACACAACACATTAATGATTGGACAACTCAAGATTGGGACATGGAATGCCAACAAAAGTTATGAATCATCTTCCACCTTTATCTTTCTCTTCTTTGAATTTTTGTAGGTTATTGTAAAATAAATAATATTATTGAATGATAATTTTATTTCTTCCCTTGGTTATTTATAATCCCCCCAACATTATAACAAGGTTGATTAATTGTTAGCTTCATGTCATTCATAATTCTTGTTGGAAATTAGTTATTTACATAATGTTCTGAGTCAATCTCCTTCCTAAGTATATGAATCCATGTATGTATAATGAGTTTTTAGATTTTTCTAAGTTAGCTACCTTGATTTATCACACCAAAACTTGAAATATCGTTTATGAATTAAATTAAATATTGTAATTTGTGTTGTGTTATTTAATAATGATAATAATAATAATCTAATTTTAAGGTCATGACAAATATGGACACTATATATAACATCCCTTGTTAAAAATCCATGTAATAAATTTAATAAAGGAAAAATAAGACCAAGGTCATGGGACACGTATTCCAAGATGAATCTAGGGAAAAACATCCTACTAGGTGTTCAATTGGTTTATTATGGCTAAAGGAATTTGGCAAAGGAATTGGAAAAGGAAAAGAGACATTATTAATTTATTTGGCATTTTATTTATGAAAATAATGGAAATTAGGAGAAAGGAAGGTGAAAGGTCATAGGTTTAACGTGAGGAGGAAATTGATGGAAAACAATGGAAAATGAATAAAATAGAGGCCTAATTAATAAAAATGCTTCTAAGGATCACTTCATGACCTTTTTTCAGTTCATTATTTAGCACTCTCATTATTTCTCTCTCTCCAATACTCCCACACACTTAGAGTATTATTGGATCATGCTTGGAGCAATCTAGTATTCACTTGGAATTAGAGAAAGAAGGAAAAGGAAAGTAGGAAAGGGAAAGGGAATTATTGGATCAAAGACTACAATTGGATTTCTTGCAAGTATAGAGTTTCATGTATGATTTACTTACAAGTTTCGGCATGCATTTGGTTCCTTCGTTATGATATATCAATGGCATGGAGTATTTCCTGGACTGACAGTGGTTTTTCCTGGCCTTGCCATTTCCTGGATAGACATGGTATTGTGGGTTTTCCCATTTATTTTCTGATTGGTGCTCATGTTCCATATGGCTATGGGTTGAGTTATTAGTTCTTGGAGCCTTGGTTGGACAAACACTCTAGAGCCCTTGGTGGGTTGAGTTACTAGTCTTAGAATATTTTTTTGGAAAAACACTCTAGAGTCTGTAGAAAGATGTGGGTTGAGTTACTGGTCCTATAAGTCGTGTTGGAAAAAATTCTATGGATCCCTGGATAGAATTCTTAGAGACCAATTTGGTGATGGTTAGTGATGTCTGACCATGAGGTGGAATCACTAGTTGAGGGTTGGGCAGTTTGGCCTCTATAATCCCTGGTTTGGTTTTGGTTGGTTTATTCCATGAGATCTTACATTCATTCTTGGAATATGCCATGGGGGTGATTGGTTGAAAGAAATATTTGGTTCAACCCAGTCTATGGTCGGGTGGTACATGGAAGTCCCTGACTTGGTTGGTATTTTCATAAGTTAATAAGAGGTATTTTATATTATGATTCATGTATATTTGTATTTATTATGATGGTGATATTATGGATAAGTTTCCATGGTTTATATTACTACAAGGAAAAGACTCTCTAGTGGAGGTTATAAAGGAGGTTTTTAGTGTTATAAAATTGGCCAAAATTGTCAGAAAAACATTTTCTACAGAATTCATTTTCGGTAACAGAGGTTTTGGCGAAGTTTGTAATGAAATTTCAACACAACTAAAAAAACTAGGCGGCTAGAGGTTATTACGGATGTTTTTCTCATCAGTGCGCTAATCAGGTGTCAACACACCGGTGCGTTTTAGAGTGAACGCACTAGTACTGAAAACCTACCAAGCACTCAAACAAAAAAAAAATATAGGACACCACGTGGCATTTAGAAATGTCTTGGTGTGTGTCAGCCAGACAGTCGCCCTGGGGCGGTCGAATGCACCAGGACATTAAGGTCTAAAACTGCACCTGGCGCACTATAGGTGATACAATGCACCGAGCCGTTCTAATTGGTATAAGGATTTGTGCGGTGCCCATAGGTCATATCAACACACTAGTGCATAGTATTATACAAATGTACCAGTGCACAGTATCACACAAACACACTGATCATTCTAATTAGTACTGGGATTTTTGCGGCGCCCATAGGTCATATCCACGCACCAGTGTGGAGTATTATACAAACGCACTGATCGTTCTATATTGGTATTTATGCGGTGCCCATAGGTTGTAGAAACACACTGGTGAGAAGTCTCACATAAACGCACTGGTGCACAGTATCGCACAAACACACCGAAAGTTATAATTGGTATTGGTATTTGTGCGATGGCTAGAGGTCGTAGAAACACACCGGCGCACATTAATAGAATAAAAACGCACCAGTGCACATTAAATGACATGCACGAGTGTTCATTTTGTATTTTTTAGAAACATTGACCTGTGACAGTGAAATTATTGTGATTTTTTAAAGTTCATTATTCATCAAAAGTTGACACATATCTTATAACAGTATTCATATCAATTAAATTTTTATTAGTGCATTTGAATGTGATGTTTGGATTAATTTGTTATATCATATCATAATTATTGTGATTTTTTAAAATTCATTATTCATCATAATACGACACATATCTTATAACAGTATTCATATCAATTAAAGTTTTATTAGTGCATTTGAATGTGATGTTTGGATTAATTTGTTATATCATATCATCATATTTCACATCTCTTCATTATGATATTTAATCATCCATATATTTAATCAGTGGTGTTACATTTCACAGCGACAATGGAGAACACAATAGAATAAATTAAAACGTATTTTATTATATATATATGAATAGGACACTCTATGTCATACAAAATGGGATAGTTATTGGTATCCCTTTGTCTTTCAACTGGGACACTATGTCCATTATATTAAACAAAATTTCTGATTTCACAGACAAATGTTTCAAAAAATAAAATGCCTTACTTTGATATCCAAATATAATTATCATCATTCTTCACTTCAACTGTTGTCACTGCTCGAGCTACTTCCATGACTTGGGTTATTTTGAGGAATGTTTTGTTCACTATGTTGATTGTTTTCTTCTTCTTCATCTTCCATCTAGAAACATAAAAATAAACTGTAATGAGTGTATATACATTGGTGAAAATAATGAAAATTGCAATATTAAATAATACGAATCATTGTAAATCGAAAAGAAATGACGTACCATAGCAACAATTGACTCATGAACTATACACATTCTTTCAAAACCAAATTTCATGCCATCTTTCAAGATCTCATCTGTTGGCTCAGTTCCATACTTTGTTTCCTGAAATTTTACCCCATAACAAATCATATATTTAATATTAAATAGTTTTTTATTCTATTGATTATAGACGGAGCTAAGTAAAACAAGATCGATAGATGCTTACAAATTCCACAATTAATTTCTGATATGCCAACATATACTGACAACCCATATTTAACCCAATGTTAATCAATTCGTTTGATGGTTCTTCTTTGTATGTTAGCACATGTTTGAAGACATTTCAATGATGATTATTGTAAAACAACTTAAAATATACAAAAATGAAATCTAGTTAAGTTGTTATAAGGAAGTAACGCTTACTCACAAACTTAGATATCAACCCTTTTCTTCCTTGTCGTCATGTTTTATGTGCTGAATGGGTTCCATTTTCTTTTCTTTTCTGCAAGAAAATACTTGAAAATTAATATTTAATGCTAAATTTTTTATTTATTGTACCTAATAGAAAAATTCAATGATTACATATTACATTTGAAGCACATTGTTGTTGAGATGGCTCCTCGTGTGATGCAATTATGTCCATTTCTTTGACCATCTCCTTGTACACATTTTCGAACATTTCTACTGTCATATTTCTGATATCAGCTCGTTCATCTTTTGAGATTTTCATAATCTTCCTGAAAAATGTAACATGACAATAAACTATTTAATTTTTATATTGATATATGAAAACTAAATATAACAAAAGTGATATTTATAGATGATTTCTTTATAGTAATATATACATATAATTCTAGAAAAAACATTTAAAGGAATATTATTTTTTATTCCTTTTTTTTTTTGTACGTTTCTATTATTAAAAGTCTGACATATCTCATTGACCAATTCTCTGGAAACTCTTCTTGTAGTTTAGATAAAATTTAGTTCTTGGAATCATTGGATTGAATCTTGTATTGTAAGTGTAAAGAACGTCTATAGATTCATTCCACTAGATCCCTCAAAGTTTTGTAAAAGTTTTTCCCCCTTTCGTTAACCTCCAGCACCACTCCAGATGAGCTAAGGAGCAATTCATCTTCATTTGCATGTTCTATTTTTTTTATTTTCTTAAAACAACATTCCTTTTCTAAGTTGTTGGTCCCTGTAGAACATTAAACATATTTGAATTAATAGATTGTTTGAAACATATTATATAATAATTTTAAGTACATATTATTAATGAAAATTAAAAAAAGAAACTCATATTGGATCGATAGTTTTTTTTCATTCACCTGATTCATCCTTTTGCAAATTTTCCATCAAGATTTTATGCTCTTCTGGTCCTAGATCAGAAATAATATTATTGAACTTCGTCATTTTGTGGCCCTGCATGATACACAATAAACAATACAGATTAGTTAAACTTACATATAGTTCAAAAATAATAATTTTTATAAATAATTTACAAAGAACTTGCCTTTTTTTGTTTTCTTGATGTGTTATCAGTATTTTTGTTACTTGATATCTTGGCAGCCATTTCTTTATCAATATGAAACATGGACCATACTATTGATTAATATATTTTATAAATAAATCATAAAAATTTTAGGAAAACAAAACATCAAGAAACTGGTGCCCCTTGAATGATGTACGCACCGACATCAGTGTAGCGTGTTCTTATAAACACACCTCCAAAATAGTAGAAACATCATACAGTGCTCTATGTCAACAAGGAGCACCAACACACCGATTAACACAAACAAATTAATAAAAAACCTATAGTGTTATTTTTTATAGAATATGATGTCATGGAGGGGGCAGTGTGACATATTCTTATAAACACACCGCACAAATAGGGGACCACCGTATGGTGCTCTCTGTCAACAAGGAGACCCAATGTGTTGTATTTTAAACGGTGCACCGATTAATACAAACATAAAATAAAAAGCTATTTTTGTCCAACACTATGTGCGTAGTGCGCTATAATGAAATAACGCACTGGTGCCCTATTTTACATATGGCGCACGGATTAAAAAAAAATCCGTTTTTAAATTTTTTTATCAAATAGTACATGCATGGTGCCCTGTGTTAAAATAGCGCACCGATGTGCTAGTTTACACATGGCACACCGCTTAAAAAAAATCATTTTTTTTAAATTCACGCAAGGGCCGACATGGATTGGGATCCGACTATGAAATTCGTCCCATGGGTTAGATGTCATATATATATATATATATATATAGATATATATATATATATAGCAATACAAACCCTAAATCTAAAATGAAAAGCTCTAATTCTGAAATCACAGAAACATGAAGAAGCAAGGGCATAAACAAAAAGAATCAAGGGTTTAGCATAAAATGGATTTTTTTTTTTTTGGTTGTTGTTGTTGTTGTTGTTGATTTTTTTTTTTTGAAAATGAACAGTAAATTTAATTTTTTTACTTACTGCGTAAAAAACACTGCAGAAAATGTAAAAGTAATAATAAAATTTAATCACCAAATGGTTTGAAATTCTATGCTACATGGTTTGAATCACCAGAAGTTTGGAATTCTGATCGTTTGAATAGTTTTTTTCGAAAGTTTTTTTTTTCATTTCTGAAAATTAATAGTAAATTTAAATTTTTTACTTACTGCGTAAAAAACACTGCAAAAAATGGAAAAAAATAATAAATTTTAATCACCAGATGGTTTGAAATTCTATGCTATAGGGTTTGAATCACCAGAAGTTTGGAATTCTGATTGTCTGAATAGTTTTGTTCGAAAGTATTTCGCTGCTCCACAGTGCTCTCGTGCTCTCTTGCTCCTCCAGGTATGTCTCGTGTAAATATCTCCTTGAAATTTTTTGCAAAAATGATGAAATAATGAAGTGTTTACTATTTAAAGAATTGCTTTATGAAATTAGACTTTTGAAAATATTTTGCTGCCCATTTTTCAATTTACTGTTTTTTTTTTCACTTTAAAAAAATATAGTTGCACTTTTTCTATTTGCGACTGTTAAGCTCTAGTGCATCAATTAATAACACCGCACCGGTGCACAGTAACTAAAATGCACCAGTGCAGTTATCTGTACATTAGCATCGATAACAATAAGTCCAATTTTAAGGCACCGAAATTACTTTTAGGTGTGTACGCCAAAATTTATTTTTGATTTTGATCAAATGCAGGGAAAAAATTTCATAATTATATTGAATGGAAAATTCTTCAAAATCCAGCTCGTTCCATAATATTTCTCAAATTCCATCACGGAGTTCACCCTATCCATCTCGAGACGTAATATTTACTTCAGATTTTATTTATATTTTCATTATCTAACTGAATTTATGTTTTTTATCCATGTTAATCAGCTTAATAAAATTTATAATGTATACAAATTTTTAGGTTCATGCAAATTCAAAATCGAGTTCAGAAGCATAAAATATTCAAACATCTCCAAAACATTAGAAGCTATTATTAGGAGCAGCATACTGCAAGGCACATTTGGTAGATGAAAATAGACAGCAGCTTCACCCTTCCAACTGTTACAATATTGCATCTTCTAGGCATAATCCCGGGACAATGATGGTAATAATAATTGTTTGGTATATTAATGTAATTATTTCAAAGTAAAACCAATTAATCATGCATTTTCAACATACTTACTAATTGATATCATAGATTTTGTACTAATCATGTTCAAATATATTTTTTGAAATTATTAGGATTCTAGTGATGATGAGCGACCTACTACCATCTTCCGTTGCACCCCACGAGAAATTCAAATCAAGAGTAGGTTGAATTAAGAGAAAAAATCAGATAGGAACGATACCAAGAATGGTTGAATCAACCACCGATTCAAATCCCACTACATTAGATTCACCAATTAGGAATCACTAAAGCAATAGTTGTTCTTCACAAGCTAGCAATGGAGGCAATCAAATAGAGGTTGGTATGGATGATTAATTAAGGGATACATCAGCCATGGAGACAATGTTGTTCAATGCATTCCATAACGATGATCAGCTAGGGTATGATTCTCATATCGTTGACACCTTTTTCGAAAGCCTTAAATTTTCTTCCACCACAACTCTCTTTGGACCTAGCGGTTAGTCAAATTCTACCCAGTTGGGGACAACGATGTTACTGTACAACTTGAAAGCAAAGCTTGGCTTGTCAAATGCATGTTTCTTGGAAATTTTGAGGTAAGTTACAACCATAAATTCCTCCCTTATATTTTGAAAAATATAATCACACAATGAACATTACAGATGGTCAATTTTATGAATGTTAATAATTATATCTGCATTAATGTACATTTAATATTTTCCATGATCACCAACTACAGATTATTCAAAGATAAGGTTCTTCCGAGTGATAATTTCTTTCCCGGTAGTTGCGAAGAGGCAAAGAAATTGTTGAAAATGTTGGGTGTTGAGTACATATCACATCATGCATGTCCAAATGATTGTATTCTATATAGAGGAGAATATGTAGACAAAGAGATATGTCTGAAATTTGGGCATGAAAGGTATGATAAATAAAAAAAGAAGGGTAAATCATGTGGTCCTCCTTTTAAGATATTGAGGAACATGCCTATAATCCCAAGGATTAAAAGGCTCTTTACGTTGCAAAGAATCAGCTATGTTGTAGGGATGGCATGCATCACACAGAAGTGAGTTGGGAGTTATGCGAATCCCAACAAATTCAATAACCATGAAGCATATGGAGGATACATGGCACAAAAAATTCAAGGATTGAAGTGAATTCTACGACTCAGCATAGCCATGGATGGCGTCAACCCATATTCCCTCCAGAACACCAACTATTTTGTTTGGCCTCTAGTAGTGATCAATAACAATATCCCCCCATGGTTGTCCGTGAAGAATGAACAACTTATGTTTGCTCTCATAG